>CM076581.1:1062258599-1062655747 GCA_034641835.2 Pinus albicaulis | reverse complement strand
GTGGTTTCTTCCACCTCCTAAACCTCCTCTTGTGGCTGATCCACATCCGGAAGCTCCTCCTTAGGAACTAACAGCTCCTCATCTGCATGCAAGTGTAGCTCCCTCTCAAGCGAACACTGCACGGCTTTCTCCTCCTGAAATTTTATATCCCGTCGCACAACAGTCTTGCGACTGTCTGGCACATACACCCGATAGTTGTGAGGTGTATCAGTGTACCCCACAAATATTCCAACCTCAGCAGTTGGATCCAGCTTCCTTCTCGCATCCTTCGTCACATGCATGTAAACAGGAGAACCAAAAATCCGCAAATGGGAAATATCAGGCCTCTTGCCAGAATAAGCCTCCTCCGGTGTACTCATGCCAAGAACCTTGTGAGGACAACGGTTCTGCACATACACTACTGTATTGCATGCCTCAGCCCACAAGTGAGGGGTAGGCCTTGATCATGCAACATCGCCCGTGCAGCACCCACGATCGTTCTGTTCTTCCGCTCAGCCACCCCATTCTGCTGTGGGTTATGGGGTGCGATGAGCTCTCTCCGAATCCCTTATGCGCTGCAGAACTCCTTGAATTCAGCCGAGATGAATTCACCACCGTTATCACTCCTTAGAGCAATCACCTTCTTCCTCGACTCCTTCTCGACCAGTGCTTTAAACTCACAGAACTTCGCGAATGTATCGCTCTTCTTCTGCATGAAGAAGATCCAGCAATTTCGAGAGAAATCATCAACAAAGATCACATAATACCTGTGCTTTGCTGTCGAAGCAACTGAGAAAGGACCACACACGTCTGTGTGAACTCTCTCAAGGATCGTCGTGGCGCGACTATCCTTCCCGTGAAAGGTGGCTTTCACATACTTCCCTAAAGTACACCCCTTGCACTGATCTGACTGCGCAAGAGTGCCCTTAGGAAGCCCAGTAGAAATCTGCTGCAGAATCTTCAAAGCTCCATGGTGAAGGTGGCCCAATCTCCCGTGCCACAGTTCGCCCTCATCATCCCGGCTCACCACTTCTCCCGCCTTGCATGCCATAGCTGCGCAGCCATCTACCTGCAACTGATAAAGGTTCTTGGTTCGAACCCCTATCTTCCGGGTCTCTCCAGTAGTCTTACTGCACAGGAAGGCTTTTCCTTCGCTGAAGACCACATCATACCCCTTATCCTCCAACATCGCCACAGAAATCAGGTTCTTCTTCAATCCAGGTACATGCATGACATCCTTCAAGACAAAGGGTTTACCAGACTCCCTCTGAAAGGATATGGTACCGATACCAGTCACACTGTATTTACCATCATCGCCCATCTCGATGTGCACACCCAAATCTTTGTCCTCCAGATCTGAGAACAACTCCCGATCTCCCGTCATATGAAATGATGCACCGCTATCCAAGAACCACACCGATCCCAACACACTTGAAACCAAGCATGCGATCAAAGGGGAAATCAAAGCCTCTAACCGGCTCACCACGCCTCCCGCCTTGCATGCAAAGCAGCCCTTCTTGTTTTTCTCTTCTTCATGGGACAATTTGTGGTATAGTCCATGCCGGTGACAGCTGGTCGATTTCACTCTTGGACATGTCTTGCTTCTTGCCTTTCGCACTTAATCGAGAAGCTTTCTTGCTCTTCCCCTTGCTTTGGCAAACAGCACTTTCTTCATCGATACTGATGAAGATCCGTCCCTGGTAGTCCTCCTTATCTCCTCCTGCATGAGATCCGCCCAAAGGCACTCCCATCCCGGCAACTTCTCCCACCATTGACACTATCTTGATATGAATGCCAAGCCTTCAGAAGACCAAGGAGAGCCAGTTCTACCATGTCCTCTTCTTCGACAGTCACCCCCACACTTCCTAGCTCATCTCTGCATTGAGTGAACTTCGTGAGGTATTTGGCGATATTGTCGCCTTTCTCCATCTTAATGTTTCTGAGCTTATCCTGAGCGCCAGCTTTCCTTGGTCGCTCTTACTCTGGAATAGATCTGTCAATGCTTTCCACATCAAATATGGAGAAGCTTTTCCATGCAGGCTGGATACAATGTGATCCTTCACGCCCTCCAACAGAATCCTTCGACATTTCGCCATCTTCTTTGCCAAGCTTCGACTTCAGCAGGATCAATGGGCTTTTGGACATCCGTATCTACGAACTCCTTCAGTCCATTATCTTCTAATACTGCCTCCATCCGATCTTTCCATGCAACATAATTCGAACTGCCTTCAAGAGCATATTCGAGTCGCAACCCGTTGAAAGACATTCCTGCAATCATATGACATGACTTCACAACATGCAGTGTCAACATATAAATATATACATACCTCATAACTTTTTCATTTTAAGTCATCCTGTAGCAGTTTTACTAGAATGAAGAGCTTCATTCCCTTGGCCTATTCCATCAATATGTCATCACATCCCAAAATTCTGTAGCATGGGATTCTTGATGAAACCATTCTGCTTTCTTTCTAATCAGTGAATTCATATAGAGCTCCATTAGAAAATGTTAGCACCAGTTTTCATGATGACCCTTGATCTTGATGACTGCCTTCCATCAGTATTGTTATTAGAGAGGTTTTTTATGAGCTATTTTACCAAGAGCTCCTACCATGCTTCGATCATGATGCTATACTGCTTCCTATCATACAACCAACATAAATCACTTAAAGGAGAAGATGATCTCAATCATAGTAGAGATCCCTCGCTTCTTCTTTCTTAGATTTCTTTGCATCAGGTTCTTCCCTCATATCTGAGATATGGGCTTCTTCCCTTTTCCTCGTGTACTTGTCAGATTTAGGACAATCTTTTTTATAATGCCCAAGTTCATTACATCTAAAGCATTGTACTTTATCCATATTCCTTCTTTTATTCTGAGGACCAAATTTTTTCGAATCTTCCTTTCTTCCTGTGTGATTCTGCAAAGGCTTGATTCTCTTCACTTGGTTCTGTATCAGCTTTGGCTTTCAGTCTTGTTTCCTCTATTTTACAGAGAGACCATAAACCATGGAATGGTGTGGCTTCTTTCTTCCCATATAAACTTGAAGTTAAGTTTCCCCATTCTTCTGGTAGAGCATTCAACACCACTGTAGTCATCTCAGTGTCAGACATTACTTCTTACAGTTCTTGCAATTGATCTCTTATTCCAGAAATCCTCATAAAGTATGTAGTGATTCCTTCTTCCCTTGACAATTTCATTTTATATAATTCTTGTCTCTGAGAGATTGCTTCTCCTGCAGTACTCACAGAGAATAGCTCCACTAGTTTCTCATATATTTCTTTTGTAGACTTTAGTTTTGATACATAGGGAATGAGAGAGTCCTTAATGGATTCTATGAGAATCCTCTGGGCTCTGATTTCTCCCTTCATGTACTTGGCGTAAGCTGGAGCATCTTTTTTTGGTGGTGGAGTTGTCGATCCTTCGATGTAGTCCATAACTTCGTCTTCAATTAAATTCAAATCTATCCTTTTCTTCCATGCACTAAAGTTTGATGACCCAACCAACTTGTTGCTTTCTTTACAGTAAGTCATATTGACAAATTTAAGTAAGGTCATAGATACTTACTTGAGTAGAGTGTTTTGCAGCTTCTTTGATGATGACGAAGGAGTTAGGAGCTTCTTCTAAGATGGAAATATTTAATCTAGGTGTTCTTGAATCCTTGATGGCAAAGGATATCTTCAAAAGATGTTGTCCTCTTCTAACAATGTCTTGATTGTAAATCTTTGATGGTAAAGATTATTTTCTTGAGAAGTTGAGATGAAGATCTTTCTTGAAAATAGCTTGAGAGTCTTCTTTGCAAAATGATTTGACTTTTTACCCAAACTTTGATTTTTGCTTCCTGGAGTGTCTCTTTGTCAAGCAGCCCTTGAGTTCAACACCTTAGCTCTAATTCCATGTTGAGAATTTGGAGGGCTGGAGATTAATTCAAATTCTCTTCTTGATAATTACTTGTGAGCTTACTTGGTTTACTTATGTCTTCTCTTCTTTAGTTATTTAATTTTTCATCAAGTCAATTATCGAAATACATGAGACAGACAAATTAGGCTCCTAGAGCCAGGGCAAAACCTCTCCCTCTTGGAGAGGAAAACCCACGAGAAATTATTTTTATAGATCTTCAAATGACAAGTACCATGACCCAGACTTAGATCCTTGACCTGTGAATGCCTCCAAGACCTTGTCTTTACTTCTTTGCTTACCTTCAACACCGACCCTTCTCTTCTGCTCCAATTTGCATTGATTTTAGAGAGCTCGGTCTCTTCTTCTTATTACTTAGTCAACACTTAGATACTTAATCTTCTTCACCTTATACTTCTTTAAACAGATCCGCACTTTGTCCACTGTCTTTAACCTTTCATATGATACAGGTTCTTTTCATAACTTGGTGACATACAAACGATAAGCAATCCTTCTGTAATATGACTGCAAATTTTACTTGAGATGAGGTGCAGTGATATCCGCAACTTAACCCTGTACTTAATCTCTGCAATCTGTACTTATCTCTGTGCTATTTAACCCTCTGAAATCTACATCTATTAGTCTCCTGAAATCCGCATTTACATCATAGAGCAATCCGCAATTTCCTCCACAGGATAGTCCGCAATCAACTTCAAATTATCCTCAATCTACCTCAAATATATCCGCACTTCTTATCTGTATTTTATCATAGATACGTCCACACTTTATCAAAGATAGAATCCACACTTTATCACAGAGAAATACCCACACTTCAGTTGTAGAGATGACCGAAAATTTGTGTGAGAATGAATCACTGAACTAGGGTATTTATAGAGACAGTTCCACTGTCTTTGGGCCGACAATACCTTTTACTTGTAGGCCAACTTGTCATGCTGTTGGAAGGCCGACTTGACACATCTTGTTAGCTTATCTTCCAACGGTTGAGTGAGGGCTGATTAGAGCCATTCTTCCACGGTTTCTTGGACAAGGTCTTGGAGCATTTCATTAGACTAGATCCTTCATATATATATGACACTTAATTACATTTATCCATAGAAGACAAAACCCTAGATAGACATCAAGAAGAAGCCTATTAACCTATAATAAAATCTTGCTCATGAAACCCATGAAGCAAGTACAAAATGCATTTTATTATTTGTCTTCTTCTTTACATAAATTCATAATTACATAGTCAATATGAAGACCGATCCTAGTTACACTTTTCAACAGCCCTAGACTTGTGTATGGAGAAGGACTTCTACAACAGATGATGGGTAATCCTCCTAGCCCGTGTTCATTGAGGGAGATGGACATATTGCAGTGATAGGTGGCAAGTGGCAACCCTTCGTGCCCTATGTTGGTCTTCATTGGAGCAACGCAGGAAGACCATTGTGGGATGAAGTCCCTGAGTAACTTAGTAGCAGTAGTGGGCAGATTGAGAGTTGTTCACAAATGGAGTTGTGAACAACTCGACAGGAGTCTCGATGTGTTGTGCCCTTGATGAACTAAGGCACAACTAGTGAGCATATTGATAGTCGAGATTTAGTGGTTAGATGGACTTGGAGCATTGATAGAGGCAAGAGCTGCAGATCGGGAGCTTAAGGATCGAGCAGGTATAGGGTATGACCGAGAGGAGATGTTAGTGCATGCTACATCAACCAGAAGGTTAGAGTATCTTGTTGAGGGTAGATTGTTTGTTGATGGACTGACACCAAGCCCTAGTTTTTTATTCTTGTACTAGTCGATGTATGAGGGCCATTATCCTTGGTACGGGAGCCCCAGACTGTTGTATTATTTAGTTGGATTAATATAATGAAGTTGGGTTATTGTACAAAATTGTAAAAAGTTGTCTATATTTTGTGCACTAGTAGATTTACTGTTGTTTATATTCCGCTGTGCAAAGTAGCTTGGTTGAGATTCTTGGTTTGGTAGCGTAAGAAATTTTAAGATTCTATCCCAGACACTAGGATCGTGGAAATTCAACATAGTATCAAAGCATATCTAAGCTACATTGAGGGACAGTGAATCAGAGTGCGCACAACGAAGCAACTCAGAGGGAGTTGTGGGTGTCTAGATCATGGAGCAGAGGGTTACACTGAAGACATGGAGATGTGGTGTGGATTGGCTTGGCAGCGAGATTGGTTGGGAGTTTTGGGTGATTGGTGTTGAGCCTGGTGAACAACAGTTTGTTGTAGGGCATATTATTGATCATTCACTTCCGTTGATTCGCCATGGATGGTTGGGACAACTCGAGGATTGCTTTATGTGACGGACTTGACACTGGCAGGCTCGAGTCTTCATCGGATCACGATGTTGCATATCCGAGATTGGAGGGATTTTCACGTGTGGTATTTGATCCAGAAGGATGAGTGCTTGCTGGAATGAGCCAATGGAGATCGTGTAGGTTTAGAGGGAGTCTAGCCTTAGAGGGAGCAACCCTATGGAGGTTTGGGATCTTCAGGTTCAAATATAATGAGGCAGAGGCAATACTGAGATTGTCGTGTTCATTCTATAGGGTATGCTGTAGTGGTGGACGCCAGATGGGCTAGTGTCGTTGATGCTGATGATGATACTTGCTAATCTTCAAAGTACGTTGCTCGCTATTTTGTAGCTTGGGAGGTACTCCAAGCCTTGAGGATCGAGGGTTTGTAGGAAGGAGCTCCACAAGTGGCCTTGGGCGTGAAACCCAAGCTTGAGGTTTTGCACCCATCGATGTTGGGGACAAAACCATGAAGCATTTTGGACATGCGATGGATGGAGATGATAAAGGACAATGAGGAGAATCCAACGCTTCGAGAATCGTTGAATTCCAAGATCTCCTTATTGAGATATGGATTTTTGAAGTTGATAATGAATTTTTGGGTGTTCAAGTCATGTAGGATTGAAGTGAAATTAGCCAAAATTCATGTATCTTCACTAATTCGTTGAGCCATTTTAAAGTATATAAATAGAAGGTGAATGTGTTTCATTTTAGAATATCTAAGGTGCAACACAAAGCATTAAAGAACTCGTTGAAGAGAAGAATAGCTTTGTTTTTCGCTGCAGGCAAAGAAGGGAGATCATCGAAGGAGAAGAGGGCCTGTTAGGGCATCTTTCAAGACTGTTGGTGACCAAATTTGTTGTGCAGGAGGGCTGAGGAAGAGGAGCTGAGTTTTGGGGCTGTTTTGAGGGTGTTTGTTGGTGGACAGACCTTGGGAGAGATAGTTGTAGCCCTTAGATGTCAGCTGTGGGGAGGCCGCAGGCCTTATCATCCTATGACAAGGGTATGCAAGGCTGTTTAGATGCTAGTTTGTGCCCAGAATAGTAGCAAAGGAGCCTTCCAAGGGAAGACTGTAGCTGTACGTGGCACTGTGAGGTGGAAGAGAGGGGCTGACATGGAGCTACAACCAACCATAACCAGATCACAAAGATGAAAGCAGGTTAGCACCAGACCAGAGGTATGTTTCAACCTTGTGTTGGGTCAAGATTTGACTAGTTTGGATATTGTTTTATGAGCAACCGATGGAATACATTTGTTGGGGTTGTTAGAAGCCCCAACTCGGAGAAGATTTCACAGTGGTTTTATGACAATTGAATGAGTGTCGTAGGAGAGGGCAAATTGAGGAGTCTGTTAGTAGCCATGTGGAAGGGCTTCATAGGTGTTTGGATGCCCTAATTAGGAGTAGATGCTACAACAAGGATTGGTCAGTCGTGGTCTGTTGGAGGGCAACGTGAGAGCAGACCAAGTGTGAACATGGATTGGGGATTTATGGTCTGCTGGAGGACATCGTGATAGTCTCCATGTTGGAGCCTAGTGTGCACCATCTTCATGGACTTATGTGGTTGCAAGAGTGGAAGAAGTTGAGCTCAAGGTTTGATCAACTGGAGGAGCAGATTGAGCAACCCTAGACTTGTGTGTGGAGAAGGACTTCTACAACAGATGTGGGACAATCCTCCTAGCCCGTGTTCATTGTAGGAGATGGACATATTGTAGTGATAGGTGGCAAGTGGCAACCCTCTGTGCCCTATGTTGGTCTTCATTGGAGCAATGCAAGAAGACCATAATGGGATGAAGTCCCTGAGGAGCTTAGTAGCAACAATGGGCAGATTGAGAGTTGTTCACAAACAGAGTTGTGAACAACTCGACAAGAGTCTCGATCTATTGTGCCCTTGATGAACTAAGGCACAACTAGTGAGCATATTGATAGTCGAGATTCAGTGGCCAGATGGACTTGGAGCATTGATAGAGGCAAGAGTTGCAGTTCGGGAGATGAAGGACTGGGCAGGTATAGGGTATGGTCGAGAGGAGATGTTAGTGCATGCTACATCAACCAGATGGTCAAAGTATCTTGTTGAGGGTAGATTGGTTGTCGATGGACTAACACCAAGCCCTAGTTTTGTATTCTTGTACTAGTGGATGTATGAGGGCCATTATACCTGGTATGACAACCCTAGACTGTTGTATTATTAAGTTGGATTAATATTGTAGAAAATTGGGTTATTGTACAAAATTGTAAAAAGTTGTCTATATTTTGTGTACTAGTAGATTTACTATTGTTTATATTCCGTTGTGCAAAGTAACTTGGTTGAGATTCTTGGTTTGGTTATGTCAGAGATTTTAAGATTCTATCCTAGACACCAAGATCGTGGAAATTCAACATGGCGTCAGAGCATATCTGAGCTACTTTGAGGGACAGTGAATCAGAGTGCACAACGAAGCAACTCAGAGGGAGTTGTGGGTGTCTAGATCATGGAGGAGAGGGTTCAACTGAATACATGGAGATGTGTTCTTGACCGGCTGGCGGCGAGTTTGGTTGGGAGTTATGGTGGATTGGTGGTGAGCCTTGTGAACAGCAGTTTGTTGTAGGGAAAATTGTTGATCATGTAGTTTCGTTGATTCGTCATGGATGGTTGGGACAACTTTAAAATTGCTTTGGCATGGACGAGATCAGTATGATCGAGATTGCTTCATGTGATGGACTTGAGGTTGGCAGGCTAGAGACTTCATTGGATCGTGATGTTGCATATCCGAGATTGGGGGGATTTGCACGTGTGGTATTTGATCTAGGAGGATGAGTGCTTACGGGAGTGAGGCAGTGGTGATCCTTTAAGCTCAAAGGGAGTCTAGCCTTAGAGGGAGCAACCTTTTGGATGTTTGGGATCTTCAGGTTCATGTGTGATGAGGCAGAGGCACTACCGAGATTGCCGGGTTCATTCTATAGGGTATGTTGCAATGCTGGACACCAGATGGGCTAGTGTCACTGATGCTGATGATGTTTACTTCCTAGTCTTGGAAGTACCTCCCTTGCTAAGAGGGAGTGTTGATTTTTGTAGCTTGGGAGGTACTCCAAGCCTTGAGGATCGAGGTTTTGGAGGAAGGAGCTCCACAAGTTTCCTTGTGGGCTTGAAACTCAATCTTGGGGTTTCTCATCCATCGATGTTGGGGACAAAGCCATGGAGCATTTTGGACATGCGTTGGATGGAGATGATAGAGGACAACGAGGAGATTCCAATGCTTCAAGAATCGTCAAATTCCGAGATGTCATTGATGAGATATGAATTTTTGAAGTTGACAATGAATTTTTGGGTGTTCAAGTCTTGTAGCCTTGAAGTGAAATTAGCCAAAAGTCATGTATCTTCACTAATTCGTTGAGCCCTTCTAAAGTGTATAAATAAAAGGTGAATGTGTTTCATTTTAGAATATCCAAGGTGTAACACAAAGCATTAAAGGAACTCGTTGAAGAGAATAATAACTCTGTTTTTGGCCGCAGGCAAAGAAGGGAGATCAGTAGGACAATAGGGTTTGTTAGGGCATCTTTCAAGACTGTTAGTGACCAAATTTGCTGTGCAGGAGGGCCAAGGAAGAGGAGTCAAGTTCTTGGTCTGTTTTGAGGGTGTTTGTGGGTGGACAGACCTTGGGAGAGACAACCGTAGCCCTTAGAAGTCTGCTGTGGCGAGGCTACAGGCCTTATCATCCTAGGGTAGGTATACACAAGGCTGTTTAGAGGCTAGTTTGTGCCCAAAAACAACAACACAGGAGTAGAGGAGCCTTCCATGGGAAGATCACAGTTGGACGTGGCACTGTGAGGTGGAAGAGAGGGGATGACGTGGAGCTACAACCAGCCCTAACCAGATCACAGAGATGATAACAAGTTAGCACCAGACCATAGGTATGTTTCAACCTTGTGTTGGGTCAAGATTTGACTAGTTTGGAATAGTTTTATGAGCAACTTGTGGAAGCCATTTGTTGGGGTTGACTTGGCTTGTTAGAAACCCAAACTAGGAGCAAATTTCACAGTGGTTTTGTGACAAATGGATGATTGTCCTAGGAGAGGACAAATTGAGGAGTTTGTTAGCAGCCATGGACAAGGGCTTCATAGGTGTTTGCATGCCCAAACTAGGGGAGGCAACAAGCCTTATCATCTTAGGAAAGGGATACACAAGGCTGTTTAGAGACTAATTTGTGCCTAGAGTAAGAACACAAGAGTAGAGGAGCCTTCCTAGGGAATATTCGCAACTGGACGTGGCACTGTTAGGTGGAAGAGAGGGGCTGACGTGGAGCTACAACCAGCCCTAAAAAAATCACAGAGATGACAACAAGTTAGCACCAGACTAGAGGTATGTTTCACCTTTCAACCTTGTCTTGGGTCAAGATTTGACTAGTTTGGATCAGTTTTATGAGCAACCTGTGGAAGCCATTTGTTGGGTTTGACTTGGGTTGTTAGAAACCCAAACTAGGAGCAGATTTCACAGTGCGTTTGTGACAATTGGATGAGTGTCCTAGGAGAGGACAAATTGTGGAGTTTGTTAGCAGCCATGTGGAATGGCTTCATAGGTGTTTGGATGCCCAAACTAGGAGCCAATTCTATAAGAAGGATTGGTCACTCGTGGTCTGTTTGAGGGCAGCATGAGAGTGGACCAAGTGTGAACGTGGATTGGGTATTTATAGTCTGTTGGAGGACAACGTGAAAGTGTCCATGTTGGAGCCTAGTGTGAAGTTTGAACCATCTTCATGGACTTGGGTGGTTGTTAGAGTGGCAGAAGTTAAGCTCAAGGTTTGATTAGCCAGAAGAGCATATTGAGCAGCCCTAGACTTGTCTGTGGAGAAGGACTTCTATAGCAGAGGATGGACAATCCTCCTAGCTAGTGTTCATTGTGGGAGATGGACATCTTGCAGTGATAGGTGGCAACGCTCTGTGCCCTATGTTGGTCTTCATTGGAGCAACGTAGGAAGACTGTAGTGGGTTGAAGTCCCTGAGTAGCTGAGGAGCAATAGTGGGAAGATTGAGAGTTGTTCACAAATGGAGTTGTGAACAACTCGAGAGGAGTCTCAATGTGTTGTGCCCTTGATGAACTAAGGCACAACTAGTGAGCAGATTGATAATTGAGATTCAGTGGTCAGATGAACTTGGAGCATTGATAGAGGCAAGAGCTGCAGATTAGGAGCCGAAGGACCGGGCAGGTACATGGTACAACAGAGAGGAGCTGTGAGTGCATGCTACATCAACCAGATGGTCACAGTATCTTGTTGAGGGTAGATTGGTTGTCGATGGATTGACACCAAGCCCCTGTTTTGTATTTTTGTACTAGTGGATGTATGAGGGCCATTATCCCTGGTACGGGAGCCCTAAACTGTTGTATTATTCAGTTGGATTAATATAAGGAAGTTCGGTTATTGTACAAAATTATAAAAAGTTGTCTATATTTTGTGCACTAGTAGATTTACTGCTGTTTATTTTCCGCTGTGCAAAGTAGCTTGGTTGAGATTCTTGGTTTGGTAGCGTCAGATATTTTAAGATTCTATCCCAGGCACTAGGATCGTGGAAATTCAACATTAAGATGGGTTGGAAGATTCATCAGATCGATGTGAAGATCACCTTCCTCAATGGGGTCATACAAGAGGAGGTGTACATTGAGTAGCCATAGGGCTTTGAGGTGAATGGGAGAGAGTCTCATGTGTGCAGGCTTAAGAAATGCTTGTATGGACTGAAGTAGGCGTCGAGAGCGTGTTACAAGAGGATGGATGCCTACTTGCAGTAGATGGGGTTCCATAAGAGTGATGTAGATCCAAACCTATACTTCATCATGGTTAGTGATGATCCACTCATTTTGGTTTTGTATGTGGATGGCTTGTTTATTACAGGAGAGGAGAGATTCATTCAACACTGTAAGAGGGGCATTGCTTCAGAGTTTGACATGACTGCTATGGGATTGATGCATTACTTTTTGGGGTTGGAGGTTCGGTAGGAGGATGGGCATATCTTCGTGGGCCAGGGTAGTGTTAGTTTTTGGTAGCATTAGACAGGTGTTCCAGTCTTGATTTATGTTAGATAGGAAAAGAAACACAAGATCTCCAAAACCCAAAAAAGGTTTCGGGAGAAACAACTAGAGACAACTCAATTAAGTTAATTGATCAATAATTATAAAATCTCCAAGTCTAACTTAGGAAAAATGAGTAATTAACAACAATTAATTGAGAAAGATTGAGAAAGCTCTAGAGTCTCACACAGATTGAGTCTAAGATGATCTTCACTGTTGATAACAACTTAATCATGGCTATTGGTGCTCCAACGAGAGGTAATAAGAGCAGATCGATGGGGATGGAGATAGATACATCGTGCAAGAAGGAGAGCGAGGTACCTTGGTGAATCAAACTATCCAATGCAGAGACTCAACAAGGAAGTGAGCTTGAGCTAGAGCAACAGTGATTGAGGGAGCATCAAGAGGATTTTGGAGCATTCTAATCAATTTCCAGTGCAGGAAAGGGAGGTTGTATTATTTCTTAGTGAGGCTGCGTAGAGGTAGGGCAAAGGCCAGTTTGATTTAGCCTAAGAGGAGATCAATTCAGGTGCCAAAGGTCGGAAAATTTCTAGGATGCCAAGCGAGTCATTTCTAGAGGCAAAGTCAGGTAGAATGACGGATTTCGAGCAGTGCCACAGGCAATGCGAGTAGGGCATGCGCAAGCATTGCACAAAGGTTGATGCAGGGGCATTTCGAATAGCCCAATTGGGCAAGTTTCCGGAGCCAAATTAGTTGTGTAGTGAGACGATGTCTCACAAATATTTTGGTCAGAATAACTTTCGAAGGATTGCCAATTTGGCATCTTGATTTTTGTACTCAGATTTTGCTGCTGCATAAGAATAAAATAAACCCTCATTTGCTGCATCGATTTTCTCCTCAAGGTTTTTTTGAGGACTATTAGTCCAATAATATTGTTGATGTCTTTGTGACTCACCTGTTGTTCTGAAATAAAGTAGCCAGCAAAGCAAGTTACAGCGGGATGACGCACGATGTTTGGATGGCACAGGTGGATGGAGTTCTCCCTAGTTGAGAGGGAGTGTTAATTTTGGACAACTAGGTCCAAACTCCATGTTGTGATGCTTAGATGAAGATGCGAATATTTTTATTGGATTCCTCTTTCAGAGAGGTGCAAGATCGATCTAAAGATCATCTTGATCTGATGAGCAGAACATTTATTTTGAATTAATTCCACTTATGTGCAAGGTTGGCCAGAATTGTAATGTAGGCTTGAAGCCCCAACAGATGTGTCACACACCCTCACTGATGGATATATATAGGTCAACGTTGGAGGTCATTTTCACCATCACTCATCACACATTCTCTCTCATCATCTTGGAGGCTCTTCTTCTCTCACACGTGGGGAATTGCAGCAAAGGATTTTTTGGTTTTGACCTAGGGTGTCAACGCAGATTTGATCGACGTTGACTTTGGTCAACGCATGGTCAAATTGACCTTAAACTCTCCCAAAATTTCGATTTCTGCAGTCCTCATTTTTTGGCACAGAAATCGAGGCTGGCGTTGACTTTGACCTGGCTCCGTTGACTTTTGTTCCTGCTGTTTTTGCGTTGACCGTTGACTGGACAACATTGACTTTTGTTGACTTTGGGTTGACTGTTATAGAGTTGTCCGAGAGGGTTGCGTGACACATTTTGGTTGGTTGACCGTGTAGAGACTTTGCTGGTTGAAGCATGCTGTTGACCGCTGTAATGCACCACAACACATATTTTGCTGATCAAGTTAAGTGTATTTTTGGCTTGTCTTCTTTCGATCTATTGGTATGTTCTATCAACATTTTACTTTCTTGTTTATGTGATTGTTGTTTGATATCGGGTATAAAAGTAAAGTTGCATCAAGCATAGAACATCTACGAAAATTTACAAATTTCTACATAATCCAAATGAAATATGACAAAACCAAAACCCTTCATAGGATAAGTAGAGTTTTCTCCAAGAATGATCTTCAGATTAGTCTCCCTCTCTACCAAATTTGAGAGGACTTCACGATACCTAGAGAAATGTCGTCTAGAGGCCCCACTGTCTACCGACCAACTATCACACGAATCTTGAGGAGAGGAACTAGAAAGAGAAGAAATAAGAATATATTCAGATTGAGTAGCAATTGCATTATTTCCATACCTTGAGTTTCTTGATCTCTTTTGAGAACGACGACCTTCTTCATGATCATCAGGAGCATCTCTTCTTCTTCTCTCATTAAACCTGTTGTTGTTGAAGCCACGATTGTTGTTTTAGTTGGACCTTGGAGCATCTCTCTTTTTCGAACAGTCTTAGACATAGTGACCATGCTTGTGGCAAGTGAAGCATTCAACTTGAGGCTTTTCTTTTCTATACCTTCTCTTGGAGTCCTTGGATTTAGGAGAAGAGTAGTATATGGTCTTCCTCCGCCTTTCTTCAACAAAAAATGTAGAGGGTTCTCCTTCTTCATGCTTTTGAATCCTTCCTCTAGCTATCATCCCGTTTTCTTCTTGAATGCACTTGCCAACAAGCTCATCAAATGTCAAGAACTTGTCATTGTTGCTTGTAGTAATAATGAAGGTTTCCCAAATAGGAGGAAGGCCTTGAAGACCAACGAGCACCAACTCTCTATTAGATATAGGTTCTCCAACAATTTGCAATTGATCCCTTAGTTGGGATATCCTCATGAAATATGATTGCATAGTTTCCCCCTTGTTCATCCTGGTGTTCTTGTGTTGATTCTTCAAGGAAAGAATGTGATTCAAATTGTTCACCTCATACATCCCAATTAACTTATCATAGATATCCTTGGACTTCTTCAACTTTGCAATGTAAGTAAACAAATGATCTTTCAAAGAATCAATAATTATTTTCTTTGCTTTGATCTCACCTTTCTTGTACTTGGCCTTGACAACAGCAGAAGCATTTTTCGGAGCCTCAGGTACCTTTCCTTTTACATATTCCAAGACATCATTTTCATCCAAGGTCACTTCCAACCCATTCTTCCAAGTGACAAAGTTTGATGAGTCATGCAACTTCTCTGAATCCTTAGTATGAGGTAGACATCTTGACCAAGTCAAATAGGCTTCTTTAAATTCTTCCAGAGATGATTACTTGTCTCTTAACTCCTTGGGCTTGTCTTCATCTTAGCTTTGATTCCATGTTAATTTTCCAGTGTTTTATGCCTAGCACAATCACTTACAACAATTCTTCTTCAATTAGGAATCACTTTTTCAATAAATTCAATCTTCCAATGACAGTAAACAATTGTAGACAGAATGGTAAATCCAATACACAATAGAAGACAACCAAGAGCAATAACAAGAGACACAAGATTTGGTCACAGACCAGGGAAAAACCCCACAAGGGAGAAATCTCTTTCAAAATTTTTCTTCTATTAGATTGTCATCAAATGTTCAGCAGAGAGATACAATGTTCCAATTCATCAGCAATGAGTCAAATGTCAACAATTTTGACTATCCAAATCTACTAACTAATATCCAGTGAGAGATGAGCCCAGAAGTCAAATATGATCCAAAATCAAGGTCTGCAATTTTTGGTCAAAGTCAACAGCTGTCAAAGATTCCCTAACCATTCAATGTTCAGCTGCCAAACCCTCTCCAAATCAGATCAGTCAACAGTCAAAGTATTCAGCCTTCCTTGCTGGTCAAAAATCAGTCAAAATAGACCACAAAAACTTGGTCAAAGGAGAGAGAGCCTGTGGTCAAACTTCAGTCAAAAGTATGCGGTCAACCCAAATCAAACTGCCCAGAAAAATTTGGCTCCACCAATCAATTCAGCCTTTCGAAATTGAAAATTTCCAAGTCAAACCAAGTCAAAACATCAAGTCAAAGTTGGTCATTGGAAGGTCAAACTGTCCCAATTAGAATTTCAACTCAGAAAACAGATTTGTCCTCCTTCCCTACGCACATGTGAGCTCGGAACTCCTTATTTCAGACCTGTACGAACCAATCAAATGAGAAGAGAGAAGATGAGACGTGTTGATGATGCTCCAAAGTTATGTGACATGATGTGTGTTCATATGTGGTGGAGGAGACCCAATTTGTCCTTTAGCCCCATCTGAACTTTTGTGCACTCGTGGATTTCACCTTGAAAATTATATTTTTCCTTGACCAAATTAAATTCTTCTAAGGGCTAGGAGGTGTCTTTCTTGAAGAGGATGGCTGTCCAAAGGAGGGGATTTGTCCCTGAGCTGCCAAATTAACAGGTATTTTGGCACTGGCCTAGGTGTTTAGGCGTGTGGAAGTTGCCTAATTGGCTCTTAACTTTTAATAACTAGAGCAATTGACTTTTATAAGATAAAATGAGTTAATCTAATGAAATGCAAAGATTATTTGCATTAGTGAATTAGATGAATCTTAACCATTTATCTAACCTGATGTTGAGATCTAGTCCCAATCATCAATCACTTTGGATATTAGGGTTGTGGATTTGGTCAATAACTCAAACTTATAAAAGAAAGGCTGGGCTAAGGGAGAAGACACATCTTGAGCACAAGACATAGTGGGAGTGAGATTGCAGTGATTGGGTGAAGAAGAACTTTCATCCAAGTGTACAAGGTTCGAGGAAGAGTGCAAGGGTCAGCAAGGGAAGGATCTGAATCAGCTAGCAGATCGAACGGCAGATCAAGGTTCTGATCAGCTGTATCTATTCCAGGTTCTTGTTGTATTGGTATTTTTCCTTGGAGGGCCATTATCCTAGCAAGGGAGCCCTTTTATGTATTAGATTCTATTTAATGAAACAACAGACGTTGAAGGGCAGAAATCTTGTGTGCATGTGATAGAGATTGGTGCTTTTAATTTGCTTCCGCTGTTATATATTATTTAACTATGCTGTAGATTCTATTTAATGAAACAACAGACTTTAAAGGGAAGAAATCTTGTGTGCATGTGGTTGAGATTGGTGCTTTAAATTTGCTTCTGCTGTTATATTTTATTTAACTATTAATCTCAGCTGTATTTTTTGTTTTTTTTTCAGTAGATCTGATCTGCTAGGAAGTAATTAACCAGGTTACCGGGGTTAAGGAAATTAACAGAAACCATGGAGATCAACGTCTATTAATAATCAGTGGCAAGTTGTATTCTTTGACATTTATTCTATTCCAGATCAAAAAATGACTGTAAAAGTGTTTGTTGCATATGATTTCTGTTTCATGTTTGTTTGAAAGGCAGGCCTGAGAATTTTCTATTTTTTGACTGGGGGCTTTATTAGAGAATCTTTTCCAACTTTTCATAGAAAACTTGATTTTTGTTTCCTTGCGAAATTAAACTATTTCTTCGGCTTTATTTAGTGGTCTATTCTGTATATTACATAGCTTTCTGTCGTTACTGAATGCTGTGTACAAAACCATGCGAGTGTGTGCTTCTTTTGATATTTATAACTTTTTATGTTTCTGCAAGTTGTTGATAACATCTCGAGTTTGTGATGATTTTTTTCATATGACATTTTTTAATTCATGATTTGTTCTTCAGTCTAGGACTCATGAGTGGCTTTTTTCATCAGAGGAAGGGCAGTGGCAAGTTGTAGAAAATGCAAAAGCAGGTCGACTGATTATGGTAAATTCATTGACTTCTTCAATTTTGAAAGTATTGTTTCCCAGCCAGTTCTACTTTGAGATTTATCTAATAGGCAATTACTGAAACAGGTATTCTTAGATGCTAACCACAGTCGTGTTGACATGGAGGATGTGCAGGTACCTCTTTTTTCTTTTTAAACTTGTATGCTGGGTTGTAGGTAGTTATTTGCTTTTGAATTAAAGTTTGGTGCTGAAATTGTTTGCAAATATTTGCAACATATTAAAGGGAAAATCTTTGTGTCAATGGATTTATTCTTGGAATTTCAGAAAGATCTCTCACCACTTGTGGAAGGGCTTGCTCCTGCACAGTCTGAAAATGATTCCCAGATTCCGTAAGTGTCTGTGTTCCTGCCTGAATAGATTTTTGTGTTTTATTTAAGTAGGCTGTTAGTTCATTCATGCAGCTTGGAATTGTACGTTGTGTGCAATGCTTGTGTCAGTAACTTTAAAACTAGCTTGTTTGATCATGGTCATTGGGTCCACACCATTGACACAATAATGTCTTCCAGGGTTCTGCTTTCTTGCAGTCTTTACTATTTCTGCACTGAAAACATTAAACAATTCTGAAGGATTAACTCTTACTTATGAATCATGAATAGTGTCTAAATTATAGGATTGTTTTGTATTGATGTAGACTGCACATAAAAGTTTACATATGAATCAAAGATGTCCTATAAGGAGAGAAGTTAGGGATGAAGATCACGTTGATATTGTTGGAGATAGCTATGGAGATGGTTGAACTGAATATGTAAGTATGACATCATTGTTATGGTTACCTGAAGCCATATAAAGGGACCTGATTGTGCAACTGAATCAGACATGGTAATGAATTGATTGAATAGGCTTTGCTCTTCAGGGTTCTCTTGAGGGTAAATTCCCAGTCCCACTGCCCCTTGTTTGATATCTGTTTAAATGTATTTGCTGTGAACCCACCATTTGGTATTTTATGGTTGTGATCATGGAAGGAGGCTTGATGGTGATTTTAGTGCAGTGGTGATGCAATGCTCATGGAGAAGAGTTGAAGGGTGTAGACAAATATGCTGTGAGCAGAAGCCAAGTAATGACATAATGAGAATGTTGTTAGTCTTTTAGTGTTTATTGAATCCTTTGCATGATTGCCAAGAGATAAATGAGATAAGAGAGGCCAAGCGAAGTTGGAGCCACCTTTTACTGTTTGGCTGCGTGGTGTTTGACATCATGACCAAGTAGAGACAGATGTTGGAGATCACTATTTTTTCATGTGATATTTTGCAGAATTGACAGCTGTGGAGGACTGTGAGAGAAGAAAAAGGACATCTTGGTCTTTGAAATTGCCATATATCTGTATATTTGAAGCTACTGATTAGTAACAATATCTGCAGATTTGAAGTCATTGATCTCAATAATAAATCATGACAAGCCATGTTGTCTGTAAATTGGACGATGGAGGAGAAGTACGAGGTGTTAGTTATGATGAAGAACTGAAATTTGGAACTGCTATAGATTTGTGAGTGCAACAAGGTACGTTATGAAGTTATTTCCTCTCAACCGGATTGAGACTGAACTTATTTCCAGCTGAGAGTCTTCACTCTTGATTTCTTTGCTTGGATATAAAATTATTAGAGCTAGATCAGATGTGTCAGAGGAAGAATAACAGATCTATCCGAGGAATCAAATAATTAAGATATCTGCATGTGAATTGAGTGAGAAGAGCAAAGTTTTGCATCCATAGCAGATGGTAGCAGGGTAAGTCCAGCAATCTGAGGAATCCGGTCTTTCGTGCATTAATGGTAATGATAACAGCAAGCCATAGGTCATCTAAGTCATAGGAGGAGAAGACTGTTGGCTTGCACTTTGGAAAAAAAGCACCTGACAATACCTATCCTAGACTTCCAGAGGAACCTGTTTTCAATAATCACTAGAAATGTGCTGGCAAGCATCCTAAAGGGATTACACTGTCATTTCTTCATTAAAGGGAAGGAACTTGAAGATGATAATGCA
This sequence comes from Pinus albicaulis, assembly GCA_034641835.2. Taxonomy (NCBI): domain Eukaryota; kingdom Viridiplantae; phylum Streptophyta; class Pinopsida; order Pinales; family Pinaceae; genus Pinus; species Pinus albicaulis. The sequence continues at coordinate 1,062,635,985 of CM076581.1, read as the reverse complement.
AAGGTGAAATTTCATGAAGATGTTGGCTCAATGCCCATGCATTTTAGGATTCAGCGGCTTCATGGAAATAAACGCATAGCTTTTATCTTGGTAAGAAGACCCTACAGGTTTGAATATTGATTACTTTTATGTAATGGTATAGGCATGGAGGTCAAAAATTTAAAAGTTAAAGTAATTTAAAAGTAAATTCCCATTTTTTAATCGAGTCATTGAGGTTAATTTTTTTTAATTTAATGGTCATCAAACGAAAAAGGGCATCATGGTAATGTTGTCTTGGTCATCAAAGTGATGAATGTCATAGTTGAAAGTAAGGGTTCTATAGTAACCAAGTCAATGATAATTTCTTTGTCCAAATGTCCTCGAAAATTGAAAATGCTAGATGAGTGCGAGGTCCTTGATGCCAAATAAGTTAAAAAATAAATGTGTGCAAAGTTCTCTTGTCAAAATTCTAAAAGTGGGATTTGGGACTAAGATTTGAGTATGCCATTGAGAGTTATTGAGCCAAAGCTAAGTCAAGAAAGATGTTGAGAGTCTAGACTCTACATATGTCAAGTCAAAGTATAGTTACATCAAAGCTGAAGTCAAGCTGAAGGTTGAGAGTCTAAGCCAAAGTGAATGTCAAAGGCAAATTAAAGTTATTGGGCATGTAGAAGGTTTGTTTGCATGTTGATGAAAAGAGTCAAAGTCAAGAAAAAAATTGTCGATATAAAAACAAAAGTAAATTCAAAATCAAGTCAAAATGTGAGTCGAAAGATCCTGGATATGTAATTAGGTTTTGTAAAGGCATACTAAAGTCATGTTATGTCAAATCATGATGTTGATGGCTGCTGCAAGTGGTGGAGGCACATGGCATATCATCAACTAATGGTCTCTGGCAAACGCTGCTGGTTGTCTAGTTGACCAACTAGTTGTCAAATGTAGGGAAACATTTTCTCCTAGGGGCTACCCATTTTGGTGGTTAACATCTGGCTCCAACTCTGGGACATGAGCTCATCGTAGCACACATGATCTAATAGTTCGAACGTGGAGTTCTTGAGAACTCCGGAAATCCCTGGGCTTGCAGACCTGTAACTTGCACATTCCAATCAACTTGTTTGGGAGCATGTGCATTGGGTGCAAGTTATCACCCATGTTTTATATGATGATAAAAATACCTACATAAAATAAGAGATATGCTAAATGCAATTTAATCTACAATGAAACATAATACGAGAATGCAAGATTTTAGGATGCTCACACATTTTGCAATGCAACTAAATACTATGCATATTTAAAGTCAGTTGCTGAGATTGTAGCTGTTGATTTTTCATGCCCTTTAGGTTTGGTATGTGCCCTAGCTAGGGTTACTACATACTAGAGAAGCCCAACACAAAATCACTTTGCACAGCGGAAAAATATCAGCAAATAGATCAACAAAGTACACGAGATATATATGGCCAAAATCTTGATTTTTATTGGTCCATTAATAAAAGAATCTTATGGCTCCCGTACTAGGAATCATGTCCTTTCATAAATCCTGATACAAACTAGTATACATAGAATACAAAATGTAGTGCTTGAGGTTTGATCCTTTAGACCTTCAATCTGCGCATCACAACAAAGACAAAATATCATAACTTGCTGTAGCAGTATTTTGCCTCCTACCCTTTCTATACTCTTTCTCCTCTCCACTGGTCCTTGGCTGTCCTTTGCCTCCAATCTATACTCATTGATCAACTACCTTTAGATAATTGTCTAACTGTCTGATGTAGCTATCCCTCCTTTGATGCTGCAGACTTCTTTTGTCACTGCTGGCTAGCCCCTTTAGGCCATGATCAACTTGCTTCCCACCTGGTAGACTTCCTTGTTTAGCATCTCAAGTCTGGGCTTATCCCTTCAGGCCACACACTACTTGCTGTACATTAACATCCTTTACAGCCAGCACTGTTCAGACTCCTAACAGACCTCTTAGGATAGCAATCTAACAGGCCCTCCTTTTAGCCTCCTCAACAAGTCTCGGTGCCCTTGTTCTGGCCATAACAGACCTTTGCTAGGTCTGTTCCAGCCCATGTTCAGGCTGCGGTCTGCCTTTACCCTACTCAGATTGCTCTAACCTTCCTCGACCTTCAAGTCTAGGCCTTGTCATTCACAGATAGACTTCTGCTTAGGCTGCGAGTAGTGTCTCTTAGACTGTTCGGGCCTCAACCTTCTTTCCGAGCACCTAACTGTTCCAAACAGGCCCTATACCAGCCTTATCAGCTCGGCCCTTTTCTCACTAGCTGTGGCTCCTTTGATTAGTCCCTCGGTCCTTCAGTTGCAGCCATAACTAGGCTCATTCTTCCTTCTTTAGCACTGTCAAACCATCTCCTGCTTGCGGATGGCCTTAACCAGGACTTCTATCATTGCAGCCTACACACAAACATGGTCCATCCCTCAGTATAGGGCTCAGATCCTTTCTCTAGACAACAAACACCTCAAACAGTCAAGCGGCCTTCATACAGAGATTCTGTCACAAAATTTGACCTCTCTCTAGGGCTGTCCTGACTCCTGTGGCTCCTCCAAGGGCTAATCATCTACAAGTGAACTCATTTCTCACTTGTGTCTAGGCCTCTCCTTTGGCCTCCTATTTATACTTTTGTGTGAGTGATCTTGGGGGTTTTCCTTGTCCATCAAGAAACCCTTATTTAACAACTCAAACACAAATTAGAATGGACAATTAATTAACTTGGGTCTCAAGCCCACTACTTTGGGACAAAACCCCAATCACCTAGGTACTTTTCTCAACCAACTTACTATTGGTGGGTTTTCTCCACTTGGAAATACATTTCGAGCTGCCCAATTTTCAATAGTAACTCGGAAGGTGATTTTGTTATGTATTTGTTGGAGCAAATTCTTGTGTAATCTCTGTAAGAAAATATTTCTCCTGAAGCTGAATAAGAAGCCCAACGTTTATTGGTTTTCTCCACACTGGGGTTCCCACGGTATGTATGTGTTATTCTCTATTGCATGTGATTGGTTTCAAGTGTTTTCACATCTGCTGTTTATTTGGTTAAAATCCAGAATACTTATTGTTACAAATTAGATTAATTTATTTCAGATCTGTGATTATTTGTTGAGACAATAAATTTGTAACTATGTTTAAAGAAATTAACATGGTATCAGAGCTCTAAACTCTACATATAAAGGCAAGGATATTTGGCACAGGTTTCAGGACAAAATTCAGATTTCAATTTTCAATCTCTTTGAGGGTTTTATTCTATGATGGCTTCCAGTGTTCAATATGATGATAGGCTTGAGGGTCCTTTGAACTATTTGAAATGGAAGGTTTGAATCTCAGCTGTTCTTAAGGAGAACAAACTATGTAATTTGGTTAATCCAACAGTAGTTTCATTAACAAACAATCCAATTGCTCTTGATTTGCATGACGTCAAGGAGGCCAAGAAGCAGAGGATTATTCTCGGTGGGGTTAAAGATCATCTCATGCTCCATTTATCAGGGGAGGATACTGCGGAGAAGATGTGGGATGAACTCATGAAGCTATATGTGAGCGACTATCAGAGTTGAAAGATGATGCTCAAGGACAAGTTGGATGCCACATGAATGTCCAGATTCGTTGCTGACACGTGTCCGATTCAATGCTAGTGCATGTCGGAATTTTGGGATTCGTGCCCAAAGAGAATCATGATTTTTTGGACATGTGTTTGCCGAAAAGCGACTCACAAACTTGATAAAAGCCAGAATTGGGCCGCATTTGTTCATTTGCATTCACTGTTTGGGAGCTGTGGGACTGTGGGAATGACCAACAAAGGAGATGGGAGTGTTTTGGTGTTGATTGTTATGTAAAAGTTAATCAATCTGTAATTATTAATTAATTAGGCAAAGGGCATGATCAAAGATCATGCCCATCCATCAAGAGGCACCCAAGGCTGTATTTAAGCTAGGGCCCTCCCACATTTGTAATCATCAGTCAATCTATATATATATATATATATATATATATATATATAATCAGAAAATATCAGAGTTTCCATTCCATTTGGTATGGGCACCACCACTGCACTAACCAACTCAACTGCATCTGCTGCTCGTACAGTCTGCTGTCCATTCCGGCAGAACTGTTCATGTTTCCTGTTTTCCATGCATTTTTTTTTTCTGCTACTCCGCGAATCTGTCCCTGTCAATTCCGTGCTCAATCCACTGTCCCTGCATTCTGCCACTGAATCTCTTACTCACCCTTTGACGCCATCGACACAAGCCATTCTGCTGTGTATCCACAACACCTGTTCTGCTATTCCCTACCACCAATCTGACATCTCGACACTACTGCTTCACCATTGCTTGTTGTAATCGCCGTTCATATTACCCAACCACAAACATATTCGACTGTCAAACCTTACGTCCTTGCCTTCTATCTTGTCGTTATCCTTGGTTTCATATAGTTATAAAGTTGTGTATAGTTAACAGTTATATAATTATCCTTTCATAATTATATAATTACATAATATATATATATATATATATATATATATATATATATATATATATATATATATATATATATATATTCCCTTTGCACGTTCTTTCAATTTCATTAGGTTTTGCTAGTCCACGGTAGAGACAATGGTGTATGTGCACACCAACCTTTGTCTTATTTACAAGCAGAGGGAGGAGTGGTTGAAGGGAAAGACAAAGATGTGGGATGTGTTTCCTAATGATATGGGTTTGAATAGCAGTGTTGAGTTTGCATTGGCCAATGTGGATCTTAATGAGCCAATGCTAGAGCTTGTCACTTTTGATGATGGTGATACTCTTTAGGGGTCATCCTCAACACCAACAGATGCAAAGATTACATTGGATACAGAGGAGGATGTAGAAGAGGGCAGTGGTGGTTCTAATATTGATTTTGATGTTGATGAGCTATAGGCTTGGTGGCAACCTACGAGATTCTTCCGTAATTATCTATAGTTTTTGGTTCTAGTGTCTACCTTATTTTGTACTTGCTATTTTCCATTGGCATTCCTAGTAAGCACTCTTCAGGAAACAATACCTATGTAATACATTTTGATTTTGATGACTTAATAAGAAAACTGCAGTTTGTGATTAATATTTTGTGTTTGTCTAATGTCAATTTATCTTATTCGTCATTGATGTAGTGGTAAGTGCTAGTTGTAAACTTGTATCTTTGGTGAATCACGATTGCATGTATAATGTTACAATGTACATGTATGATTGAATTTTTATCATGAGAATTTGTGTAAACAGTAATATATATATATATATATATATATATAACGTGTCCTATGTGTCATGTTCCGAGGGGTCTCCGTGTCTCGTGTCAGACTCTCGTATTTGAGTGTCTCGTGTCCCCGTGTTAGGTGACTTAGTCAGTGATAAACTAGATGATGATGATCTCATGAGGATCACACTGAATGGATTCTCAAAGAAATGCGACGTGTTCATTCAAGTTATTAATGGACGAGAGACATTACTGATTTGGGACTTCTTATGGACCGATTTCACTTAGGAAGAGCTTAGACTGAGCGTCATCAGTGGCGGTAATAATGGTAAAACTTAGAAGCCTAAAGATGACGAGAACATGGACCTAACAGGAAAGGGCAAGACCAAGAAGGGCTTGAATAAAGGGTCCAAGGGAGAGACGAAGAAAAATGACTTGAGTAAAATCAAGTGCTTTGGTTGGGATCAACAAGGTCACTATGTTAGCCAATGTCAAACAACAAGGAGAGAAGAAGGGCAAGAAACATACAACAACTTCAACGGATTTTGAGGACTTATCTTCAAGGCTAGAGGATGAGTTTGCTGTCATAGCTTGCCTCTCTAGCTCTACGTCTAGAGGTGTCTGGTATATTGACAGCAGAACATCATGTCACATAACTAGAGAATTCTTTTCTAGTTACTTGGAAGAGGAGATGGGCTTCCAGATTTAGAGGGGGAACAAGTCCAAGTGTACTGCAGTTGGGAGAAGGGATGTCACTATTTAGAGCGAGTCAGATAAGAGGACTAGTTTTACAGATGTGCTACACGTGCCAAGTTTAGGAATGATCCTGATTTCAGATTTTGGACTTTAAGACAAGGGATACAATGTCTACTTTCGAGGGCAGAAGGTGTATATAAAACACTGAGATTGGAAGACAGTGAAATAGATTGGGGTTAGAAGCAACGAGTTATACAAGTTGTGGTTGGACACTCCAAAGGCACTGATTAGTAGCAACAATAGCAATGACATGGGAGAATTATGGCATAGGAGGATGGGACACATACATCATGGAGCACTTAGGTTGCTTAGGGAGATCATAACAGGAGTTCCAGAAATCAACACGAAACATGATGATGCGTGCAGATGGTGCGTGCTTGGGAAGTTTGCAAAAGCAACATTTCCAAGGGGTGATAGTAGAGCTAAGAGTGTGCTTGAGTTAATAAATTTTGATATATGTGGTCCATTGTTTGCAAAATCTCTCAAGGGTTATGAGTATTTTGTAACCTTCATTGATGACTTCTCTAGGAAAACTTGGATATATTTCTTGAAGACAAAGAACTGCTTTCAGTCACTTCCAAGAGTTTAAGGAACTTATGGAGAAAATGACTGGGAGAAATATAAAGGTTCTTTGTACAAGTAATGGAGGTGAATACATAGATAAGGTCTTTACTGGATTCTGTGCGAAGGAGGGCATCAAGAGAGAATGGACAAGTTCATATAACCCATAAATAGAATGGGGTTGCAGAGAGAAATAACAAATCGATAGTTGGACCAGCAAGGGAAATGCTATGTGACCAGGACATGCGTAGATTTCTCTGGGCAGAGGCATGTAGTATGACAATGTATATTTAGAATAAAGTTCCTCACAAGGTGTTGGGGAAATTGACACTCGATGAGGCTTTTATAGGAAAGAAGCCAGAGGTTGGACACTTCAGAATCTTTGGCAATATAGCTTATTGTCACGTGCTAGATGACAAGCGCACCAAGTTGGATTACTCTGTAGAGAAAGGATATTTCGTTGGGTACACCGAAACATCCAAGGTGTTGAGATTTTGTGTATTGGGGGTAGCATCGAATGTGCTCTAGCTCCCAAAATTTGTGGAGGGACTAGAGTACACATGATCTACAAGACCCAGAAAGGGATTTGGGAAATTTCATCTGGTTTGGGAGATATTTAATTAATTAATTATTTTAATGTATTTCCTAAGTCTAAACTTAGGAAAATTAAATAATTAAAGTTAATTAAATTAAACATGTGATGAAATTGTCTTAAGTCACACGGATCAAGCTTTCTTTTAATCTTAGCCATTGATTCAAGATTTAATCATGGCCGTTGGTTTCCCAATGTGAAAAGTATAAAAGAAAGGCTTGGGGCCATTTGTAAAGACACACAGAGGCAGAGCACTGAAGCTAAGCTGAGATTCTAGGGCAGGGTTTGCTAAGAATTCTCAGAAGTGTTTCAGCTGTAGAGAGGGGAGTTTAGACAAAGGGGATGGTCTGATCCCAGTGTTTAGAATAAAGAGACAGAGAGAAGCTTCAGAGAGGCAACACAGAGAAGCAGAAGCAACAACAACAGAGAGGGCAGCAGCTGTGCAACGCAGAGGCAACTTCAGCTACGTAGGTGCTGCGCAGTCACTCCCAGGGCAACGTTAGGCAGCTGGAATCCCTCAAAGATTACGCAGAGACCCTCAGGGGCAGTGTAGGGACTGCGTCACCCAGTCTGGGGTTACGCAGCCCTTTCCAGGCCAGCGCTGAGGGACGTAGAGGCTGAAGAGGCTGACGCAGGGGCTTCAGGGGAAATGCTGGGGTTTCTAGGGCCTAGATTTGGTTGAGTCCTATAAATCCCGTTTGAGGGTGTGAATCAGTCAATATTTTGGCTTCAGAACAACAGGTGAGTTGCAGATCTATATTTTCTCTGTCGGGTTTTCTAGATTTGGAACCCAAATTTGTTGTATTAAAAAATACTCTTAATAATAAAACCCTCTAGTAGCCAGAGACCAATTTTCCCGCATTGGGTTTTTCCGGGGACTATTGTCCAGAAAATCACTGTGTCACTTTGCCTATGTGTGCATGTAATTTTTCTAGATCTGAATTGGTGAAAGTCTGTTATGTGTTTTGCTTCGATATTAATCTGAATTTCCAGCTTAATAACTTAATTAATTAGGAGGAGCATAACTAGATCTAACAATAGAGTTCTGCATAAGTAGATATTCAGAAATTTTCACATGGTATCAGAGCAATTGCAGATATAAGAGGCTCACCAGCAGAAGACAGAAGGATCTTGCTGCAGAAAGCAGCAGGAAGTGCAACAGCAGCGACAGAAGGGCAAATCTGAAGGGACAACGCAGTTTTCAGAGAAGCAGAGTCACATAGAGGGCAAGGTGACGCAGTCTTACGATGTTTCCCAATAGGCCCACGCACTTACTGCGCAGAGGCAGTGCTAGGATTGTCTGAAGCCAGCCAGTGTAATGCAAATCTGAAGCTGTTAGATCCAGAAGTGCCTGAAGCAGAGCTGTAAAACTTTAGAAAGTGCTGGTGGGGTTAAATTTCTGAAGTTTTCAGAATTTTAGCCTAAGCACTAGTGATAAAGAGTAGGAGGAGATCAGCTTCTCAGAGAGTTTCTAGCCAAGAAACTTGTAGATCGGTCAGAGGATCGAAGAGAGTTGAATCATTGTTGATTTGGCAGATCTCCAAGAAGGGAAATCAGTTGTCAGAGGGAGCAGAAGGTGCTTGTTTCACCAAGGACATTAGATCCAAATCTCTAGCAAAGAGAAGTGGAGCTCCGACAAATTTCTGAGCAGATGGCACCTCATGGATTGCGTGATCAAGACAGATTGGATGGCCTATCCAACTTTTCAGTTTGGAAGGATAGAATCCTGATAGTCCTAGAGGCATATCATCTAAGAGACCAATGCAGAACAGTTTTGGCCACGCTCACTAATGCAAATCTCCTGAGGAAGCATAATGAAGCTGCTGGACATGCCAAGCGGTTGATAATGGATGGAATTAAGGATCGAAGAGAGTTGAATCATTGTTGATTTGGTAGATCTCCAAGAAGGGAAATCAGTTGTCAGAGGGAGCAGAAGGTGCCTGTTTCGCCAAGGACATTAGATCCAGATCTCTAGCAGAGAGAAGTGGAGCTCCGACAAATTTCTGAGCAGATGGCACCTCATGGATTGCATGATCAGGACAGATTGGATGGCCTATCCAACTTTTCAGTTTGGAAGGATAGAATCTTGATAGTCCTAGAGGCATATCATCTAAGAGACCATGGAGAACAAGTTTTGGCCACGCCCACCAATGCAAATCTGCTGAGTAAGCATAATGAAGCTGTTGGACATGCCAAGCGGATGATAATGGATGGAATTAAGGACCATATTGTCCCACATATAGCTGAGAAAATAACTAATGAAATGTGGAAGGCCTTAACGTCCCTATATGAGGGAAAATCCATCGAGAGAAAGATGCTTTTGGAGACTCAGATGCGGTCATTCATGATGACCAAGGGGGAAGACATGGAACATTTCCTCTTCAGATTACAGTCGATCAGAGACCAGTTGACTGGCACAGGTGCTAAGGTGGAAGATGATGTGATGGTTAGGACTGCTCTCAATGCAGTCACAGATGAGTGGGAAACCTTTGTCCAAAGTATCTTGGGCAGAGCGGACCTCCTAGATTGGGACAACTTGTGGGCAATCATTTGTCGAGAAGAACTTCGCAGAATCACCAAGAAGTAGTACAGCTCGGGATCGAGCAAAGTGAAGAAGGAAGATGAAGAAGATGCAACCTTGGCATCAAAGGGGCAAAAAGGAAAGAAGGATCTATCAAAGATCAAGTGCTTCCAGTGTGGCAAACTAGGACATTTTTCCAGCAATTGTCCTCAGAAGAAAAAGGACAAGGAAGCTTCTTCTTCCAAGGCTGTTGTGGTGGATGATGGGTCAGAAGATGATGCAACCATGAGCGCTCATGAACCACGAAAGTGGGGCGACATGGATCTGTAAAGAAGCTACAAAATGGTGGCGGGATCCTTGAGTAGCTCATCTCTTGGATCACATCCGAGCTACGGGAGCCTTAAGACAGTAGTGGGACAAGTGGAGCAGTGGGTACATAGATCACGATTGAAGTAGAGGCAGATCTAAAGGTTGAAAGGAGCAATGCAGTGCAGATGTAGCAGCAACGTAGAGGCAACAACAATGTAGGGGATGATGTGACTTCAATAGCACAGAGAAGAGTTGCAGCAGCATGGGGGCTTCAAGAGGACAATGCAACACAACAGCAACGTGAGAGATTTCAGCACAAGGGGCTGATGTGACTTCAACAGTGCAGAGGGAGTCTGCTTACGCAGTGCAGAGCTATAGCTGTGCATCATCCTCCAAACATCAGCTCAGATCAACAACCGATGGAGCTTCAGCGATGAGGTTGCAACCCAACTGACTTGTCTGTCAAAGATTGGGCAGGGGATTTTGTTGTTTCTCTCAACAACTGAAGTTGCAGTGTAGCAGTTAGCAGTGGTACTGCTATGGGCAACACAGATGCAGCAGATTGAGAGGGAGTTGTAGTATAGAATGGCAGTAGCAATGCAGAGTTGAGTGGCAGTAGGCCAAGCATCAATAGCATAGAAACCAATGCCCAAAATCTTGTAATGCATGGTGTGATGTATTGCTAGAGCACACTCCGTGCTAAGCGAGAGTGTTGAGATTTTGTGTATTGGGAGCAGCATCAGATCTGCTCTACCTCCCAAAATTTCTGGAGGGACTAGAGTACACATGATCTACTAGACCGAGAAAGGGATTTGGGAAATTTCATCTAGTTTAGGAGATATTTAATTAATTAATTATTTTGATGTATTTCCTAAGTCTAAACTTAAGAAAATTAAATAATTAATGTTAATTAAATTAAACATGTGATGAAATTGTCTTAAGTCACACAGATCAAGCTTTCTTTTAATCTTAGCCATTGATTCAAGATCTGATCATGGCCGTTGGTTTCCCAATGTGAAAAGTATAAAGGAAAGGCTTGGGGTCATTTGTAAAGACGCACAGAGGCAGAGCACTAAAGCTAAGTTGAGATTCTAGGGCAGGGTTTGCTAAGAATTCTCATATTTGTTTTAGTTGTAGAGAGGGGAGTTTAGACAAAGGGGATGGTCTGATCGCAGTGTCTAGAATAAGCAAGAGACAGAGAGCAGCTTCGGAGAGGCATCGCAGAGAAGCAGAAGCAGTAGCTGCGCAGCGCAGAGGCAGCTTCAGCTCCGCAGTTGCTGCGCAGTCACTCCCAGGGCAGTGTTAGGCAGCTGGAAACCCTCAGAGGTTAATCAAAGACCCTCAGGGGCAGCGTAGGGACTGCGTCACCCAGTCTGGGGTTATGCAGCCCTTTCCAAGCCAGCATTGAGGGATGCAGAGGCTGACATAGGGGCTTCAGAGGCAGCGCTGGGGTTTCTAGGTTCTAGATTTGGCTGAGTCCTATAAATCCCGTTTGAGGGTGTGGATTAGTCAGTATTTTGGCTTCAGAACAACTGGTGAGTTGCAGATCTATATTTTCTTTGTCGGGTTTTCCAGATTTGGAATCCATATTTGTTGTATTCAGAAATACTCTTAATAATAAAAACCTCCAGCAACCAGAGATCGGTTTTCTCGCATTGGGTTTTTCCGGGGACTATTGTCCAGAAAATCACTGTGTCACTTTGTCTATGTGTGCATGTACTTTTTCTAGATCTGAATTGGTGAAAGTCTGTTATGTGTTTTGCTTCGATATTAAGCTGAATTTTCAGCTTAATAACTTAATTAAGTAGGAGGAGCATAACTAGATTGAACAGTAGATTTCTGCATAAGTAGATATTCAGAAATTTTCACACAAGGCATGTAGGATCTACATTCCTAGCAGCAGGAAGATTATCGCGTGACGAGATATGAAATTCTAGGAGGAGAAAGCTTTCACAAGATCTTACGAGTTGCCATTAGTTGATTAGAGTGGGCTAGTAGATTCTCCAAGAGTTGAAGAAGGATGTCAGTCTTGTTGAAAAGTGTAACTAGGTTCGGTCATTATTAATTTATGTAATGGAGAGACAAAGATAATAAAATGTATTTTGTAATGCTTTCCTCATGGGTTTCATGAGCAAAGAGTTTTTATTTTAGGTCAAAGAGTTTTTATTAAGATTCATGTATATGAAGTCATGTTACACTTATGTAAAGGACAAATTGTTGATGTAAATATATGCTCCAAGACCTTGTCACTAAGCTCCAAAGAAGTCGGCTCAAAGTGTGTTGAAGATCCACCTTTAACAAGTTGACCTATCTACAAATAGACATGTCAGCCTAGAAGACGAGAGACTATCACTATATAGAGAGGGACTGCGACATCATTTGGAGACAAGCATTCAGACAAGTCTAAGATGGAAATGCGAGGTAAGATCTGCGGTTTGGGATGAAGAAGGGAGGCTATTTAGAGAAGATAGAGAGGCTCTCTTATATCTCTATTTTGGGACTAATCTATCTCTGTCAAGTTTTGTGATGTTGGTATGAAGAAAGGAGCGAGGAACAAAAGTCATCTCAGCGAGGAACAACACTATGATTGGGTCAAGAAAAAGGAGTATACTATCTCTGTTTAAGGGTCCCTTCCTGTCTCGTATATCTCAGGAAGGCCGGGGCTACCTTAGTGAAGAATAAGTCTACAATATACAACGTGAAGGAAGGCTACAACAACGAAGAAGTTCTTGGTCTAAGGCATCAAGGATGCAGGAAGGTAGGCTGAGGATAAGTCTCTAGAAGGTTGAGGCTAGATCAAAGGAGGGCGGAAAAGGTGCTCACTGGTTAGGGCTAGGAACAGAGCTTTCCTAGTGCTAGTGCAAAGCAGTGCGGAAAGGAAGATCAACATAAGGAGCCTAGAAGAGCAAGTGATAAGGGTCTTGGAGGCATATGGGTGTCAAGGGTTTTTGTCATGGTCTTGGTACTCGTCAATTAATGATCGATAAGAAGAATGATTATCAGGGTTTGCTCTCCGAGAGGGAGAGGTTTTGGCCCTGGATTGAAAGTCTAAATATTTGTCTCTTGTGCATTTGATAATTGACTTGATGAAGAAAGTAATAATCTAACGAAGATAAGATCTAAGTGAAAGAAGCATAATGAAATCACAAGTAATTATCATGAAAGAGAAATATTAATAAAAGCCCTAATTTGTCAACATGGTATCAAAGCTAAGGTACTGAAGATAAGAAAGTTCTGTTTAGCAAGAAGGCATAAGGTTCAAGCTTAAAGGGAGTCAACAAGGATCAATTTTTCTAGAAGACATCAAAGCAGAGTAACAGATCTACATTGAAGAAGGATCTATAGTCAAGAGTCAAACCCTAGATCTAAGAAGGAAGATCATCTTTTAAGAAATAGTCTACAAGGAAGTTGGTGAAACCATCTCAAGAAGACCAAAGACCTTACTCAAAGGACTTATACATCAAAGTCCTTTCTATAGGAAAAGCAAAACCAAGAAGGTGATCTTTATCTTCAAAATATAGTTGGTGTTGAAGCCAAATCAACACTGTTGAAGACTTTATCAAATCATCATTTTGCTGAAGCCATCATCAAGCCATCCTTGATCATCACCATCATCAAGGATCCAAGGTGATCTACCGCTTTACACCACTCTTGAAGAAGTCTATCTAAGAGGGAGCTCCTGCTACTATCTACATCATCATCAACAAGGAAGCTGGTGGAAGAAGAAAAGTATCCACTTCAATTAAGTATCTTTATTTGAATCTGTCAAAATGGGTTTTTGCAAGGAAAGCAACAAATTGGTTGGGGTTTCAAACTTTCTTGCATGAAAGAAAAGGACCGATCTAATTCTTATTGAGAATGAAGTCATGGACCTTATGAAAAGGTTATGAACTATACCTTCAAAAGAGGATACTCAAGCTCATGCAAGATACATGAAGGGGGAAGTAAGAGCCCAAAGGATTTTTATAGAATGTATAAAAGACTCTCTCATTCCCTATATATGAAAACTAGAAACTTCAAATGAAATATATGACAAATTGGTGGAGCTGTTCTTCCTGAGTAATGCAGGAGAAGTAATATCTCTAAGACAAGATCTATACAAGTTGAAGCTATCGAGAGAGGAAGGAATCACTTCATACTTTATGAAGATTTCTGAAGTACGAGATCTACTGCAGGGATTGGGAGAAGTAATGTCTGATAAAGAAATGACTACAGTGGTGCTAAATGCTCTACTAGAGGGATGGGGAAATTTCATTTCAAGTATCTATGGGAAGAAAGAAGCAACGACATTCGAGGATCTATGGTCGCTATGTAAGATAGAAGAGACTAGATTAAAAGCTAAAATTGATACAAGATCAGATGAAGAAAATCAAGCCTAAATTGGCATGTCAAGAAGAAAGGGAAGATTTGGTAAGTTTGGTCCTTAGAAGAAAAGGAGAAACATGGATAAGATACGATGCTATGGATGTAATGAGCTTGGGCACTGTAAGAAAGATTGTCCCAAATCTATAAGGGATAAGAGTAAAATGGAAAAACCCATGGGGCCAGAGAAATGGAAGAACCTGAGACTAAGAAACCTAAGAAAGAAGAAGTGAGAAATCTCTACTATGATTGAGATCATCTTCCTCTTTAAGAGGTATCTGTCTATTGTAAAATAGTATGTTGGGAAGCATTGTATATTAGATAGATACATCACTTTAGAATTGGCATCATGATGGAAGCATTGAAGGAGGAGCACTCGTCATAGGAGGATGTCTGTAACACATTTATGTGACAACTATGCTATGAGATAAGTGGCTCTTGGGAAGCTCACTGAAAATAACATTTATAGAAGGTAATCATCTAGATCAAGGTTCATCATTCAATAATCAATATCGAAACAGGTGCTGACATTTTCTAATGGAGTCCTCTTTGGATTCACTAGTTAGAAAGAAAGCAAAAGGTTTCATCAAGAATTCTAAGTTGCAGAACTCTGGGATTAGGATATGATGACATATTGATGAAGCAGGTCAAGGGAATGAAACTTTTCATTCTAAGGAAAACTGTTGAAGGTTGACTCAAAAGGAAAGGAGATGGGGTACATGTATATTTATGCTTACACTGGATGCTATGAAGTCATGTCATATGGTTGCAGGTAGTATACTTCTATCTTTAGAAGTATGATCAAAGGAAAATATAATCTACACCGATGCATTGGTTGATCCACATCAGATGAAAACAACATAATATGTCCTCATATGAAATATGAGGTAGTTGTACACAATCAAGGAACTAAATATTGAAGCTCCTGGGAATGAAATAAAATTCTGTGGAGAAAGAAAGGAAGAGATCGTGAAAAATGCAATCATGGTAAGAGGCAGTCAACATCCAAGAAAGCCAAGAAGAATTGACTAGGAAATCTCCTGGGAAGATATGTAGACTCTGATAGAAGTCTGGAAAAGATGAAGACCCTTGACAATACATATCTTTAGAGATGTGCCAATCTGTACGAAGGATGCCGATGCCTACAAGAAGATGTCATGGTGAAAGATCATCACTAAGGTAAATTTTGATTTAAAGGCTCATATTTATAATTAAATAATATCTGATGAGCTTATGCAGGGTTGCCAAAGGGAAGTATATGTCTTCCACATGTTGACAACTATATGGCAGGATGAAAGATCCTTGGAAGAAATGTGGTTCATAGAAAAGCAACATAACACGAAGCTAGACCAGATGGATCACTTTTTGATAGAAGACATGACTCATGGATGAAAGTGATTGATGATCTATGCCCTATGGCGAGATCCCAAAGATGAAGACTCCTCAACAACGAAGAAATTTATGACATTAAAATACTCGAAACAGGTTATTCCTCTATTTTTGAAAAACTAATTTCACCTGCATGGACTCTCTTTTTAATTAAAGGAAGGAGTTCTTCATGAGCAGCTGAGTGTTCCAACATTGCTATTGCAGGTCCCTGATTAAGAGGGAGTTTGGTAATAAGTTTCTTACTTGGAAGAAACTTGGTAATTCCTAAGCCTTGAGGGAGCTTAGGTACGTTCCTTGTATAGGAATGAGTACATTCCCTTGAGGAATATGTCTTCCCTAGTTGAAAGGGAGAGATAGACACATCATTCTGGTCTTCACCTGGGAAGATAGAATGGAGGATTGGGTAATCATCTGGCATTCGATACTCTTGAGAATGTATTAGGGCATCCAAGATAAGAGTAGTCGTGGAAGGACCGATATTCTTTGAGGATTGGGAATCCAAGATAAGAATAGTGCTAGACATACCCTGAGTGAACCCAGGTGGGGTATGATCCGAGAGAGATGATGATGGAGGTGTCTATTGATCACTGGTCTCGCCAACATTGGAGCTCAAAGATCTCGTGGGGAGATGGAGCTGTTAGTCAAGGCCTTGCACTATGACAATGCTGGTTGATATGATGCTATACAGATGGGATTACCAATCCGATTCTTCTTATGAGATTCTTCAGATTGAGAGTGACCATGTACCATTATGAATAACTCCCTAGTTAAGAGGGAGTGTTGAAAAGTGTAACTAGGTTCGGTCTTCATAATGACTTGTAATTATGAATTTATGTAATGAAGAGACAAAGATAATAAAATGTATTTTGTAATGCTTGCCTCATGGGTTTCATGAGCAAGGGTTTTTATTATAGGTCAAAGACTTATTGATGTCTTTAAGGGTTTTTCATCTTGTCATAAATATAATTAAGAGTCATGTATATGAAGTTATGCTACTCTTATGTAAATGACAAATTGTTGATGTAAATATTTGCTCCAAGACCCTGTCACTAAGCTCCAAAGAAGTCGGCTCAAAGAGTGTTGAAGATCCACCCTTAACAAGTCGGCCCATATATAGATAGACATGTTGACCTAGAAGATGGGAGATTGTCCTTATATATAGAGGGACTGCGACATCATTTGGAGACAAGCATTCAGACAAGTCTAGGATGGAAATGCGAGGTAAGATCCGTGGTTTGGGATGCAGAAGGGAGGCTGTTCAACAAAGATAGAGAGGCTCTCTTATATCTCTATCTTGGGACTAATTTATCTCGGTCAAGTTCCGTGATATTGGTATGAAGAAAGGAGTGAGGAACAAAAGTCATGTCATCGAGGAACAACATTATGATTGGGTCAAGAAAAAGGAGTATAATATTTCTATTTAAGGGTCCCTTCCTGTCTCGCATATCTCAAGAAGGCCGAGGCTACCTCAGTGAAGAATAAGTCTGCAATATACAATGTGAAGGAGGGCCACAACAACGAAGAAGATATTGGTCTAAGGCATCAAGGATGCAGGAAGGTAGGATGAGGATAAGTCTCTAGAAAGCCGAGGCACGATTGCTCCCTCCTATGCATCATTTACCCAAGTGTGGGCTTCCCTTTGTCAGCTACCCTTGTACCTTGGCATGTGACCCAGGATTGCCCCTTCATCCCTTACTATAATCCATTACTTTATCACATGCCACCGTCGTTTGAAGGATGTACCAAGGACATATTGTCCCCTTTAAATGTAGAAACCACTTAATAAGGTACTTGGTTAACCCTCCTTGGAGTTTGGAGACATTAACACATGTCAAAGCCCACTATGGAAGGGCATGCCATTAGGCAGTGCCCACCTGTTGTCCATGGTTTGTAAACTCTTTGATTTGATTTCTTTAATGATTTGGTGTATTGGAAGGCAAGGGGACGCATTGGATCTTATGCAAGATTGCAGATGGTCTCCATCTTGGGTTTGGTCTCCCTATACGAGGTCCTAACCCTCCAGAGGGCTACATTGGCACATGTAGGATGTGTGTAGGGTTTGTGGGATTTTGAGATACTGCAAGCCCTAGCCTCGAGATCAAGTTTTTCCCTTGGTTTCATTAGGCTAGAAACCTTATTGGGATCCTTACAAATTCATACTTTGGTCCCTTTCTCCTTCCGGCTTGGGTCAAATATATCATTGGTTGCTAAACCCTACCCCCTTGACCTAACCTCGGGTCCACATGGTCTCGTGTGGTCCCATACACTATTGAAGGTAATTCTTCAAAAATCACTTGGAATCCAAGCCTCCACAAGGATTCTAAGGCTTAGGGACCTCCATTATAAGATACATACCTTATACCTAAACATTGAAATTTCCCTTAAGCCCTTGCTTGACAGCCTTCAACCTTGCCTGCCAAAGCAGGCCAACCATATATTTGAGCCTCTCTTGTGAATAGGCTTCCAGGATAACCTCTCACCCTATCATTGATCCATTCATTTCGTGATCCTTATAATAACGAGTCTCCTCCCAACGGTGAAAGTTCGTAAAGAGTAGGGAGCCTTAGCCGAGGTGCTAATGGGCTATTGCTCCATTGTTGCCCTTGACCTGGTAGTAGCTCTTCAAGGATCCCCTTTAGGACCCCTGCTAGTTTGGGCGATAACACTTCTCTCGGAATGATTGGAATCTCTGTGAAAAATTCCTTCGGAAATTCTCTCCACAATTTCCCTATTGAAACCCCACTGTTGGTGTCATCCACATCATTACTGCGCCATTGCTATCACTGTAATTCATTGTATCTCCAAAACCCCCATTGAGTTGCTCCTTATAATCTCTTGTTGACGAATCAACGACCACGATCTAACTCCAATCAATGGCTAAGATCATCTTGACCCCTTCTCATGATTTTTCTAGAAGTCACTAAAGCAAAATCGATTTTGTCTCGATCAATCTGATTTAATTAACCACTTTTTCTAAGTTAGACTTAGGAAAATAATTAAAAACTAATTCATTAATCTAATTAAGACATTTCCCTTCAAAACTTTTGTAGGCCTTGGAAATAATTATCCTCCTATGCTCCTTAACCTGATAGACACCAATAGAGACTATAACACCTGTCCAAACTACAAAAACTAACACCAATAGAGACTAGAACACCTGTCCAAGCTACAAAAACTAACAACAATAGAGACTAGAACACCTGTCCAAGCTACAAAAACTAACACTCCCTCTTAGCGAGGAAGGTGTTCTACATTACTCCCAACTTATCCCGAAGAAGAAAAACTTTTCCTTACCCAAGCCCTTCGTCAGAATATCTAACCCTCGATGATCTGTAGAAACATATTGTAGCCGAACTGATCCATGTTGTACACAATTTCTGATAAAGTGGTATCTAATGTCAATGTGTTTCGACCTATCATGAAACAATGGATTCTCAAAGAGCTTGATGCAACTCTGATTGTCACAATAGATACTGGTCATATCCATCCTTCTACCAAATAGTGCCACTTGCAGCTTTTGAAGCCAAATAACTTCACATGTAGCTTCAAATAGCTTTAAGCAAGGAACACGGTTTTCTAGGAGGAGGTGGTGAGGACCTGAGGGCTAGGTTGAAGGAGTATGACTTGAAAAGGAGTTTTCCAATCCCTAAAATCCTTGTAAAACTTGGATTCCCGAGTTGTCCTTGATGAGAAATGGGACCACACGGGGCCAAGTGGACCTAACCTAGGTTAAGGGGAGGGATTTTAGTATACGATGATGGTCTTAACCTAAACAAGATAGGGGAAAGGATCAAAACAAGAATTTTCACTTAAGGTGTCAAATCAATCCTATGAGGTGCTAGATTTGGGAACACCAGGGAAAAGTTTGATCCTAGACCTAGGGCTTAGGATATCTCGCAATCCCATGGTCAAAATCTCTTCAAATTTGGAGGAGACCTTGAGGACACACCAACGCAGTAGGGGCTAGGAGATCAAACTTCTTCTAGGGCTACTTTGTTGGGAAACTGATGCCCTAGGTGGCCCAACATGGCTAGACCTAGAAAAGAGAGGAAAATGGTTAAAAAAAGGGGTTTAAGGTGAGCACCTTTTGATTGATCTGTGCCTAATTCCTCTTGGGGATCTGGAGTTAGGGAGAATAATGAAGAAGGATCTTGTCTCTAGTTCAAGGAGGCTTCAAGGGCAACTTCGTCCAATGTTAGGGAAAAAATGAAAGTGACCTTAAAGCATTTACACTTCATTTGCAAATGATGATGGCTTGACGAGGTAACTTCAATCTCTGTACAACAAACATGGCTTGGCCAATACATAGAGATATGCTATATAAAAACATAATTCCACATTGATGCCAAAAATGCATGCAACAACTAGCCCTAAAATAGCGCAAATCTCATGATCAATGTATGCAATAAAGTAAAAGAAAATAACATCAAAATTGTACTTACATGTAAGAGAATATATCCAACCATCAACACATTTTCCATATAAGAAGCTCCAAGATAAGATAACCCAATCCAAGCATCAAAATTTATCCATGATCCAATTCGTCCTCCAAGAAGAAATGTGAAGTTCTCAAGAGAGAGAATAATCCAAGTCAAGTGACGATACAAAATGAATTCATGTGACTCCTATTCATACACTGATTAGGAGTTCGAATTACCTAATTGGGCCTACATTAGCCCCTAAAATAAAATAATGTGCAAATTAACTAACTTTTGGTGACAAACCTACCAAACTAGCTCACAATTAAAATAATAAGCCTCTCAAGAGGTCAAATGATAATCTATGCATGTCGTAGGCCCCTCCAAGAGGGCTAATGAGGTCCATAAGTGCCATAATAATGAATGGGACCCTCAAAAGTGATGGACACGGGGGTGGCCCCTTGTTCTCCAAACAATAAACCTGTGGTGCTCCCAGTGGGTGTGGGGGCACACCAATAACCTCATGGGTCTCCAAATGAGTCGAAGATTCCTGTAGACCATCTGTAAGGGCTTGGATGATGAAATAGATGATGCCATGTCATCGTACAAGTCTTGTGACACCTGTCAAGAGTGGTGCAACTGCAGGACCGACTGGGCATGGTGTAGCAGTTGCATCTTCCTCGTCCAAAAGGTGAATCTCGAGCAATCTCTCAACATCTTTGGGGATCCATGGAGTGCTGTCTACTGCTGTGGAGACCCATGGTTCTCTACACACACCCTACATGTGCCAATGTAGCCCTCTGGAGGGTTAGGACCCCGTATAGGGAGACCAAACCTAGAATGGACATCATCTGTAATCCTGCATAAGATCCAATGCGTCCCCTGGCCTTCTAGCACAACGAGTCATCAAAGTGATTGGGTAAAAGGGCTTACATAATACAAACCATGGATAACAAGTGGACACTTCACAATGGCATGCCCTTCCATAGTGGGCTTTGGCATGTGCTAATGTCTCTAAGCTCCAAATGGGGTTAGCCAAGTACATTATTAGGTGGTTTATACCTTTAGAGAGGGATAGTATGTCAGAGATACATCCGTCTAATGGTGGTAGCATGTGATAAGGAGGTGAATGGAATAGGGAATGAAAGGGGCAACCCTGGTCCATATATCGGGGTACATGGGTAGCTAGAAGAAAGGAAGCCCACACCTTGGTATATAATGTATAGGAGTGAGCAATTGTGGTACATGAGGTGCCCCGATCCCGATTTTTCCACCCTTCTTTATATACCTTTTTCCTTTTATGTATTTTTCTTTGATTAACTGCTCAGGGCTCAAGGATAAGAGCATGATGTGCAAGATATAATAGGTATTAACCCCTTTTTGGAAGGACAGTTCATTGTCCTCCAGGGGTTGGGACAATCATGGGTTCCTGAATGATAAAGGAGGCTCATCTAGGGCCTATGGAACCAGGGTGATGGCCATGGGTGAGGGGTAGAGCTCATGCTTTGGCTTTTTCCTACGTGCTAATTATGTTCGTCTTGACCATCTTTTGCATCTTGTGTTACATTTTCCTGTTGAATGTGGCCATTTATGCTTTTACTTTTTCTTTTTAGCTACTTCAACCTCCGGGGCATTGTTCCAAGCCTGACCCAAGGTGGGGGAAAAGGGAAGGGGAGGCTAACCCTATGTGGGCCCAGTGAGGCAATGTGGACACAGGTGGGAGAGATGATGAATGGG
This sequence comes from Pinus albicaulis, assembly GCA_034641835.2. Classification (NCBI taxonomy): domain Eukaryota; kingdom Viridiplantae; phylum Streptophyta; class Pinopsida; order Pinales; family Pinaceae; genus Pinus; species Pinus albicaulis. The sequence goes on along the minus strand of CM076581.1, from coordinate 1,062,614,125 downwards.
GTTATAGTAAGTGGAAGGGGAGTGATATATGTGGATAAGGGAGCGAGACCACACAACCAAGGTCGAGGTTTTCCAAGTGGTACTGCCCTAAAACCAAATGGTCAGTAAAGGAGATTTTGCAGGACTAAGATGCAAGGGTAACATGCAAAAGAGGTCAAGGGGACAGAAACACAAACTAAGCCCCCTCTTTCTGCCGAAACCCCTATTAATCCATGCCCAAAAGTGTCCATGATAAGTAAACCCAATACTCAATTACCAAATGACAAGACATACCTTTGGGTTTGGGAGGCCCACCTAAGGGACCACATCATTGGCTCAGGTGGTAGAGAAATGGCACAATGAGCTAGTTGATGGCTGCAAGGCACTAGTGGTTGGTGGCCGAGGGCCGCCATGGAGAAAAAAATTCTCCTAGGGATATCATCCACGAAGTGGGGGGTAACTCTTCCATAACTACTTCATTGAAAAGACGAAATAGCAATTGTGCGTCCTACACCTGATCAGATGAATCAATAGATTTGAGAAACATAGTACCTTTTGGACAAGCAATTAAGAAATTTAGTATGGTGCGAGATCTACCATCACCCCATCCATATGACATAATTGTGCATCTTGTTTTGGTCCATGGTTGCTTGAACTCTGTAAGGTACTCTTGTATTCTTTGGACCTCATTTTGTAAAAGTGGCCCCCTGATATCATGAATGCTAGGGCCTTTGAGGCCTGCTTCACATGAAGCTATAACATCAATCATGGGCTGATAATATGCAGAATTAGTAGCATTAAAAGGTATGTCTGCATCATACCACCATCTAGCAATGCTTTTATATGCAACCGCCTCTATCTTTTTCCATTTAGCATCAAGGGTTGGTTGAGAACCGGGGGTGGTGCGGGATACAAAGGAGGAGTCAATCCCTTTACGGGTCGTTGTCCTCTTCAAGTTATAAGCACTTGAACTACCCTCTCCAACTCTACCAGGGAAACTAGAGGAATCTTCAAAACAAGGCGCATATTCTTCAAAATCAGGGTCACTAAGCATAGTATCATCCTTTTGACTTTTGCCTATATCTTTTTAATTATTTTGTTTTCCCCTTTTCTTCGTTGTAGGCTTCAATTAGACTTTGCATCTTTGCTTTAAGATCATCAAAAAAATTTTCACAAGGTTTTACTTGCCCTCTCCAATGTACTAGGTGTTCTTTAATTTTGTGGATCCCCTCACCCTTAACTTCCTTCCCACAATGGTTGCAGACTTTTAGCCCTTGTTCATTTAAATGACAGTAAACCCAAGCCGGATCATTCTTGTTTTTCGGGGCCATGACAACTTCTACAGGAAGAAATGAAAAATATGTATAGAAAACCCTAGGGTTTCTAGAATTCTATGGCAATTTGTTTTTTTAGAAAAAAATAAGAGGAATAGAGGTCACGAAATACTTGGAGAGGATCTGTAAATTTTGTGTAGGAATTTATAGGGTAAGTTCCTTAGATCAAGAACCAAAGGTCACCGCTCACAAACAGATCACAAATCAGTACACCAGTATAATCACGTGGTTAAAACCCTCAAAGAGGGAAATAGTCCACGGCCTGAGCCAACGCGGCCACTTCAGGCAATTTTTTAATATAAAAGAAAAGTTACATTTGTTTTTCTCATAAACGGTTATCGGACAAATGACCCTCCATGCTCTTTAAATAGAGATCATGGACCAATCGGGTGTTAAGCCACGAATCAAGTGTCGTTAATACCGAGGAGAGAGATAACCGTCGTATCACTACAAATCGTGACCGTCTAATTATAAGTTACAAATGTACATGGTAAAGAAACACACTTTACCTAAATCTACACTACACTAAGTTATTCTTAACTATTTCCTATGTGTCGGAATATCCTAACATCCCCCCTTAAGAACAACTTGGGATAGGATTGAAGGAATTACAAAGGTGACACAAAAGGAGCCTATTTCCTATGTGTCGAAATATCCTAACATCCCCCCTTAAGAAAAAATTGGGATAGGGTTGAAAGATTTACAAAAGTGACACAATAGGAGAAGGAAGGAGGCATTAGAGCCTATCCCCCCTTAATGACAACTTTCCTGAACTCTAAGCATGGATCGAAGTTTGGTAAACTTCGCTTCTGTGAGAGCCTTTGTAAAGATATCGACTATTTGATCATTGGTTGGACAATACTGCACTTCAAGAACACGATCATGAATGAGCTTTCTGATGAAGTGTATGTGGAGTTCAATGTGTTTCATACGCTGATGCTGAACTGGATCTTTACATAGCTGAATGGAACTCTGATTATCACACCAAAGTGTAGTTGGATGCTGCTGATGAAGACCAAATTCAGACAGGATTTGACGAAGCCACATGGCTTACTTGCTGGCTTCAACTGCACCAGGATACTCTGCTTCTGCTGAAGAAAGAGAGATGGCACTTTGTTTTTTACAAGACTAAGAAATAGGTCCTGAACCAAGAGTGAATACATATCCTGCAGTAGGCTTTCGATCATCAGGGTCACCAGCGCAATTAGAATCAGTGAAACCAATCAACAATGGAGATGCTCCTGCACAGTAATGAATCCCGAACTGAACTGTACCTCGAATATATCGAACTATTCTTTTAGTTGCTTTCCAGTGACTTTCGTGAGGTTGGTGCATAAACCGAGCGACAAGACCAACGACAAAGGAAAGGTCAGGACGTGTATGGGTTAGATACAGAAGTTTACCAACAAGTTGACGATATAAGGTAGCATCAACTTCAGGGGTAGTACAAGTGACTGAAAGCTTGACTCTAGACTGAAAGGGAGAAGGGGCTGGCTTACAGTCCTCCATCTGAAAGTGGTGTAGAAGATCACAGGCATACTTGGACTGAGAGAGGGTAGTGCCTTCCTTGGATTGCAAGACTTGAAGACCAAGGAAATAATGCAAGTGTCCTAAGTCTGTCATTTCAAACTTCTTTTTGAGGCTAGACTTCACATGGTTTATATGGTTTGGATCACTACCAGTAAGGATGAGATCATCAACATAAAGAACAAGGATAGTGAAGGAATTACCCACTTGCTTGATGTAGACAGTGTTGTCAGAATGACACCTAGAAAAGCCATTATCTAATAGAAATCTATCCATTTTGGCATACCAAGCCCGAGGAGCTTGTTTGAGACCATAGAGAGACTTCCTAAGGCGACAAACAAGGCTAGAGTCCTTTTGGATAAAGCCAGGGGGTTGTTCCATGTAGATTTCTTCATGTAAATCTCCATGTAAGAAGGCGGATTTAACATCCATCTCATGGACTTCACATTTAAAGGAGGCAGCAAGGGAAAGAACAAGGTGGATAGAATTCATTTTGGCAAATAGGGAAAAGGTTTCAGTATAGTCAATGCCTTCAACTTGTCAAAATCCTTTAGCAACAAGACGAGCTTTATGTCTATCGACTTTTCCATCTGGTCCAAACTTTGTTTTGTAAACCCATCTGCATCTGACAAGTTTTCTTCCTTTTGGAAGAGGAACAAGGTTCCAAGTATCATTCGCCAATAAGGAACGATATTCTTCATTCATAGCTACATCCCAAGTTGGATGACCAAAGGCTTCTTCAAAGGTTTCTGGATCAAGGTTTTCTGGAACTTGAGCTAATAGGGAAGAGGCTCTTTCGAATTGAGAACGTGTACGTCGTCGATCGGTAGGGTCATCTACAAGAGAACCTGCTGCATCTCGAGTAGAGCGAACCCATCTTGGAAGCGATGGAGTAAAAGGAACAATTGCAAGAGGTGGAGGAGGATTGTCATCCTCGCTGTCATCATCTGAACTAGAAGGAATGCTATTAAAAATAGAAGAGAGAGAGAGAGGTGGCACATATGCCGAATTAGGCTCGCAGGCCAAAGGTGGCACACTCGCCGAACTAGGCTCGCAGGCCAATATATTTTCATCAAATTTTACATCTCTTCTAATGATTATATTTTTGGATTTTGGTTGAAGAAGTCTATGTCCTTTGACATCTTTAGAATATCCAACAAAAATGCATTTTTCACTCTTAGGTTCTAAGGTTTTATGTTTCGCATCTGGAATATGGGCCCAAGCATCACTTCCAAAGACACGAAAGTGACTTACATCTGATTTGATTGAGCTCCAAGCTTCTTCTGGAGTTATATTCTTTAAAACCTTAGTAGTAGTGCGATTTACTATGTAATTTGCACAGTTAATGGCTTTTGCCCAAAAATTGAGACCAAGTCCTTTAGATTGAAGCATACAATTAGCCATTTCTTTTAAGGTGCGATTCTTCCTTTCAGCTACACCATTTTGTTGTGGAGTATATGGAACGGTATGTTGCAATTGAATGCCATGCTCAGTGCAGAAGTTGATAAATTTGTTGTTAACATATTCTCCTCCATTGTCTGATCTTAACTTAAGAATTTGATGTCCAAATTGTTTCTCAACAAAGTCCTTAAAGGCCAAGAACATGTTAAAAACTTCACTCTTGAGTTTTAAGAAGTATACCCAAGTGCGTCTGGAAAAATCATCAATGAAAGTTAAGAAGTACTTGCAACCAGAGAAAGAAACAACAGGAAGTGGACCACATGAATCACTGTGCACAAGCCGCAAAGGGGTTGAAGCGTGCCAAGAGGTACGTTTGTCAAAACTATCCCGATGATGTTTTCCGAGTACACATCCGGAGCAAACACCATCTCTGCAAGATACCATAGGAAGGCCCGTCACCATATTTTTCCTTAAATAGAGTTTGAAGAGAGTGATAGTTTAAGTGACCAAATCGCTCATGCCAAAGTTTGCTCACATCATCATTATGAGCAACAAAAACGGAGGGAAGACATGATGACCCAAAGTTGTCAAACTTATACAACCTTGTGGAATCATCAGCAATGCTAGTAGCTAAAATATGTTTAGGATCTTTGAGGTCCTTGATTACAACATCATGAGGTGAGAATTCTACTATTTTCCCTTTACTTGAATGAGTTATTTGATAAACAGAGAGAAGGTTGCATGACAAGGTAGGAACACAGTACATCATTAAACTGACCATTATCGAGATGAATGGTTCCAGATCCTACAACGCTAAGAGATCTATCATCACCAACATAAATATGTTTAGTGTTGCAACCATTTAAAGAATAAAACATGGCTTTATTTTTGGCCATGTGATAAGAAGCTCCAGAATCAATGAGCCACTCATGAGAATGAGAAGAGGAAGATACATTTAATGCATAACCAAATCTTGATGCTTGACAACCACAAGCAGAAAGTGCCATTCCCGAAGATGAAGGTGAAGAGTGCTCCAAATTGATGTTGTGCTTCTTCATTGCTGCTTCTAAGGCTTCCATCTTCTTAAAACATTTGGACTCTAAATGGCCATCACGATTGCAAAAGTTGCAGTGTCTATCTGTATTCTTTCCTTGGTTTTTATATGCCTTATCATTTTGGTGAGTTGCTTTTTCAGTTTGCGGCTGAAATTGCTTAGGACCCTTGTTTGGTTTCAGACCATACTTTTTAGGATACTGCTTTTTGGGATTCTTTTGATATGATTGATGTTGGGCTGCTAAGGCTTTCTTATAAGGGATTCCAGAAGTGATAAGACCAAGGCGTAAGAGTTTTTCTTGTTCTCTTATCAAAGAATCGCAAAAGGAATCAAAAGAGGGATTCTTGTAGGTAGTTCCTGAAGAAATGATGGCTTCTCTAGTGGAATGGAAGGCGGAAACAAATATAGAGTATGTAGGGCCAAGCTTAGCAAGAATGCAATAAATAAGGCTACCATCTTCCTTTTTGACTTTACAACCTTCTAAAAGAATTCTAAGGGTGTTGAATTTGGACAAAAAATCCTCAATAGAGGAGAAATTATTGGGGTCCAAAGTAAGCAATTCATTTTCAAGCTGATGGGCCCTGATTTGATTTTGAATGCCAAAAACAGTATTTAGCTTGTCTAGGGCTTCATGAGGGGTGTCAATGTCAAGGATATGAAATCGAAGATCTTGAGCAATGGACATTTTTATCAACCCTCGGGCTTGATCTTGTTTATTTTCCCATTTAGTAACTTTATCATCATTAGAATGTTTAGTTTCTAGCTCTGTGGCTATTCTATAAAGCCCTTTACTTCTAAGTATATCTACCATGTGAGGTAGCCATTGGAAATAATGTGCTGTTAAGAATAATCAGGCATGCACTTTCCATTTTTAAAAAAAATTGAAGCGGAGAAAAGCTGAAATTAACAGTTCCAATGGAAAGATCTCGAAAAATTAGGCCGTTTAAAAAAAAACGGCTCGAAAAATGGCTTCCAGATGAAGAAGTTATGCCTTTTGAAAAATCTGAGTTGTAGACGCCGAATAGTTACGAGAATGGTTTGAGAAAAAAATCCCGCCCCTTTTAACAAAAACTTTTTACAAAAAGATGCTTGAGAAAGAGATTTTAACCCAAGACCTCTATTCTCATAAACTAACTCCTCATCAAGTGAGATAGTAAAAGGATTTTGTTATTGTTTGAAAGGAGGAAGGCGGGGTTTTTTTTTTTTTTTTAAATAACTCTTCAGTGTGCGTGCCTTTTCCTGCACAAAAAAAAACACAAAAACCGAGCAAAAAAAAAACGAATACAAGCCTTACGGTAGACTGTTAGATTTTCGGTTAGCCTTGCCGGCGACTATCAATTTTTCCACTATTTCTAATTTCTCGAGATCGCACAAAGACGTGGGGAAAGAGCATACGTAGTAAAAAAAAAATCCCTTTTCCTATTTCTGATTTGATGAGATCGCATGCAGCGCACGACAAAGAGCATACACAGAGAAGAGGGTATAGATCCGGCAAAATAAAAAAAAAACTAAAAACGAAAATAAACAGAGGGAATTGAAATAAACAAAACTATTAACAAATATAACTGCAAAACATATGCTTTATACCTCCAAATCTAAACTTTCATAACTTGGGCAGCCGGAAACATTTTCGCATGAAACGAAAGGCGTTCCTCACTGTAACAAACGCTCCAGACTCAACAGAGCAATTCTCCAAGCCCAAAAATGTTCAGAAATAGTAGATGTACAAAACGACATTCGCATGCAGTCAAACCGGCTTCGGATTTTGATCAACAACGGATGCGGTCCTTAAAATAGCTCTGATACCATGTAGGAATTTACAGGGTAAGTTCATTAGATCAAGAACCAAAGGTCACTGCTCACAAATCGGTACACCAGTATAATCATGTGGTTAAAACCCTCAAAGAGGGAAACAGTCCACGGCCTGAGCCAACGCGACCACTTCAGGCAATTTATTAATATAAAAGAAAAGTTACATATGTTTCTCTCATAAACGGTTACCGGACAAATGACCCTCCATGCTCTTTAAATAGAGATCATGGACCAATCGGGTGCTAAGCCATGGATCAAGTGTTGTTAATACCGAGGAGAGAGATAACTGTCGGATCACTACAAATTGTGACTGTCGGATTATAAGTTACAAATGTACATGGTAAAGAAACACACTTTACCTAACTCTACACTAGACTAAGTTATTCTTAACTATTTCCTATGTGTTGGAATATCCTAACAGAGAAGAAAAGAAGCTCCCACGAATCAGAAAATAAACTCTTCAATCAGCTCCAAAATCCCCCTCAGAAATTTGTCAACGTAATCCTTCAAAATAACCCTACAAATTTCAACAGTTGTTGAGAAAAAAATAGAAGAAAATAACGACCACGCAAATCAAAATTATGCATAAAAACACTAGGGTTTTAAGATTTTTAAGGAAAAAATAACAGATTTTTGGAGAAAAATAGAACAATAATGGTTGAAAAAAATACCTTGATTTGCCCTCTTAATTTTCTAAAGAAAATCACCTCCAAAATCCCTCCCAAATCAGCTATTTTTAAAAATTTCAGGAAAAAAAATTGATTTTTGGAGAAAAATGGAACAAAAATAGATGGCAAAAATTACCTTGATTTACCCTCTAAATTTTCTAGAGAAAATCAACTCCAAAATCCTCTCAAATCGGCTATGTAGCAATGCCCCCCCCCAAAAAAAAACACTCTTGAAGTAGCTCCAAAGACCACTGAAAACAAAATTCAAATATAATTGGGAAAAAAAATAATCCTTGAAGTAGCTCGAAAATCTCTTTTAGTAATCAACCCAACAACTCTCCAAGACTCCAATCAACTCTTCAAATTTGCAAAAAGTCTCCCTCAGAACAACCTTGCAAAAAACTCTCTGGATTCTCTTCATCGAATTCAGCTCAAGAATTGCAAGAGACTTGAATGAATATTGTGAGTGAAATAGAGGAGGTGGGGGTGTTTAAATAGCTTTAGGGGGAACTAGATTAGAGTTAGAAATTAGGGAATATATATATATATATATATATATATATATATATATATATATATATATATATATATATATATATTAAAGCCTGGGCCGCACGGATTGATAGATATATATATTAAAGCTTGGGCCGCACGGATTGATAGAACCAACCTCTGAACCGAAACAGACCGGTTCAGACCAAAATTTGCCCCAAACCAGTCAGATTGGCCTGTTCAGCTGGTTCCAGTTTGGTTCCGATATCATTGTTATGCAGTTGAACCACCTAACAAGAACAACATGAATTCTAGTAAAAGCAACACCATGTTGATAGGTGGTTGTCGTTGATGTCAACCCAAGCAACACCAAGAAATGCCCCGCTTTCATTGACCAATATGAGATGGCACATCACCGATTCTTGCATCCATTCTACCCTATTTTGATTCTTCTCATCGAGATGTTTCTGGTGGTATGTGGCATGCCACATAGTTCTTCGAGGTTTGAGAGATATTTAAGTTTGAAGATGAAAACCCCACTTAGTGGGCTAAACTCCATGGGGTTGTTTCATGCCACACCTTCATTGATTGTTTATCATTGGATATTAAGCTTAAGGGTTACACACCATGTTGTTATGGAGAAATTACTTTGAGAAGGGTATCAATATATTTTTCACCCACAAGGAGTGTCCCTTCCTTGATTAACAAGCCTAATATGATCATCTTAAGGGCAACGTCTCTCTTGATTGAGCTACAAGGCTTAGACGATTAATCTTGTTAAATGGCTAATGCCCTCCAACGTTTACCTTAAAAAGCCTCTTCCTAAGTTCTCCAACAATCATCATTCGAGTCCCTCCTAGACCTATAAAAAGAGGTCCATACCTCTCTTCTTTGATATGAACTTTAATGAGAATCTAGAAGAAGACAAGCTCTGAAATTCTTAGCATACCCTTGGGCAGCCAATGCAGGGATTTTGAGAAGGATATGGTTAGATCTATTTAGTATCTTGTGAATGTTTTGAAGTTCGTTTGTTCATGATTTTGCAAGGAAGCGAAATTTAGCACTGTTCTTTCATGTCTTGATCTAGGGTTTGGTTAATTTGTTTGAAGTATGGTGGTTCATTGGGTTGATGTTTCTTTTGTAGATACACGTGCGAAATCAACTGAAATATACTCTACTCCTTGTGAAGGATTTGAAGTCCTAGTCTCAGAATTGCGGATTTATGGTAACATTCAGGGCATCAAAGAAGAGCGAAGTGTCTGCTCTTTTGAAGAAGCTTTACTTAGCACATAATTTTGGGAAGCATTTTAAAGGTTTATTCCTCCTTAGGACATTAAGGTCTGAACATGAAAAACCCACCTCTATGGCTTGGAGGATACAAATCTTATCCTCCAAAGCAAGCGTTTTAGGGCATCAAATTAAGGACTATCTGTGGTCTAATTGAAATATTTTGAGCACCGAATTTTACAAGAATCTTGGACAGTGAAGGTCCGTAGCAATAGGAGTAACTAACTATAACTTCGAACCTGTGGTAAAGTCTCAAACTAGGGTTGTTTAACAACTTCAACACTTCAGTTTGTGTCAAGGTAAGTATCTTAATTGAAGTAATTTTCTCTTTGTTTCGATAACCATTTTGTGTATGTAAAAGAGATCCAATTTCAGGTTAGTTTGTTTTAATATTGCTCTTTGTGTAGAAATTTCTCATTTCCCACCCCGGTTTTCAGTTTCACCTTATTACTCCAAAATAGTTAAATGCCCTTTCCCATATCCATACATTTAACAAGCTGGAAAATAAATTTCGCTGAAAACACAAATTCTGGAAAAATTACAGAATGCTGGAAAATGCAGAAATAAATATCAGCACACATAAAACAATCATTCACACATTTTGACACATATTTTTGGTCAACATGACCCTGGAAAAACCCCCTACAACTCTTGGGGAAAACCAGTTCGAAAGCTCCTTCTTATTTCTGGAAAATGCTTTTTACAGTGAGAGAAATATTCAGCAAAAAAAAATCAGCAAACAGACTTTACAACTTATCTCGTTTTCCGTGCTTAACCATCGCCTCGGAAAATGTGCAAACAGCAAAAACAGAACAGCAATAAATGTTGTATGTCCTCCTCGATTTTCGTGCCCATAAATCTGCAATAAATGCAGCTGTACGACCTCCTCAAAATCTGTGCAAACAACAATAAATACTGCTGTCCAAAATCTCGATTTTTGTGCCAAAAACACAGCAGAACTTTGCTGTACGGAACAACCCTTGCTGCCTCGATTTCTGTGCCCAATCTTGCTGTACGGCCTCCTTTTCTAGAAAACCGTGCCCAAAAATTCTACCTTTCACTGTGCTAACTCAGCTGTACGGTCTTGTTGAAATGCTGCCTTGGAAAGTGTGCCAAGCTGCTGCCTCGGAAAGTGTGCCAAGCTGCTGCTTCCTTCTCCTCACTGCCCAGAAATCTCCCTTTCTCTCTTGCTCTCCTTCTCTCAATCTGCTCATGAAAGAATGAATGACCTTTTCCTCCTTTTCCTCCTTTAACCTAACCCTAAGTGACTTTTGGAGAATCCCTAAATCCAATGGCTGAGATAAATTGAGATCTAGGGCTGAGATTAAATGCTCATTTAAATCTCACTTTCTATTTTTTAATTCACCCCACTTTAATAAAGACCCACTTAGTCATTTATTTCCAAAGTCACTTTTTCCCTTTCTAATTTTACATTGACTTTATTAAAGTCACTTTAAAATTAGACTTTAGTAACTTTATCACTTAAAGTCACTTTTAAATTAGATTTGACTTTATAAAAATTATAAAATCACTTTAGGAGAAAAATTAAATTCTTTTGGACACTTTTCCCTAGGCCAAAGATCAAAGCCTTAGGGAACCACCTGTCCTCCGGTAACCAAATTTCAACACTTTGGTATGTCTTCGTTGATATTTGGTATTTGGGTACAAGGTACTTTGATTATTTTCTTTCTGGGTTAATTTTTGTTTTATTTTGGAAGTTAGGGATTCGCTTGGGTACATTGTAGGTACAAACATTAAGAGCAGAACATCCTCATGACCGACAATATTGTGAGTCATCTACAAGCAGTTCTGAGACAACATAACAATGAGAACAAGACAAGGCTAAACATGAAAGGACAAAGCAAAGACATCAAGGATCATCATAAAGGAAACTCAACTACTTTAGTAGTAAAGACATATCTTCATTGTAAAAGTTAGAATCTAATAAAAATATGAAAAATCAAATTTTATTGGGTCATAATATTTGTGGTTGCTACAATGGTGCTAAAGTTTGTTGGACAAGGGTTTTTGGTCCTAAGGTTTATTGAGTCAAGGGTAGTTGGGTCTAGAGTTGTCGGTCAGTCAAAATAAATCATTGCAAATCATTGTAAGTGGATCATTGTCCTTGGTACGAGAGTCCACAATTTCTTGTATATAATTTTTGTCCTTTTAGAGTGGTAGGGTGGTGCTAGGGAGGTGGTTGAAGTCACCTTCAGGGTGGTAGGGTGGTGTTAGGGAGGTGGTTGAAGTCACCTTCAGGTGGGTGCCTGAAAACAATTTAGGGTGGTAGGGTGGTGTTAGGGTAAGTTGGTGATTGCTAGGGTGTTGGTGCATCCATTTAGCTGACTGCTGATAAAACCTTAGGGCGTTGGGGCATCCTTCCAGTGGGTGCTGGAGAAGAATGCTTTTCTAGAGTTATAAGGAGTTGTAGCTTTCTTTTCAGTTGGGGCTAAAGATTTTAAAAGAACTTATTAGAAAAGCATTCAGTGTTTTTTGACCTATTCGGGGTTTTCCACCTAAAAATTCTTGTGTTCATTGTGTATTGTTTATTTACTGTTTTGAAGACTGTTGAATATAACAAATGCTTTGAAAAGATTAATAAGTTACTAATTACTAAGAAATACTAATTCACCCCCCTCTCAGTGTTTCCAATATACCAAACTTGAATGTTAAGGGAAATTTAATATTTCAAACAAGAATCCCTTTCCAAAATCAGGACCATGATCTTGCAAAGGTGTTTTTCCCTTAGGTAGGGGTCGCTAAAAGGTCAATCCTATGCGCTGCTTCCTGCCGCTAAGGGGAAATAAAAGTTCCTTGGTCCAGCCTTCAATGATAGGTTCTAGTTAATAATAATGTGGAAAATGGAGGGGATAAGACTTCATGGCGAAGTGCCAGGGCCAAAGGGACCAACTGATTGGGGTGTCCACATCATATGTGTATAGATGTTAGGAGCGAGCATCCGTGGAAGCATGAGTTACCGACTCAACCATTTTATATTACCACTTTAAGATGAGTTAGTTTATTGTTCATCAGGTCGGGACATGCAGGGGTTCCTTCTTTTGATATAATGGAGCAATTGTTGGAAATACTGAGGGGGGGGGGGGGGGTGAATCAATATTTCTTCTACAATTGTTACTTTTATGCCAGTTAAGATCACTTAAAAACATAACACAAAATGAACAACAAACAAATAATTTTATTACTCAAAATAACGAGGACACCAATCCTCTTTTATAATAATTCAAGTTCCAATAAGTATCACACCTATGATTTATTCAGGGCTCCAACCCTAGTTGAAGACTCCAATCTTCAATTCAACTGGGCTCCAACCTGTACTTCACCAAGCATCTACTTGGTCAACTTGAGGACTCCAATCCTCTAGGACCCCATCCCTATTAACTGGTTCAGGCTCCAACTTGGTCTTCGTGAAAGCTCCAATCCTCTAGGGCACCAACCCTCTCCTTTAATTCTTCAATATAGGTACAAATGGTTCTTCAAGGCTTCCAATATCTTCTACAACAAGCCTTGATAATCTTTAACAATTCCCTCAATTAATCTCCAATAACACTTCGTTCATCAATGGCAACTTTAGCATTCACAAAAAGTGTCTCCAAGATTCTTCACGATGCCCAAACAACTTCCTTCAAGGTTACTCCATGAGGGCTTCAGTCATGCATCGAGGTCTCCACAAATGCCTCCAAGTCAGCTTCTAAAAAGGTCTTCAACAATGATTGCCCCAACGAGATGTTCTCAACACAATTGCCTTGGTAATGATTTAATACTGCTGCTACACAAGTTCTTCAATGAGGCTACTTCCAGGTCTTTAATGAGCTGCTACAAGATATTCTTCAAGGTATTCAAGGTTCCAAAGCTCCAAAATAGTTTTCAAAAACTTCAAGCCTGTTTCAATTAGAGTTTTCTCCAACAGTTGTACAATAAGCCCTTTCCCAAGAATGGTCCATCAGATGGTCTTCAAAATTACTTCAAGAATGCCACAACTCTCAAGCCAATACAAGAGGTGTCCTGAAGACCTAATCCAAAATATGTCTTCAATAGTTCAAATCTTCTACACACTCCAACGAGTCTGCCTCAATCTTCAACAGGTTCCTTTAAGTCAATTTCTAGAGTGTTTTCAATGATGCTTCAAATAGTTCTTCAACAATCCTTTAATGAGTGCTCCTATAATTCCTTCAATGGAGAGCTATGCCACAAGTCTGAGCACTTAAGGATCTGCTACAACGTTTTGATTGAGCCTTCAGAAGTCTGCAAGGGATGTCCCTGTAGACTGCTCCAAAACGCTCAAGTCTGAAATGTGCTTCACTAGTCAAACAAAGACTACCACAGATCCAAATACTATGCAACAGAGGTTACCTTCAAGACTGAAGTTCAATCTCCACAGGGTGTGTAAATCTCAGTTCCTTAGGTCCGCAGGTCTGCAATTGTTTTGAGACTCCCAAAAAGGGTTTGAACTATGGTTCAAACTTCATTCCACAGGTCTGAGTTTTCCAAAGGGCCGAATTTTCAGGCCTGAAATAGGCCGAAATTACAGTGACCACAGGGCCGAAATTTCAGACTATAACAAACCTTCTGTTCTGCCTCAATTTTCTTTCAATGTCTGTGCTGGAACCTTACCTGACAATCCTCCTTCTCTCCCTTGATGTTCAACCTTTTTCCAAGTAATTTACTGCTTGTTTAGTCTTGCAACAAGCACCTTTCGGCCTCCCAAATAGGCCTACAGGTCCTGGCCCTATCTGTAATCAAACCAGAAATATTGTCCCTGATTTCATGAAAAATTCTCCCAAAAATATGCCCAAAATTACTGCTTCATCTTGGGGCCTGCTCCTAATCAAACTTGTCCTGAAATTTGTCACAAGAAAAACCCAAATACTTTTACTCAACTTCTGCTGGTGCTTTAATGGTCTGCGGCTAGATCAAATATATTCCTCCTTCTATGCATAGTATTGAAAACCGACCGATTTGAACCGGTAACTGGTCAAAACGGTCGGTTCATTGGTCGACTGGGTCAAACCGACACAAAAACCTGGTTTTGCCCAAAAAATAGAAAAACCAGTGCTAACCGACCAGACCGGCCAGTTCCGTCCTAAACTAGCCGGTTCACTGTCAAGGACGCAACGAACCCACACAACATGGTTTAGGAAGGTTTGAGAGTGTTTTGGAGGGAAAGTAAAGGTTGTTTCCCTCCAAAAACACCCTCTCCAACCCTTTAAAAGGAGCTCACCCCCCTCATTTGCCTCACACATCTCATTTGGAGTTTTTGTGAGTTTGATTGGGATCTTGGAGAGTGTTGAGTTTTTGCTGGAGTAGTGGAACAACAGAGAGTTTGAGCAAAGTAGTAACCATCATGCCTCCAAAAGCCAAGGTTATTGCATGGGCTCATTGTGATATGATTAATGGAAAAATGATTTGCAAATCTTGCCAAAAATCTATTGTAGGAGGGGGTATTAACATGTTCAAGCAACACTTGGCTGGGATAGGAGGCCATGTAAAGCCACGTGGAGCACCAAATGAAGTAATAGGGCATATTAGGGCAGAATACCTTCAGAAGTTTGAGACTGAAGTCACTGAACCAATAGAGAAGTTTGTAACTCAAACAATTGCAAAGTTTGGGAGTTGAGACTCAACCAACTGAGTTTGATCAAGATGAGAAGTTTCAAGTGATAATGTTGATCACTAATATCATATATGTAGATTTGTAGTAGGCCAGTGGCCCCATAGTTTGTAGGCTTTGTTTTTGAAATATAGAGGCCATTTGGAGCCTCATTGATTATATATTTTGTTGCTGATATGTATTGCACTTGGTGCCATTTTGATATATTCACCTTTACATGGTATATATATGAACAAATTTTGCATATTTTGTGTCTATTGGTTTGGAATCATGGTTTTAAATCTTAAAATATTTTTTTTTTCATAAAAAATTAATTATTTCATGTGTTTTTTTAAAACTGGTTCATTGAGATCTAACCAGTCTCGGTTTGACCGGTTCCGGTTTGAAACCCGGTTTATTAGGTGGATCGGTCCAGTGATTGATTCCAATTTTTAATACTATGCTTTTATGACAAATTGTTCCTCACTTTTTCTATCTTAGATCGAGTTGGTGTCTTGGAATAATGAACACAACTTTATATTTATAGTAGTTCAACCATAGATTGAAGGGACACAACTGTTGGAAGGGCACATTGGGGCCTACTCAAGTCGACTAACATATTTGATTGATTTTTGACATATTCAACTTCAAAAAATAATTTCTCTTCAATGGTAAGGAATATAGGGCATATGAATACTCAATAGAAAGCTCTTGACTTCCTCTACAAGCTAGTGTTATATTTTATTCAAGATATGCCCTCTAATGATGACATTTTTAATTTTTTCTTTTGTTTTATGAGTGTTTTCCCCAACAACCCTACTTGAAGATTTCTTCCATGGAATAAGAACATCATGTAGCTTAGGGTTTCATCATCATATAGACATGCCTTGGAACAATATTAGGGCTCTTTATTATGTTTTATGACATTGTCTAGCAAGGACATATTGAAACCATGCTAGGGCTTCTTCATTTCATGGACTTAGAACTTGATTCATTAAGGGCTTCATTTAGGGTTTCATGCATACATTGCTTAGGTCAACTTCAAGGGTTTGCCTACATTATGCTTTAACACATTAGGGATTACGCCAACACAACAAAGGTTAGGGCTTGCCAATTTCAATGACACAAAACCAACTTCAACAATGTTGGTCATCATATTGAGAAGGCTTCATATTTTCTAGGGTTTTTGTGCATCTAGGGATTACACTTAGGGTTAGGGTTACAAGACTCCTTCAAGAATTAGGGTTAGGGTTTTCTCCTAGTGTTTGCTTCAATAATGTACCTAGAGTTTGTCATTATGTTGACATCAATGACAACTTTACCAACAACAACATGTGCTCTGGAATCGGGTGAGGGCCATATGAGTGAGGTAGAGTTCATGCTAGGATTTTGCTCACATGCCAATCCTTATGTCCTTGGACATCTTTTGCATTTTAATTTTTCTTTCCTTTGTTTTGTTGTGGCCATGATATGATCTTTCTGTTTCTTTTAGCTGCATCATGTTAATTTTGGTAGCTTGGCCATGTGTTCTAGTCTTGAGAGGTGTCATTGAGGCTAGAGACATAGAGGAGTTAATTATCTTCAAGCTCACGTAACTTTTCCTGAGTTTCATCTAGGAAAAATATCTTAATTAAGTCAATTAGTGATTTTTTAATTATTTTCCAAGTCTAACTTAGGAAAAGTGAATAATTAATTGATATTAATTGGGATAAGGTTGATTTTCGTCTAGAAGCTTGTAGTATTTTTTGCAGGAGGTCGATTTTTTCCCTTTGAGGCCATGAGCTTTAGGAGGAGGCCGAGATTATTTGCCGGAAAGAAGTGCGAGTACTCTAGAGGTCAGATCGAGATTGCCAGTGCCAGTGCTCGTTCATCTGAAGCTATTGTGAATTTGTTGGGGGCCATTTGAGCCTTCCAGAAGGCAGATTGAGTTTGTTGGAAGCTAGTGCGAATTGCTAGAGGCTAGTGCATGTTGCTCGAGGCAATGCGAATTGCAGAAAAGGGAATCCATGGGGTTTTCCAGATTAGTAGAAGTAAAGAAATATTTTTGTCGGAGCTTTGCTAGTGAGAGGCAAGAAGTTGTATTTCTTAACAACAATTTATTTGCTGAATATAAGAATAAAAGCCCTGAGATCTTAAAACTGTTTTTTCCCACATTGGGGTTTTTCGAGGTATGATTTGTCCAAAAATATTGGTGTAAATTGTGTGATTGGTTTCTCTCATATTTTCCTGCATCCAATTTGTGATTGGTTTTGTTTATGTTGTTATTCGTTACTTTTAGTAAATAAATTAAATTCTCATAAATAAGTGACAAGAAATAATTAACTGGTTAATAACACCTTCTGGGTAACCAATATTTCACACATCAATCTCCTAGGGAAAAGTTTTTGGGCCCTACTCAAGCTATTTGAACATATGAGTGCCAAATCCCCAAGAACTAATGACAAGTTGTAACTAGAGAATGAATGTGAGGTATGGGCTTGCAACATGAGATGGAAAGTGTTAATTATGATATATGGGAAGATGGGAGTATGCTATCTCAATCATGGCTTTATAGGTAGTGCCCCTCCTATAACCCAAAGGTCCTTAAGAGAGGACCCAATGGACTAGGATCTAAGATTAACCCTCAAAGTAAGGTGAGAGAACAAGAATGTGGTCATGGTCTGTCAATCTTCCAGATCACCCCTTAATCCATACTAAATGCCCCAAAACAAAAAAGTATAAGCGGTTGACTGCAAAATGATCCAAGTACCTTTTGGATGGCAACCCACCTTCGTCTAGGTGCTAATGCTAGATGGGTGAGAAGCACATATTTGATGCAAATGGTGGAAGGATATGGCATATCATCAACTAATGTTGGTTGGCAGGGGCTACTGGTTGTCTAGTTGCCCGACTGACTGTGAAACGTAGGATAAATGTTTTCTCCTAAGTGGTTACCCATTTTGGTGGGTAACAAGGTGTTCGCTATATTTTCCTAAGGTACAAGTGTCATAGTGGTTTAGTTTCCTTGGAATAATTGGAAAACTAGAAACACCATTCCTTTTCAATAAACAAAGAATGTCATAATTATGATGTCCAAATCTTGCATAAGATAAAAGGAACAAATAAATTATTGGAAGTAATTATCAAGATTAGAAGTTCAATTTCTATAAGAAAATTCAACACTTCTCTAGACACCATGATGCATAATGTCCATTCTTGTGGCATATGAAGCACTTGATCTTGCTCATATTCTTTTTCTTCCCAAGTTGTGAGGTTGACCCATCAGATTTATCCCTTTGCTCGAAGCCTTCCCTTTGTCCTTTTTCACTTGATTGACAAGGGCCACGTTCTCATCTCCTCCTTGACGATTAGCTTTGGACTCTTCCCAAGTCTTTTCTTATATGCAATTATCCCAGAACCTCTCTAAAGAGGGAAGTTTCTCTCTAGCACAAACGCCCTTGGAAAATGGTTCTCAAGGATTTAAGAAACCATTTAGTGCCATATTAACTAGTTTAGCATTGTCCAACTTCTCCCCTACTGTTGGAAGCTATTCACATATTTGAGTAACCCTCATGAGACAACTAGTAACATTGTCATATCTAGACATCTACATGGATTTGAGCTGATTCCTCAATATCATTTTTCTGTTCATGTTATTGTTCTTGAAAAGATCCACTAGAGCTTTAAGCATCTATCTAGCCAATTGTTTCTCAGACAATTGAGAAATCAAATGATCATTCACTGCATCTAAGATCACCCGTCAGGCTTGTGGAAATTTATGAATTTTTACACTTTATGCAAAAGTTATTACTGTTATTCTGGTTATGCTCCTCCTACTTAGACAAGTTATTAACTGAATAAATTCAAGTTAAAATCGAAGCAAAACACATAACAGATCTCCACCAATCTAGATCTAGAACAAGTTCATGCACACATATACAAAGTGACACAGTTATTTCTAGACAAATAGTCCCCGGAAAAACCCAATGCGGGAAAACCGGTCTCTGGTTTCTGGAGGGTTTTATTATTAATAATTTTCTAAATACAACAAGCTTGGGTTCCAGATCTGGAAAACCCGACAGAGAAATAATAGATCTACAACTCACTGGCTGATCTAGGGCCAAAATAATGACTGATCCACACCCTCAAATGGGATGTATAGAACTCAGCGAAATTAAGGCCTAGAAACCCTAGCGCTGCCCCTGAAGCCTCTGCGTCAACGTCTGAAGCCCTTCTTACCCTCAACGCTGCTTCGAAAAGGGCTACGTTACCCCATACTGGTTGACGCAGTCCCTACGCTGCCCCTTAGGGTCTCTGCGTAACCCTGAGGGTTTCCTGCAGCAATTACGCTGTCCTTGAGGGACTGCGCAACATTTGTGTAGCACAAGTTGCTGCCCTCTTGCTTCTCTACGCTGCCTCTCTGCGCTAATCTCTGCCTCTTTCTGATTCTAACCCTGGGATCAGATCATCCCCTTGGCCTAAATACCCCTCTCTGCACCTGAAACACTTCTGAGGTTTCTTAGCAAATCTGCCCTAGAATCTCAACTTAGATTCAATGCTCTACCTCTGTGTGTCTTTACAAATGACTCCAAGCCTTTCCTTTATACTTTTCTCGCTGGGAAACCAACAGCCATGATCAGATCTTGAATCAATGGCTAAGATTAAAAGAAAGCTTGATCCGTGTGACTTAAGTCAATTTCATCACATGTTTAATTAAATTCACTTTAATTATTTAAGTTCCCTAAGTTTTAACTTAGGAAATACATTAAAATAATTAATTAATTTAATATCTCCTAAACCAGATGAAATTTACCAAATCAATTTATGGGTCTTGTAGATCAAGTGTACTCTAGTCCCTCCACAAAATTTGGGAGCTAGAGCACAACTAATGCTACCTCAAATACACAAAATCTCAACACTCCCTCTTAGCATCAAGGGTGTGCTCTAGCAATACATCACACTTATGCATTACATGATTTTGGGCACTGGTTCTGTGTTGCTAGAGCTTGGCCTGTTGCCACTCAACTTTGCACTGCTGCTGCCATTTTGTACTGCTGCCCATGACTCTGCCACTGGAACTGTAACTTCTGTACTGCAGCTCCCTCTCAATATGCTGCATCTGTGCTTCTCATAACACCGCCACTGCTGACCTGCTGCACTGCAACTTCAGTTGTTGAGAGAAACAACTGAATTTCCTGCCCAATCTTTGACAGACAAGTTAGATGGGCTGCATCCTTATCACTGAAGCTCCATAGGCTACAGATCTATGTTGGCATTTGAAGAATGATGCACAACTACAACTTTGCACTGCGTAAGTAAACTCCCTCGACACTACTGAAGTCACATAGGCCCCTTATGCTGAAATCTCTCACGCTGCTGCTGCACTGCGTTGTCCCTCTGAAGTCTTTTGCACTGTTGCATCTCTGCACTGCGTAAGAAACTCTGCTCTGCGTTGCTGAAGTCACATAAGCCTCTGCGCTGCTGCTGCTTCTACGGTGCTGCTGCTCTACTCTGCGCTGCTCCTCCCAGTCTTCAGATCTGCCTTTGCTTCATCTGTGATCTATGCACCCACTGCTCCACTTGTCCCGCTACTGTCTTAAGGCTGCCATAGCTCTCATGTGATCCAAGAGATGAGCTACTCAAGGATCTCGCCTTCATTCTATGTAGCTCCTCTACATATCCATGTCACCCCACTTTCATGGTTCATGAGCGCTCATGGCTGCATCATCTTCTGACCCATCATCTGCCACAACAGCTTTGGAACAAGAGGCTTCCTTGTCCTTTTTCTTCTAAGGACAATTGTTGGCAAAATGTCCCATTTCACTACACTGGAAGCACTTGATCTTTGAGAGATCCTTCTTCTTTGGCTGCTTCTTCGATGCCAAGGCTGCATCTTCCTCATCTTCCTTATTCACTTTGCTCGATCCAGAGCTATATTGCTTCTTGGTGAATCTGCGAAGTTCTGCTTGACGCTGAACTGACCACAAGCTGTCCCAATCTGGGAGGTCCACTCTGCCCAAGATACTTTGGACAAAGGTTTCCCACTCATCTGTGACTGCATTGAGGGCAGTCCTAACCATCACATCATCTTCCACCTGAGCACCAGTTGCAGTCAACTGATCTCTGATCGACTGCAGTCTGAAGAGGAAATGCTCCATGTCTTCCCCCTTGGCGATCATGAATGACCTCATCTGTGTCTCCAACAACATCTTCCTTTGGACAAATTTTCCCTCATATAGGGAGATCAAGGCCTTCCACATCTCATTAGCTGTCTTCTTCTCAGCTAAGTGTGGTACAATATGGTCCTTGATTCCATCCATAATCAGCCGCCTAGCATGCCCAATAGCCTTCTTATACTTCCGAAGGAGATCCGAATCTGTCGGTGTGGCCAAAGTTTGCTTTGCATGGTCTCTAAGATTGTATGCCTCAAGGACTATCAGGATCCTTGCCTTCCAAACTGAAAAGTTTGAGAGGCCATCAAGCCTGTCCTGATCACGTAGTCCATGAGGAGGCATCTGCTTAGAATGTGTCAGAACTTCCTTTTCTCTTTGCTAGAGAAATGGATCTAAGGCCCTTGGTGAAACAGACACCTTCTGCTCCCTCTGACAACTGATTTCCCTCCTTGTAAATCTACCAAATCAACTATGATTTAGCTCTCTTTGATCCTTTGATCAAACTGCAAGTTTCTTTGGCTAGAAACTCTCTGAGAAGCTGATCTCCTCCCGCTCTCTGTCACTTGTCTTAGGCTAAAAATCTGAAAACTTCAGAAATTTAACCCCACCAACACCTTTAGAATTTCTGCAACTTTTCTTCAATCTTTTCTGGATATGACAGATTCAAATCTGCATCACACTGGCTAGCTTCAGACTAGTCCAGCGCTGTTTCTGAGTTGCCTTTGTGCAGTAATTGCGTGGGCTTTCTTGGAGACAGCGTTAGACAGCGTCACCCTTCCCTCTGCGTGAATCTGCCTTTGAAAATTGCGATGTCCTTTCAGATCTACGTTATTGCTGCTTCCTGTAGCTAGAACCTTCAGATTCTTGCTGGTGACCCTCCGAGATCTGCAATTGCTCTGGTTCCATGTGGAAATTTCTGAATCTTTACACTTTATGCAGAAATTATTACTGTTAATCTGGTTATGCTCCTCCTACTTAGACAAGTTATTAACTGAATAAATTCAAGTAAAAATCGAAGCAAAACACATAACAGATCTCCACCAATCCAGATCTAGAACAAGTTCATGCACACATAGACAAAGCGACACAGTTATTTCTGGACAAATAGTTCCCGGAAAAACCCAATGCAGGAAAACCGGTCTCTGGCTGCTGGAGGGTTTTATTATTAAGAATTTTCTGAATACAAGCCTAGGTTCCAGATCTGGAAAACCCGACAAAGAAATAATAGATCTACAACTCACTGGCTGATCTAGGGCCAAAATAATGACTGATCCACACCATCAAACGGGATTTACAGAACTCAGCCAAAATGAAGGTCTAGAAACCCCAGCGCTGCCCTTGAAGCCTCTGAAGCCCTTCTAACCCTCAACGCTGCTTCGGAAAGGGTTATGTTACTTCATACTGGGTGACGCAGTCCCTAGTACCTACGCTGCCCCTTAGGGTCTCTGCGTAACCCCTGAGGGTTTCCTGCAGCAATTATGTTGTCCTTGAGGGACTGCGCAACACCTGCATAGCACAAGTTTTTGCCCTCCTGCTTCTCTGCGCTGCCTCTCTGAGCTGATCTCTGCTTCTTGTTGATTCTAGACCCTGGGATCAGATCATCCCCTTGGCCTAATTTCCCCTCTCTGCAGCTGAAACACTTCTGAGATTTCTTAGCAAACCCGCCCTAGAATCTCAACTTAGCTTCAATGCTCTACCTCTGTGTGTCTTTACAAATGACCCCAAGCCTTTCCTTTATACTTTTCTTGTTGGGAACCAACGGCCATGATCAAACCTTGAATCAATGGCTAAGATTAAAAAAAAGCTTGATCCATGTGACTTAAGACAATTTCATCACATGTTTAATTAAATTCACTTTAATTATTTAAGTTCTCTAAGTTTTAACTTCGGAAATACATTAAAATAATTAATTAGTTTAATATCTCCTAAACCAAATGAAATTTCCCAAATCAATTTCTAGGTCTTGTAGATCAAGTGTACTCTAGTCTCTCCACAAAATTTGGGAGCTAGAGCACAACTGATGCTACCCCAAATACACAAAATCTCAACAAGGCTCTGATATCCCTCTTTTCATGAGCTGCTAATTACTACAAATCTATTGGTTAAAGAATTACCTTGTCTACTATTTCCCAAAAGTCATTTTTCTTCAAAAGCAAAGTAACTTTTGTTTTCTAGGACAAGGAGCTTGATGCCCCATCCAATTTGTTTTCGAACCTTGGCTTGCTATTTCCATCTTTGATATCCAAACAATTTTTTGTGGATTTATTCTTTCTCCTTCAAGTACCCACAAGATTTACTGTTGTTTAATAAATCTACTGAAATTTAGACTTCAACATCAACCTCCTCTTTAGAGCAATGTTTCCAGACTTAGAATCGACAATAAATCGGTGAGGCAAAAGAGTGAAGAGCTTTAATCAGATTGGGAAAAATTTGGAAAAAATCGATTAATACAATAAATAAAGATATACACATATTGAATTTAGAAAAAAAAATCGTTTTTCATTGATATTCAATAAAACCATGCCCACACAATGATTAATATCAATAGATGTCCAAAGTGTCATTAATGAATAAGTATCTCATATATGTTATAAGTCCTAGCATGATCCAAAGTACCGAGTCCTAACTCTTAACCTATGATTACATAGAACTAGAAGCATTTGCTTCTAAAAGTTTACAAAATATTGCATACTAATTGGTATAAATGTAATAACTAATACTCCAAGAGTGAGAACTAGAAGTGATTGTTCCCACTCCTTCACCTGATTGACTCTCAAAATTCTCCAAGTCATCTAGGGTTAAAAGAGGATCTTCCTCTGATTGGACCCAATCTATTGCACTTGAGTATGTAGATCTATCTCTTCAAGGTCGATTGGTGAATGATGCAAACATGTCATTATCATGGAACATGGAAATATGAATTAAAGTTTAAACTTTAAAGTGCAAATCAAATTGTGTAACCTTCAAATTCAAATGCAATTACGCATGACTAAGCCAAGCCTTTTGTTCCTCGAGGCTTGGAGACTCGACTCTCACCTATTATTTTCTTGTTGCGAAGTCGTAAATTGAAATGGACTAATACAAGGTCATTTAAGTGCTTTTGTGTCAATAGATTGTGCTTCTTAGAATGTATTTTCTCAAACATGCTCCAGTTGCACTCACAACCTAAGGCACTGTAGGATTGGTTTAAGGTTTGAATCATGAATCACTTCAAATTTGGCATATCACTACCAAAGTTTTGCCACCAAAGGCTTAGAAAGTTTCTAACATACAAAATAAACAAATTTAATACTAAAACGAAAACACAATTTAATAAAACATCTAAGTTTTTAACGTACAAAATAAACAAATTTAATGAATTGATGAAGCTTTCAAGCCTCAAAGGGTACTTGGCAACATGTTAGTCCTTTCTCATATAACATTGGTATAGGAAAATAATTTGGTTAGCACCCTATAATCCTGTAGTTGGGCAAAGACGAGACTTTGAACTTCTTGATCAGGGAAGCACCTTTCAATGCATGTCATAAGTCCTCTGCCAACCTCCCTGTTTGGTCAATTTAGTGTGTCCTAAATTGCTACATTAATTTATCAATCTGGGATTCGTAAGCTGATGAAGTGTGGCGCACTATATGTGCAAGATAACCTATTTCTTGTCTTTTTGTCGTTTTTGGTTTTCTAATGTAAGATGGAAATTTTAAAATAAAAACAAGTATGGTTATGATTGTTCAAGGCAATGATATCCTTTATAATGATTTACCAACTTGAAACTTCAAAAGGAATTTGAAAAATACAATGACAAAACTTGAAAGGAAATGAAAATGTGCTGCTAACCTAGTAAATCAAAACAGTGAACTATTGAGCATGAAAACCAAACTATCCTTGCTGCTGTCTAAATACAAAAGAAACTATGCTTAAAGAAATCCAAGAATTGCAACAAAGTAAATCTAAATCAAATTACATCAATTTATATTATGATCCCTCGCCATTAGTCCAGCTATGGCTTTCGGAGGTAACCATAAACAACTTGAGCAATCTGATATCTAATTTGCAGAAAAAGAAACTAATATCAAACTACACACTCATACTTCAATCCCTCACCATCAGTCCAGCTGTGGCTTTCGGAGGTAACTGAAAATGACATGAGCAATTTAATATATCTAACTTGAAGAAAGTAAACTAATATCAAACTACACACTCATACTTCAATCCCTCACCATCAGTCCAGCTGTGGCTTTCGGAGGTAACTGAAAATGACATGAGCAATTTAATATATCTAACTTGCAGAAAGTAAACTAATATCAAACTACACACTCATACCTCAATCCCTCACCATCAGTCCAGCTGTGGCTTTCGGAGGTAACTGAAAATGACATGAGCAATTTAATATATCTAACTTGCAGAAAGTAAACTAATATCAAACTACATACTCATACTTCAATCCCTCACCATCAGTCCAGCTGTGGCTTTCGGAGGTAACTGAAAATGACATGAGCAGCTTAATATATCTAAATCTAACTACTGAAACAAATGTGCAAGACTGAAATAAACAAAGCAGTGCTGGAATTAAACAAAAAGTAAATTAGCAGCAGAACAATATTGATTCCATGTCATTAGTCAAAAGGTTATGCAAATGCCCGGGCTTCCTATTTGTAATCTGAAACAAGAACACTGATCAGTTAACATAAAACATGAAAGATTATGGACAGAAGTAAAGTGTAAAGCATGAAAGATTATAAACAGAGATGAAGCATAAATACCATGAAAAATGCAATGTATAAACACATGAATGACTTATAGCACAATGAGCTTAAAGAAATAAAACAAGAACTATACAAAAATGCACAAAACCTCAGCGTGTGCAGGGGCCCTCTGCACCAGCCTTGGCAATAGCCTTCAAATACGAATTACGCTTGGAAACAGAGTCTTCTTATATATTAAAATGCAGTGATAACAGAGAGGTGATATTACGACACAGTGGCAACGTAATTACATTACAGAGCTATCTGGAGGCTAATGGAGACTAATCTAATATGCGTATGCAAACGCATTATTTATAACAAAGGAAATATAACTAATTCCCTAAAGTTTATGCTGATAGAAAACACGTAAACCATTACCTCCAGAGATCTAGGATCATGGCGCGTTGAGGAGTAAATCTATGAAGAGTGGATGTTGGATTCGGCTTATGGAGCCGTGTACAGGTGTTGATGTGTCTCCCGTAAGTTAGAAACGGTCATGCAAATCCTCACGTGATGAGAAACAGAGTCCTGTCACCGTGGGACTCTACGGTTGACTTCCACTTGGCCACCTTTGACCACAGCCTCCTTAAGTGAATTTGCTCGAGCCAATAGGACACGATCCATGTCGACATCATTTCTGACTTGCCCATGTGGCTCGTTTTACCTGAAGACACCTGCAACATAGACTTTCACAAAATGGCTGCGGAAAGTTGCAGCAGCTGCGGAAAGTGGCAAGATTCCGCAGCTAAATGAGCAAAAATCTAAATCAAATAGCAGACACAAAATATAGTTAAAAACCATTTTAGATGCTCTTTTGCAATTAATATACAATGATATTGACAACTGGGAAGGTTCAGGTGAATGAAAAAGGTCTAGAATGGTGTATGGAAAAGATGCAGATTTGAGACTCAACATACCCCCACTGTGAAGGTGTTGCATGTCCTCATGCAACCAAAATTTTGATAATCCTTCTTCAGTTCATATGCCTTGACACTTCAGCCAATACATCCAATCCTCTCTTCTTCTTCCTTGGTGCTGCCAACATCCTGGGCTTCTTCATTAAGCATCTAAATTTGATATTAACCAGTGCTCTGCTTAACTTCTGGCATTTCTTTTTCAATTTCTTGTTCTTCTTCTGCCATATTCCCAGATGTAGCATGGTATTATCATGAATGATTTTGTCTAATTTGCTTTGTTCCTTCAATGCCTCATTTTCATTTTTAATGTGTTTATTTAAAAGCTCTAGCTCAAAGACTTCCTGTTTCAGTGATTGGACTAGATCATTTTGTACTGTGTGAGGCTGAATGGACGAAGTACCGGGACCTGTAGCCGCTTTTTCTAACGATTCTATATAATCATATACTTCTTGCTGCTTGGGGTCTATATCAGGTGTCATTTTTATTGGGCTGTCCCCAAAATGCCGTGAAGGAGAGTTGTCTTCAAAATCTGGCTGAGAAGGGCTCACATCAACATCTGGCTGAGAATGGGATGGACTATGTTCAATGTCTGACTGAGAATGAAATGAACCAGGTTCACTGACTGACTGAGAGTGAGATGGACTATAGTCAGCTGGGGACTGTTCAGATGTTTCTTCTCCCAAATCGATAAAATGAGGTCCTTTCATTTGCGTTTTCCTTAACTTCCCCTTAAGCCTGGAACTTCTTCTCACACGCTGTGGACCACTATCTTTTTGCTTTTGTTTCCCTTTCTCTTTCTTCTTGGCTATAGATAACTGTTCTTGAAGATGAACCAATCTCTCAGATAACACTTGATGATCTTCTTCTTCGGAAAAAGGGGTTTGATGTATAGCCTCAATACTTTTTCTCTCTTTTGATGTTATTGGCTTTTTACCCTTGGTTTCTTTCTTCTTCCTTTTTGACAGTCTCTCTTCCTTACTAGTTCTTTCAATTGTAGTAGTAGGAGTACTTTGAGTTTTATCATTTGTTCTTTTTCTCCTACTCCTTCTTGATGTGCTACCTTCAGGAATTTCTTGAGGTTCTTCAAAGAAATTTCTGATCAAAAATTGTTCCCATGTGTCCTTCTTCTCCTTTAACTCTTTTTCAATCAAAATTTTTACAAGACCATGGTGATATAGATGTGATTCTACATCCCCTAAATGTTTCTGAACAGTCACAGACATCTTCTTCAAACTATTTAATAGAAAATATGGGAGATTGAGAGTTTGATTATCTAGAAAATTCATCAGCAGTCTGGTATGGTACATATACATGGACCCAAAACGGCCTTCACAGGTGATGAATTTTTGAACAACTAGCAGCAAAGTAGCCCATTCCTCTTTCAAAGCATGAACATGAATTCCTCTTTTAAAAATAGTTATGTCCATACCTGGGTTATGTAGAATTACTCTCCAGGCTTCATCACTAATGCTTTTGTTCTTAAACCATCGTTCACCCTCTTGAAGAAGTTCTGTGGCAGATGCTATAGATGCTTCATTCACCGTGAACTTAAGGTCTCCAATCTCTACCAACAGGCCATTGAAAGACCTTGCAAACACTTTTGTCACCTCTTTATGGTAGCCTCTAAACTTTTGGATAAACCGCAGCCACTTTGCCTTCTTCAATATATCCCTGACTTGTGGATATCCTTCCATGAATTTAGGTCCCTCTGGTTCTGCTCTCAACAATTTACCCATCCTCCTTTCTGCTGTTTTAAAAACTTGCCTGCGTGAGGAGGGTTCAATGGAAGTAGGACGGCTGAATGAACAAAAATGAGCACAATGACTGTAGGTAGATATCAGAGAGTGGGTATACAGACTGTAGCGTAACAGAGAATGAAATGGAGAGAAGCGGAACAGAGAAAGGTTACGTGAGCACGGCGGAAATGTCGCTGTGAGATTAATAGAACAATAGGAAGAGTATAACACATCCGGCAGTGTTTGAAATTTGGTGGCTGCAAAATAAATGTAAGCACGTTTAAACAACGACTATGGATTTTATGCGGCTGAAAGAAGCCGTAGTCAAATCAACTGCGTCTTATTGTCACAGGTGGAATATCGAAGTATGAGTGAAGATCAGAGGTTTAATTATGGGACCGTTTAAGAATGAATGCGAGGAGATCATATGGAGATCGTGAAAGGGTTACGGAGTTTGTCAATATAATCATTGCACATAATGGAGCTTATGGTTCATAACTATATAAAAATGTGTTTTAAATGCCATTTGAAATGAATTTTTACTCATACCTTGGAATCTTTGCCATTTTTCCTTGGTCTTCAATTAGTTGCTCCTCATTGATATCTTGAATACTCCATGTCTTCATTTTTGGTCCTCATACCTGCATTTTATTTCATGATTATGGAAATAACATCTGGCTGTACATTCTTTTGAAAACAGAGTGGTAGCTGTGGAATCTGCTTCTGGCTGCGAAAACTGGTGTCAGCTGCGGAAACAGATGTCAGCTGCGGAAACTGACACAGCTATTATTTGGGTGAATAGAAATGAACGGATGACAAATGACTAGATGGAAATGGTCATGAAAAAGAATTTTATTGGTGAAATGGAATGAAACAGATAAAATGAAGTGGAATGGAGTGAAATGAAGTGAAATGAAGTGGAATGGAATGGAGTGGGTGGTCACAAAACTTGTGAAATGAAAGAGAGATTTTTTTTTTGGAAAATATAGGGTGTCAAGTGTTCCTGATTTTCACCCAATATTTTCTGTATAAGACTGCCAATCAGTGATTGGTTTTCAGGCTTATACAAAATTTTTTATTTTTTTATTTTTATTTTTATTTTTATTTTTTTAACTGAAAAGAACAAAAGCTAGGCTGGTGGAGAAGAAGAATTCTTCTGTACCAGCCTGATTGCAGAATTTTCTTGAAACATTTTGACAAATTCCTCCTTTGAGAGTGGCTTATGATAAACTTTCAATCTGTGGCCATTCACAATAAGAGGAGTTTGAAACTCATCAATGGTCTTGATTCTTACCGCTCCATTGCTAAAGATCTTGTCAATCTCATATGGCCCAAGCCAATGAGTCTAAAATTTTCCTTGAAAATCTTTAAACTTGGAATCAACAACAATGCCCAATCTCCTTCTTGAAACTTCTTCTCTTTGCTGTACTTGTCATGCCATTTAGCTCTTTGATATTGAACTAGATCAATTCTTAAAATTGCTTCTTGTCTGATCTCATCTAGCTCATTCAACTGCTCCATTCTATGCTTTTGGGCTTCTGATAAGTCCATCCCCAACTGAACTGCTATCTTGAAGGTCTTGACTTGGAACTCAATGGGGAGTAGGACTTCTTTCCCATAAACAAGTTCATAGGGAGAATGTCCTGTTGTATTTCTCCATGTAGTTCTGTAGGCCCACAAGGCTTCAGGAAGCCTTTCTGGCCAATCTCTTCTATGTAGATGAACAGTTTTGGTGATGATACTTTCAAGAACTTTATTTGTGGACTCCACTTGACCATTTTCTTGCGGATGGTAAGGAGTAGATCTTCTGTGTTTGATTTTGTATTCTTCCATCAACTTCTCCACCAAATTGGATGTGAATTGGCTCCCCTGATCTGTCACAATTTCTCTTGGAACACCAAAGCGAGTAAAAATATCCTCATAAAGAAATGAACAACTGAATTTTCAGTAGCAGATACTAATGCTTTGGCTTCTACCCATTTAGTAACATAATCAGTACAAACCAATATATACTTCTTTTGCTTAGATGGTGGATTAATAGGTCCAATCAAATCTAAAGCCCATTTTTCAAAGGGTTCGATGAGTACCTGTGGTTGCAATGGCATTTCATTTGAAAGGGTAGGTTTCCCTACTCTTTGGCAGCTGTCACACCTTTTGACATATTGTTTTGCATCTTTGAAGAGGAAAGGCCAATAATATCCTAAAGAGAGGATTTTATAGGCTGTCCTTTTGTCTGCAAAGTGTCCGCCGCATGGTTCATCATGACATGCCTTAAGAATATTAGGCATTTCATCTTCCCTGACACATCTTCTGATCACAAGATCTGGCCCTGTTTTAAACAATTCATTAGAAATCCATGAATATTTTGAACTCTCCTGAATAATTTTTCGTTTTTCACTTGGAAATAAATGTGAAGGTAGTTTCCCTGTAACCAAATAGTTAGCAATATCTGCATACCAAGGGGTCTTAATAGTTACTGCAAACAAGTATTCATCAAGAAACTTATCCTCTACAAGAGAATCTTCTTTAGTATTCTGAATCCTAGACAAGAAATCAGCTACTGTATTCTGTTTTCCTGGTCTATCCAACACAGTAATATTGAATTCTTGCAAAAGCAAAAGCCATCTTGTCACTCTGCCATTAGTAACAGGTTTGTTCATTAAATATCTAATTGCAGAATGGTCAGTATGAATAAAAGTTTCATAGCCTGTTATGTAATGTCTAAACTTATTAATTGCATGAACAACAGCTAAAAACTCTTTTTCAGTCACAGTATAGTTCAACTCTGTGGGAGTCAAATTTTTACTGGTATAACAAATGGCATAAGGAACTAAATCTTTTTGACCCAGCACAGCTCCTAGAGCTGTATCTGAAGCATCCGTAGAAATATGGAAAGGGAGTTTCCAATTTGGTCCTCTCAAGATAGGTGCTTTAGATATTCTTGTTTTCAAAGTTTCAAAGGCTGACTGACAATCAGGATCCCATTTAAATTCACAGTGTTTTGTAAGCAATTTGAAGAGTGGAGATGCTATTTTAGTGAAGTTTTCTATAAATCTTCTATAGTAACCAGTAAATCCTAGAAAACTTCTAACATCTTTTTGACAATTTGGAATAGGCAATTTGGAGATGACTTCAACTTTTGATCTATCAACCTTAATCCCATCTCCTGAAATATGATGTCCTAAAACAATCCCTTCAGTAAACATCATAAAGCATTTTTCATGGCTTAATGAAAGGTTTGTTTCTTTACATCTTATAAGAATTTTTTTCAAATTTTCTAATGCCTCTTCAAATGAATTACCATAAACCGTAAAATCATCCATATAAACCTCTACACAATCATGAATTAGATCAGAAAAAATTCCTAGTACTGCTCTTTGGAATGTTGCTGGTGCATTACATAACCCAAAAGGAAGCACTCGGTAGGCAAAAGTTCCCCATGGACAAGTAAATGTGGTCTTATCTTGATCTTCAGGTGCTACCTTAATTTGATTATAGCCACTAAAACCATCCAAAAATGAAAAGTACTTTTTACCTGCTAATGTATCTAATACCTGATCAATAAAAGGCAAAGGAAAGTGATCCTTCAAAGCTGCTTTGTTCAATTCCCTGTAATCAATGCATACCCTCCATTTACCATTCTTTTTAGGTACTATAACCAAAGGAGAAACCCATCGGCTATCTGAAATTGGATAAATGAAGTTTACATTGAGTAGTTTTTGGAGCTCTTCTTTCACTATCTCCTAAGATTTGGATTCATCCTTCTTTGAGGTTGTCTGATTGGTCTACTGTTTTCCTCAATATAGATATGATGGATGCAAGTCTTAGGATCAATACCTTTCATGTCAGTATACTCCCATGCAAATGCAGTAGAATGTTTTTGCAAGATTTTGATTAGTTATTCTTGTTGTGACTTTTCCAAATGTTTGTTGATATTCAATGTTTTCCCTGGAAAAATCTCAATGGTAGAACTACCAAACTCTTCCATAGAGTAAAGAGACATTTGTCTTGATGATAAATATTCTATGTCAGATTCCAATTGGAATTGTGTGGGGTCATATTCTGAAGATATCTCAAAATTTTCTAATGTGTTCAGAATTTGACTATCCTCACTGATTTCAGAAATGGTAAAGACAGGTTGTATAGTGTCCTCATCATCAACCCATTCATTGTCTCCTACTTCTGTGATTGCTTTTGCTGGAGGATACAAATTGAATTTCTTTGTCGAATTACTATTAGAAATGTACATGTCCCCAGATCTACAACTAATAAAAGCATCAGCTGTGGCTAGCCAAGGTCTTCCTAAGATAAGTGGGTGCCCTCCTAGATTACTCTTGGGAGTCAAAATCATAAAATCTACTGGATATTCCCAAGAATCTAAGGAGACTGAAATATCTTCTAATGCACCATTTGGTTTAATAATTGATCGATCTGCAAGTTGCAGTAAAGTAGGTGTAAAAAGAAGGTTAGGAAGTTTTAGCTGGTCCATAGTCTGTCTACTCATAATGTTGATAGCAGCCCCTAAGTCAATCAATGTGTTTTGAATTTCTATCCCATTTATATGTGTCTTGACAATTGGACTTCCTGGATCTACATACTTCTGCATGGTAATTTTTCCCATCATGATATCTGCAATTTTTCCTACCAGGTGGATTCTTCTTGTATCTTTTAGTTTCCTTCCTCGTCTTTTGAGACTCAACTCCTTTATTGTTTTTGCTAGAATAGGAATCTCTCAAATGGCTTGTAGCAAGGGAATCTTGATACAAACATTCTTTAATTCATCTAGAAAATCATAGTTAGGCAACAAGATTTGTTTTTCCACCCCCTTGTCAATTTGTAATCTTTCAGGAAAAGGAGGTGTAGATGAAGATGCAGGTTGCTCAACTATAGGAGTTGTGGGTGTTAACTTTTCTTTTTCTTTTTGAATGTTTGAATTTTGAAGAGATGCTTCCTCAGAACCCTCATTGACTTTAAGAGAGTCCTCCTCAGAGGTATCTTGCTCTTGAACATCTATAGAAGGTTTTTCTAAAACTCTACCAGATCTGAGTTGTACATCATTGAGAGGAACAATCATATAGGTAGGAAATTGTTGCCCTTCTACCATGTAAGTATTCTGAGGATTTTTATTGTTAGGATTTGGCAATGGCTGAGTTGGAAGTTGATTTGTCTTTTATTGGTATGGGAGCATGAGTTGAGGATTTGGATTTTGTTGAGAAGGTTGTTGTTGTGGAAATGGCAATGAAAGTTGTGGATTTGGGTTTGGAAGTTGTGGAGCTTGTTGATTTTGAAAAGATGGAGGATATTGATAAAATTGAGCAAATCTCCCATAAGGATTTTGCATCCCTTGTACCCATGGCGGATATGGATTTTGATGTTGGGGCCAAGGTTGTTGCCAAGGATTCCAATTTGGTGGGGTTTGAAGATTCATAGGGTTGTTAAACCCTTGAGTTTGTTGTCCCTGCCAAGGTCTTCTTGCAACAAAACAGAGAGATTCTACCGAATTTGGGTCTTCTTGAAAGACAGCTTTGAGTCCAGGAATTGAAGGACAATCCTTGATCTCATGATTCTCTGAGCAAATCATACATGTTTCTACAACTTTTGCATCCAAGGGACATTCCCTTAAAGCATGTTTCTTCCTACATTTCTGACAAAAGATGGCTAAAGCATCTGTTTCTGCTTTCTGCTTGTTTTGGATTTTAAGGGTGTCTAGTTGTTCACTAAGGCTCCCTAAGATATCAGTTTTGAACTCATCAAGCATATTACCAATCTCTGCCCTACTTACTGATCCAGTTGCAGATTTGTTAGCCCTAATAAGAGAAGGATCTCTAGGCCCTTTTCCTGTTTTAGATTTTCCTCTTGAGAGATGGACACATAGTTCTGTTATGTCACGAAGTGGAAGTTGAGAAATGTCTCCTTTCCC
This sequence comes from Pinus albicaulis, assembly GCA_034641835.2. NCBI lineage: Eukaryota > Viridiplantae > Streptophyta > Pinopsida > Pinales > Pinaceae > Pinus > Pinus albicaulis. The sequence continues at coordinate 1,062,579,499 of CM076581.1, read as the reverse complement.
CATCATGTTTAAAATATCTATCCATTCATCCCTAATGGCTTTTAATATGAGGGCTTTCAAGGTTTCATCATCTAAGTTGCTCATCTTTTCTCTTTTCAAGTTGTATTGAAATATTTCAAGTAAGTCTTCCAAAATTTTCATCTTCTTTTTGCATCATTTTGAATACCTCATCCTTGTGATTGGTGGGCATACAATAGTCCAAGTATCTATCCAAAAATGTTTGTTTCATATCATTCCAAGTCCTAATAGATTGAGTGGCTAATCCCATGAACCATTTCAAAGCAGATCCCTTCAATGTTGAAGGAAACAGTTTGAGTTTTTGAGAGTCTTCCATATAGTCATAAGTTCAGCACACAACTTCAAACTCAAACAGAAATGTTTCAGGATCCTCACTTCGCAATCCATAAAAGTTAGGGAGGACAGATGGTGAGATATTTTTCATCGTTGTATGAGTTTCCTCATCAACTATAGGGAATCCAAACAAGTTATCTCCTTCCCTATTTCTTCCATTATTTCCTTCACCATTGTTGTCTCCATTATTTCCTCCTCCTCTACCTCTATCTCTACCTCCAAATCCATCTATTATTTCTTCTGCCATGATAGTTTCTTTAGAGTCCTTAAAGTCCTCTAGTTCTTCTATCAAGGGAGGATGAGAGGGAGTCTCTTCCTTTTCTAAATGCGATTTAGTAGGTGGTATAGGAGAATCCTCTAATTCAGCTGCTCCTTGAATTCCAAAAATCTTAAGGCCTTGAAGAAGATGGAGTTGTAAAAATCGAACTCTTGGCTTTAGCTATAAACCTTCCCCTAGAATCTCTTGCTCTATGCATGTCATTTTTTTTTATTTTTTATTTTTTAAAAGTTGGGCTAATAATTCTCTTTCTGATCTTCCAGGTCACACTAGGTGCAAGAAGAGAGCATACTTAAGAAATTACTAAACCAATAACTCTCTTTTCTGATCCTCCAGATCACACTAGGTGCAAGAGGAGAGCATACTTCAAGAAGTTATCAAGTTTTCCCTTCTTTTATTATTTTGTTTTTGTGTTTTTTTTTAAGAAATTGGCTACCTATTTACACTTCCCCGGCAACGGCGCCAAAATTTTTGGTCAATTTAGTGTGTCCTAAATTGCTACATTAATTTATCAATCCGGGATTCGTAAGCTGATGAAGTGTGGCGCACTATATGTGCAAGATAACCTATTTCTTGTCTTTTTGTCGTTTTTGGTTTTCTAATGTAAGATGGAAATTTTAAAATAAAAACAAGTATGGTTATGATTGTTCAAGGCAATGATATCCTTTATAATGATTTACAAACTTGAAACTTCAAAAGGAATTTGAAACATACAATGACAAAACTTGAAAGGAAATGAAAATGTGCTGCTAACCTAGTAAATCAAAACAGTGAACTATTGAGCATGAAAACCAAACTATCCTTGCTGCTGTCTAAATACAAAAGAAACTATGCTTAAAGAAATCCAAGAATTGCAACAAAGTAAATCTAAATCAAATTACATCAACTTATATTCTGATCCCTCGCCATTAGTCCAGCTATGGCTTTCGGAGGTAACCATAAACAACTTGAGCAATCTGATATCTAATTTGCATAAAAAGAAACTAATATCAAACTACACACTCATACTTCAATCCCTCACCATCAGTCCAGCTGTGGCTTTCGGAGGTAACTGAAAATGACATGAGCAATTTAATATATCTAACTTGCAGAAAATAAACTAATATCAAACTACACACTCATACTTCAATCCCTCACCATCAGTCCAGCTGTGGCTTTCGGAGGTAACTGAAAATGACATGAGCAATTTAATATATCTAACTTGCAGAAAGTAAACTAATATCAAACTACACATTCATACTTCAATCCCTCACTATCAGTCTAGCCGTGGCTTTCGGAGGTAACTGAAAATGACATGAACAATTTAATATATCTAAATCTAACTACTGTAACAAATGTGCAAGACTGAAATAAACAAAGCAGTGCTGGAATTAAACAAAAAGTAAATTAGCAGCAGAACAATATTGATTCCATGTCATTAGTCAAAAGATATGCAAATGCCCGGGTTTCCTATTTGTAATCTGAAACAAGAACACTGATCAGTTAACATAAAACATGAAAGATTATGGACAGAAGTAAAGTGTAAAGCATGAAAGATTATAAACAGAGATGAAGCATAAATACCATGAAAGATGCAATGCATAAACACATGAATGACTTATAGCACAATGAGCTTAAAGAAATAAAACAAGAACTATACAATAATGCACAAAACCTCAGCGTGTGCAGGGGCCCTCTGCACCAGCCTTGGCAATAGCTTTCAAATACGAATTACGCTTGGAAACAGAGTCTTCTTATATATTAAAATGCAGTCATAACAGAGAGGTGATATTACGGCACAGTGGCAACGTAATTACATTACAGATCTATCTGGAGGCTAATGGAGACTAATCTAATATGCGTATGCAAACGCATTATTTATAACAAAGGAAATATAACTAATTCCCTAAATTTTATGCTGATAGAAAACACGTAAACCATAATGTCCAAAGATCTAGGATCATGGCCACGTTGAGGAGTAAATCTATGAAGAGTGGATGTTGGATTCGGCTTATGGAGCCGTGTACAGGTGTTGATGTGTCCCCCGTAAGTTAGAAACGGTCATGCAAATCCTCACGTGATGAGAAACAGAGTCCTGTCACCGTGGGACTCTGCGGTTGACTTCCACTTGGCCACCTTTGACCGCAGCCTCCTTAGGTGAATTTGCTCGAGCCAATAGGACACGATCCATGTCCACATCATTTCTGACTTGCCCATGTGGCTCGTTTTTCCTGAGGACACCTGTAACATATACTTTCACAAAATGGCTGCGGAAAGTTGCAGCAGCTGCGGAAAGTGGCAAGATTCCGCAGCGAAATGAGCAAAAATCTAAATCAAACAGCAGACACAAAATATAGTTAAAAACCATTTTAGATGCTCTTTTGCAATTAATATACAATGATATTGACAACTTGGAAGGTTCAGGTGAATGAAAAAGGTCTAGAATGGTGTATAGGAAAGATGCAGATTTGAGACTCAACACTCCCCATCCTCATTAAATTTGTCCTTATCATAAAAATACCGTGGGTTAAAGAAGTACCCAGTAGCATGCAATGGAGAATGCAATTGCTTATCCCAACGTGCATCAATAATGTCCCAAAGAGGCATATACTTGGCCTCCTCATCCCAATATCTTCTTTTGATGGCCTCCTTTGCGAGATCCATCGCCTCATAAATGTAACCTATAGTGGTTTTGTCACGATCAGCCATCCTGAAAGTTCAAACTTTCAAATTCAACGAGATACAAAACTTTGGAAATGAAATGAAGCTTGAAATGAAATTTTGAAAAATGAAAAAGTTAAAAGACTTGATGTACTTGAGAACTTTGACAAGGGACTCCGTCACAACAATAATCTCTTTGGCATCTTTCCAAGAACCGTCATTAAACACAAGTACAACAATTTCAATTCCTTCGAGGGACATGTGTTAAAATTGGACAACTAGGTCCAAACTCCATGTTGTGATGCTTAAATGAAGATACCAATATTTTTATTGGGTTCCTCTTTTGGAGAGGTGTAAGATCAATCTAAAATTGATCTTAATCTGATGAGTAGAACATTTATTTTTAATAATTTCAAATATGTGTAGGTCGGCCTTAAGGTTTTAAACCCCCAGCAGATGTGTCACACACCTCAGTGATTGGTATAAATAGAGTTAACGTTGGAGGACTTTCTCACTCATCTCGTCCTCACACAACATCTCCTCTTCTGATTTAGTATGAGCTCCTTGGAGGCAATTTTGGTTCACACGTGGGAAGAAGGATGAATTTGCTATAGCTAGGGTTTGGACGAAATTCACTGCAGCTAGGGTTTCCATGCAAGTTTGACCAGCGTTGACTTTGGTCAACGCATGGTCCAAAGAGGCTAAATTTTGGTGGAGACTTCGATCTTGGAAGGTCGTACACATTGGCACAAAAATCGAGGTCAAAAGGTTGACCGAAGACCAAGCTGCATTGACTTTCTTGCTGCTGTCCTGCGTTGATTTTTTTGGATAGCGTTGACTTTTTTTGGGTTGACCATGTGGCTGTTTTGAGGGCTGTTGTGACACATGCTGGGTTAGCTGACCAAGGAGTCTTTGCTGGTTGAAGCATCCTGTTGATCGCCGTAATGCACCATCACTTTTATCTGTTTTTGACTTGTCTTCTATAGATCCTTTGGTATGTTCTATCAGCATTTTACTTGATTGTTTATGTGATTGCTGTAGTGAAAAGTAAAGTTGCATCAAGCATAGAACATCTACATAAATTTACAGCATGGAATGTTTAGATGCCATCTACTCGGGTCCATCTAATACCCCAATGATCCCATTGGCCTTTTAATTGCTATGCAAGGAAGATAGATACCATCTATCATGCATGACACGTTCTTTGAAGGAGTTGGCCCTGAAAGCATAAAGGCCGTAGCATTTCTGACTACATTACTAATAATGATGATATTATGTTGAATGTTATAATAATCACTAATGATGATGATAATATGTTGAATGTGATATTAATCACTAATGATGATGACTATGTTTATGCTGAATTGGTGATGATGATTTGGTTATGTTGAATTCATGATGATTATTATGTATTTTTAGATATAGAATCTAGATTCTAAAAGATGAATGGTAATATATATATATATATATATATATATATATATATATATATATATGTCGTTTCTTTGCCGTATCATATCTGTTTTTTTTTTGAAAATTTGCCATTTTCGTATCCGTTCCTGTATCTTTTTGAGTGCAACTTAGTCTACAAAGGTTGACTTGTTCTACTTGTGTGAAGTCTAGGTACGAAAGTTAACATGGGCTCCTATTTGGGGACAATATTTCCTTGTAGGTTGCTGAGAACTCCAAAATATGATCCGCAATAATAACTTGTAGAGGAAGTAATAAGTGAACTGAACACTGACCTTGGTGAATGACTGCTTGCTGTTTGATTTTGGGACCTTCAAGATATACTTTTAAGGGGTTTATGAGTGCTGATTCTAGATGAAGTAACACAACTTGATATTCTAAGAGTAAGTCATATATGTTTTCTGGGACTTATGAGTAAGATATCTAAGTAACATTTTTTTCATTAATTAAATCATTGCTGTCGAATATTTTTCACCTAGTCAGATTATTAATATGAAATCTGTGTCACATTTCTAAGCTATTTTTCCACACAGGTCTCCTTGTTTAGCAATATTGCCTTTTAAATAAATATTTTGTGACTCTTTTTGTATAATGGTATTCACAACATATTGCAATGCAGTCAGCTAGTTATGTAAATATCACTTCATGTTTTTGTGTCTGACCTTCCTTTCGTGCTTGCAGGTTTATGATGGCTAGTGATGGGGTTGCAAAGAGGGATATTGTTCAAGAGGTTAGTTCTGACGGCTAAGAGTTGTACATTGATCATTAGACTAATAAACTCTTGGTTGTAAAACATGCTTGTATAATTTAGAAGCTTGGCTGAATCATTTCTAAGATGTGTATTGGAAAAATTAGCATTCTGCACATGCACAAATCGATCCATCTAGAATCCAGAGAATGAAAATGTCTTGATTGATTTTCTAATTTCATACCCTTGTTACCAAAAGTTTGATGTTTATCACTAAGTTGAATACAAAATAGGCCTGCATTTTGTTCTTGTAAATTGCAAAATGAAAACTAGAGTCTTCATACAAACATAGTAGGCATAAAGAATCCTTACCCAGTGAGTGTAGTTGTTTTTGTTAGCATACAAACCTTTAACAATTGGCAATGGTGCACAAGAAGCGTTCTCCATCCTTGGGGGACACGATACCTACATTTGCATGCCCTTGGGGAATGTGGTGGGATGTCCTTGTTTGGAAAGGGACAAATCCTGAGCACATTGGAGACTTTGTCCTCGTTCACTAGATGTTTCTTGTTTTTTATCACAGAGAGTTGTTCCCTCCACACTAAGTCAGCCTCCCAGATCTTCGACCCTTTTCCAGCAACTTCGACTAGGCAGCAGTTTCTAGTAGCAAGCAGCTTCCGACAACAACAAAACTTGGAAGACTTCGATCTCCCAATCTAGGGCACGAAACACAAAGTGAGAGGCACTAGAAGTTCGATTTTCTTCCTCTCCTTAGACTTCCCCAAACTCGCACTTGCTTCGGCTTCCCGACAACATACTTCAAACTTCTCCAACGACCCTTGAGACATCGAACTAGCTTGAGAGATGATGTTCCAAATGACTTCGAATAGCTTGTATTTATGGGCTTCTTGTGGGTTGAATAGGTGTCCTTAGGCCGACTTGATCTCTTCCAGGCCGACTTGGTGTGGAGGATACATAAATCATATTTAACTCAATTCTTAACCTTTTTACATGATTCAAAAGCTCAAGAAGGGTCTCTTTGAATGTACAATGACTCTATAAACTCAATATTAATCCTAGGAGTCCATATTGGGGACTTTGACTAATATAATGATGACCCAAGCATGAAACCCATGCTTTAATAAGTCATTGTTACAATAATAAAAATTCTTTCTTTATTTTTTTATCAAGTACATTTCATAATGACTTCAATACATTAAATGAAGACCGAACCTAGTTACAATTTCCAACATATTATGTAGTTGGGTATGTTTGCTTACTTATCATGGACACTTCTGGGCATGGATTGTTTGGGGATTCGGCGGAAAGAATGGGCTTGGTTTGTACCCCTGTTCCCTTGTCCAAATTGGTGGTTAACCTTGTATCCTAGTCCCATGAGATCTCTTTTATTGGCTACTAGCTTTAAGATTGGCACTACATGGGAAACCCTTTTTCTAGTTGCATGGTCCCGCTTCCTGGCATGACATACATCACTCCCCTCTGCTCATTATAACCCTTTTTCACATATTTCCCATCTGAGTCCATATTTGTCCATTGGGTCCACAAGGAGTTAGCCTCCCCCTCCCCTCGTCCACACTTTGGGTCGGGCCTGGAACGATGTCGCAGAGGTTGATGAAGTTAAAAGAAACTGAAAAGCATAATTTTTTGATTTTTCGGTAGCATCAGATGTGCTCTTGCCCCAAAAATTTGTGGAGGGGCTAGAACACATGAGATATCCAAGACCCAAAAATCGATTGGAGAAATTCCACCTGGAATTTAAGTTATTCAAATAATTAATTATTTTAATGTAGACCCTAAGTCTAATTTAGGGAAATTAAATAATTAAAGTGAATTAATTTAAATATGTGGGTGAGATTAGATCACGACCATTGATTGTTCAACAAGAAAAGTATTAAAGGAAGGCTTGGGGTTAGTTCGAGGATACACACAGAATGGTAGCACTTGAGCTAAGTCGAAATTCTGGGGCGCGGTTGGCTGAGAATTTTAGAGTGAGCTTGCAGTGCAGCGAGGGGCAATTCAACAATGGGATTTGAGATCCGAGGCCGAGAATACAATAGCAGAGAGGCAGATCAACACTAGAGGAGCAGCGCAGGCCCAAGAGGGGTGACACATGCGTAGTAGGGGTGACGCAGGCCCAACCAGGGTCACGCAGAGCCAACGCAGAGGCTCAGATAGACCCATAGGGGTGACACAGGCCTAGAGGAGTTGACACAGAGCCAGAAGGCGCAACTCTGGGGTTTCAGTGGGCCAGATCGGGCTTGTATTCAACAGATTGGAAAGGGTGACACAACTGCACTGAAGGGTGACATAGTCTCAGTGCATAACTTCCCGAGGATTGCGTAGGCCCCTGTGGGGTTCTTTATTCTCATGCTGAATCAACCATAATATCTGTCTCTAGAGATAGAGGTACTTTTACTGGGATTTTCTTTGTTGCGTAAACCACTACTGGTACCCTAGTTTATATTTAGAAATCTGCATAATAATAAAACCCTCAATACTTGCTGCACCGGTTTTCTCGCATTGGGATTTTCCGGTGACATTTGTCCAAAAAATCTTGTGTGTTCTTTGCCAAATGTGCTTAATTATTCAGTACTTGATCTGTATATTTGTGTGGGCAGATGTGTATTTACTTCGATGTTTTTCTTGTATTATTCAGAAAAATAACTTTTATGTTGATAGAACAAGTAGGAGAAGTAAATCAAATAACTGCTGTAGGATTTCTGTTTAGTAAATTAAGAAAATTTGACATGGTATCAGAGCGATTGCAGATCAGGGAGAGCTGAAGCCATCAACGAAGAGATGAAGTTTTGCTCCAGGAAGGCGGCTGTCCCGAGTGACAACGCAGATCCAGGAAGAGACAGCGTAGAGCGACAACGCATGCCCAGGAGGGATGACGTAGAGCCAGTCTAGCTCATGCAGAGCTAGCGCAGAGGCTCACACAGACCTAGAAGGGTGACGTAGAACCAGTGCAGAGGGTTCGGTTCATCGTCCTTCGAGTTGCCGTGGATGGAAGTGTAGTTTTGTTCTTCAGAAGTTTTTGGTGGGGCATTGTTTCTGTCGGTGTAGAACAATGTCTAGCATGGTGTGAAAAGGTAAGGAGAAGCAGTTCCTCAATAGACTTTCTCGCTAAGAAGCCTGAGATCTGATCAACGAAGTGATTGGAGAGGGCTGATTCGACAAGAGTTGGTTGAGGATTTCCGGGAGGGAAATCACTTGTTAGAGGGAGCATATTCTCTAGAGGGTTTCTAGTGCCAAGAAACCCAGATCTGAGTCTTTTGCTGAGGGCAGCAGTAGAAGAAGGGAAAAGAGTATTCGCTTCGACAACTTTTGAGCAGAGATGGCCGCACATAGATTGAGGGATCAAGATGGGTTGGATGGAGTATCACACTTCGTCGTCTGGAAGGCCAAAATCCTGTCAATTCTAGATGAATATCGTATCAAAGATCATACTGAGAAGGTTGTAGCTGTTCCTGTTGACGTTGATCTGTTGAAGAAGTACAAGGAAGCGCAAGCAAGGGCCAATCACTTGATTATGGACGAGGTCAAGGATCACGTCGTTCCACACATTGCTGAAAAGAACACAACAAATGAGATGCGGACGACGTTGATATCAATGTATCAAGGGACTTCTGTCCGAAGGAGAATGCTTCTGGAGAATTAGCTTTGATTGTTTAAGATGCATAAGGGAGAGGAAATCGACCCCTTCTTCATTAGATTGATGGAAATTCGTGATCAACTGGCTGCTATGGGGGCCACTCCTGATGCGGGTCTATTGGTCAGGATTGCCCTGAATGTAGTGTCTGAAGAGTGGTAGACCTTTGTCCAAGGCATTTTAGGCAGAGGGACACTTCCAAATTGAGAAGACACGTGGGTAGCTCTTCGACAAGAAGAGATCGGGAGGTTGACCAAGGCAGGCAGCACCAGTTACGGAATCAAGATTAAGGAGGAGGAGGAAGATGCGACTCTCACATCTAAGGGACAACAGGGGCAGCGAGGGAAGAAGAAGAAAGACCTTTGAAAGGTCAGGGGCTTCAGATGTGGTGAACTAGGACATTTCGCCACAACTTGTCCTCAGAATAAGAAGGGCAAGGAAGATTCAGATTCAAAGGCTGCAGTAGCGAGGGACGATGATGGAAGTGATGACGATGTGGCTATGAGTGCTCATGTGCCTCGAGAGAAGAGGTGGGGCGACATAGATCTGTAGATTGAATTATAGATGGTGGTGTAGGGTAGGATGCTTGAGGTGCCCAAACTCTTGGATCACACACGAGCTACGGGAACCCTTAATGACGGTAGCAAGATTACTGGAATTAGTTGGTGCAGAGGATTATGGAGGCACATTGGCAGAGCTAGACACTGAAGACTGGAGCAATGCGAGTAGAGGCAGCAGCAACGCGAGGTTGATGGGATTTCAGCAGTGTAGAGGCAGTGCTTATGGAGAGCAGAGCAACAACAACGCCAAAGCTCTAGAGGGTCAACACAGATTAGCAGCAGAGGGTGTATTAGTATCGAGATGCAACCATACTGACTTGTTTGTTAGGATTTTGTGTGGTGTCCTTCAGTTGCTTAACTCTCAACAACTGAGTTGGAGTGCAATAGTTAGCAATGGCAGTGCTATGGGCAGCATGATGCAGCATTGGAGAGGGAGCTGCTGTACAAATGAGGTAGTGACTGTGGAAGAGTCATAGGCAGTAGTACAAAAGGCAACAACGCAAAGGATGAGGGGCAGCTGGCCAAGCATCAACAACGCAGGGGATCGATGCCGTGGATCAGAGTAATGCTTCTGGATTGAAGTGTTGCTAGAGTACATTCCTCGCTAAGAGTGAGTGTTGATTTTTAGGTAGTGTCGAACGTGCTCTAGCTCCGAAACTTTGTGGAGAGGCTAGAACACATGAGATCTCGAAGACCCAAAAATCGTTTGGAGAAATTCCACTGGGAGCTTAAGTTATTCAAATAATTAATTATTTTAATAGAGACCCTAAGTCTAACTTAGGGAAATTAAATAATTAGAGTGAATTAATTTAAACATGTGGGTGAGAGTGACGAGGATCAAGTATTTTCTAATATTAGCCGTCGATTAGAGATTAAATCACGCCCGTTGATTGATCAACAGGAAAAGTATTAAAGGAAGGCTTGGGGTCAGTTGGAGGATACACACAGTGGCAACACTTGAGCTAAGTTGAAATTTTAGGGCGAGGTTTGTTGAGAATTTTCGAGTGAGCTTGCAGTGCAACGAGGGGCAGTTTGACCATGGGGTTTCAGATTCAAGGATGAGAATACAATAGCAGAGAGGTAGATCAACAATAGAGGAACAACGCAGGCCTAGGAGGAGTGACGTAGGCCAAGCTAGGCTGACGCAAAGCCAGCGCAGAGGCTCACGTAGGCCCAGAGGGGTGACACAGGGGTAGAAGAGCTGACGCGGAGCCAAAAGGGTCAACACTGGGGTTTCAGTGGGCCAAATCGGGCTCAGCAGATCGAAAAGGGTGACAAACACACTGAAGGGTGACGCAGTCTCAGTGCAGAGATTGTTGGGGACTGTGTAAGCACCTGTGGGGTTCTTCATTGTCACGCTGAATCAACCATCATATCTGTCTCCAAAGATAAATGTACTTTTGTCGGGATTTTCTCTGTTGGGTAAACCACTATTGGTACCCTAGTTTGTATTCAGAAATCTGCATAATAATAAAATCCACAAGAGCTGCTGCATTGGTTTTCTCGCATTGGGTTTTTCCGGGGACTTTTGTCCGAAAAATCTTGTGTGTCCTGTGTCGAATGTGCTTAATTCTTCAGTACTTGATTTGTATATTTGTGTAGGCAACGATGTATTTACTTCGATGTTTTTCTTGTATTATTCAGAAAAATAACTTGTTAAGTTGATAAAACAAGTAGAAGTAAATTAGATAACTGTTGTAGGATTTCTGTTTAGTAAATTTAGAAATTTTCACATAATTTGGCCACTCTCAACAAGAAACGTACCATAAAATGCAAAAGAGGGCCGGGACATACAAATTTAGCACATGGCCAAAAGCCATCATAGGCTCTACCCCCTATCATTATGGCCATGACCCTGGTTCCTAGGGCCCCTATATTGGCCCCTTGCATCATTAAGGAACACATGATTGTCCCAACCCCAGGTGGGAGATGAAATGCCCAACCTTAAAGGGGTATTCACTGCTATATCATTCACATCATGCTCTCATCCCCTGGAGCCCCGAGTAGTTATAAAAGAAAAATCAATAAAAGGCAAAAGGCATATGAAGAAGGGTGGAAAAATAAAGGCCGGGGTAACTTATGTACCATGATTGGTCCCTCCTACATTTGTATACGCAAGTGTGGGCTTCCTTCTTTGTAGCTACCCTTTTACTATGGCATGTGGGATGGAGCGTTCCCCTGGTGCCCCACTCCGTTCCATCATTATATCACATTCCACTTGCCACATGATGGATGTACCATAGACCTATCCCTCCCTTAGAGGTTGAAACCACCTAATAGGGCCCTTGATTAACTTCCCTCTTGAACTTGGAGACACCTGTACACTCAAAATCCCATTATGGAAGGGCATGCCACTATGAAGTGTGCACTTGGTTCCATGATTTGTAAGCTCATTTACTTAATTTCATTAATGAATTTTTGTAATGGAAGGTGAGGAGACACATTATTGGATATACAAGATTGTAGGTGGGTCTTCATCTTGGGGTTTGGTTTCCCTATATTGGGTCCATTCCCTTTAGAGGGTTTGATTGGCATTTGTAGGGTGTGCATTGAGAGCCATGGGCCTCCATTATAACAAAGAGCATATTTCCATGCCATGGGATCCCTCAATAGTATTCATTGCTTGCTTGTGTTCCACTTATTTGATGATGATGATGCACCTGGAACACCCTGCCCAATCGACTACAACACTTGCACTAGACACTTGGCAGTTGATCCAGGGCCTAGATGGGGTTGTGTCTCAACATGGGAGACAAAGGGATGGCTTGCATCATTGTTCCAATCCTTGCAGATGGGATACATGCTTGTTCGATTCAGTTGGAGACCCACGAGGATGTTTTTCTGCACCCACAGCGATTTGCGAGCACCACAGGTAATTTGCTTGGAGATCAAGTGGCCATACCCTTCATCACTATTTTTGGAGCCCTTGCACTCATTTTGGCACATGAGGGACTTCACTAGGCCTTTCGATGGCTCTGCTAGCTATTGTATTACGATTTCGACCTTCTTGTTAGGCTTATTTTTCATATTATGAAGCTATTTGGTGGGGACGCCACCAAAAGAATGTTATTTTGCACATTATTTTATTATTAGGGGCATCATTAGGCCTAATTAGACAATTTGAATCTCTTAGAGGATCATATAAATTGATGAGGGGCTCATTTCATTCCTCATCATCACTTGGATTTGGAAGTTTTCTCTAAAAGAGAACTCAAACCTGTAATTTGGACAGATTTGGAGCTTGTAAATGAATTTTGATGTATGGATTAACTTCACACTTCTCCTTGGAGCTTCTTTTTGCATGTTGGATGGATGGATATACTCTCTTTGCTTTGTAAGTGCTTTATGATGATAATTTATGCTATAATAAATGTCTAACACATGGAATTTTCTCTTCTTGTAATTGGATATGCCCTAATTAATGCAAAATGCTTGGAGCATTGAAAATTGTTGGGAATTCACTCTATTAATTAGGGCATATCCAATTACAACAAGAGAAAATTCCATTGAATTCACTCTATACTTCCAACAAAATGTCAATAATGGAGTTTCACTAGAATGCTAGTATGCTTGTTGTTTCATTTGATTTTACGCCAAAGTTAGGTTATACTACAAGAGTTGGAGAAGTTGTTGATGCTCAATGTGATCTTCCACTGCTTGAACCTTAGAATTGTCTCTTAGAGATGATGTGATGGATGGTGGGTGATATCCATAAAGTGCCATAAATGGGGTCGTTTTCGCTGTAGTATGGAAGTAAGTGTCATACCACCATTCTGCCCGAGGTAACCACTTTACCCATTGTGTTTGCTTATCAGATACCTAGTAACAAAGATATCCTTCCAAACATTTGTTCACTATCTCGGTTTTCCCATCAAATTGAGGATGATAAGATGATCTATGAGCCAATTAAGTAGCAAGACAAGAAAACATTTCTGTCCAAAAATTTCCAATGAAAATGGGATCTCTCTCACTTGCAATAGTCTTTGGGTTTCCATGTAGCATTTTTATTGTTTCCAAATGCAGTAGTGACTGTATTGGCTTTTAAAGGATGAGATAGTGCACAAAATTGTGCATACTTGGTAAGTCTATTAGCTACTACCATGATGGTATTCTTTCCTTCAGACTTGGGTATACCTGTGATAAAATCTATTGAAACCTCCTCCCAATGCTAACTTGGAATGGCTAATGGTTGCGAAAGACTTGGGGTCTTAATTTTCTCGACTTTATTTTGTTGGAAAACCAAACATTCCACCACAAAATTTTGAATATCAAATTTACGACCATCCTAAAAAATCCTTCCAGACGTTGTGGTAAGTTTTTAAAAATCCCAAGTGCCCTCGTAGACAAGAGGTGTTCAATTCCAAAAGAATATTTTGTTTGAATTGGGAGTTCTTACATAGATATAAGCAATATTTGTACCACAATGAATCATTTTTCCAGATAAATACATCAGATGCATTGGAATCTTGCTGCAACTTTTGAATTAGTGTCCATACGTCTTCGTCATTCTTCCATTCATCCCTTGCTTCAGTTATCCAATCTGGTTGGATAATAGAAATGGCATAGAGCAATGCCTCTACATCCTCATCCTTTCTTGGGAGTGCATCCACAACAACATTTTGCTTCTCTTTTTTTAGATGATTTCAAAGTCATAACCCAACATCTTTGTGGTCCATTTTTGTTGTTCTTCTGAAGATAATCTTTGTTCCAAGAAGTATTTAAAACTATCATGATCCATTTTTACCTTGAAGTGTCTTCCCAGTAGGTAGGGGTGCCATTGGTTTAGGGCATGTGATATTGCCAACGTTCTCTTATCATAAATAGGTTTGTGTAAATTCTTTCCCATGGTTCTGTTGGAAATACTGAGAGGGGGGAGGGGGGGTGAATCAATATTTCTTTTCAATTGTTATTTTTACCAGTTAGATCACTTATAATTATAACACAAAATGAACAATAAGAATAAGTACTTCTATTAATCTCAATAAATCAAGTACAATATTTGTGTAGGGCCCCTACCCTTGATGAAGACACCAATCTTCAATCACCAAGGCTCCAACCTGTATTATGCGAAGCACCAACTTGGACTTCCTAAGGCTCCAACCTTGTAAATTTGAGGCACCAACCTTTAGGGATCCAACCCTATATCTGGTACAGGCTCCAACTTGGTTTCTTGAGGACTGCTATCCTCTAGGGCTCCAACCCTATCTTCCAAGGCACCAGCCTTGTCTCTATGAGGCTCCAACCCTCAGCTTCAATTCGTCAAGGTAAGTTTGATGATTATTCACGGATCCCATTATCTTCTTCAACGAGCCTTGTTTATCTTCAGCAATGCCACCTCCAAATCACTTCATCAATGACAACCTTGTCTTCTTAGAAGATGTTATCATTGCTCTTCATGTCACCCAAACGAAGATCTCCAAGATTACCTCATGATGACTTTAGCGCATCATGATTTCCAAGGATGCCTCAAGATATGCTTCTACAAATCTTCCAAAACTGCAAGATTTCTTGTTTTAACTGTTGAGCAAAGGTCAAACGTTGCAAATTGGGTGGAGAAATCAGTGTGCTTCAAGAAATAATTTGCCAAGATATGAAATAGATGCTTAAGCACAAGATTATTCACTTATGACAATTTTTAATGAGGCAACAAGATGTTCTCAATGAAATAGTGGCAATGTTAAAACAAGTTGTCTCAACCCAATAGTGTTCTTATGGTATATTCCACTTACTTAGACATTTTGAAATAAGCAAAGCTCTTTTAGCTGAAGTGAACACTTATGGATGGAAAATGAGATTGCTAAACAAAATGAGAACTACTACATATATTATATAATTATATTCAAGTAAAGGCAGACCAAATAGCATTGTTATAAAATGCAACTTAAGAAATTGAGTTAAGTTGTTTTAATGAATACACTAATAGCCAAATCTTTAATGTGAGCAATTTTAAACAATTTAGCAATCTTTTAGAGAATTTGAATTAGGCAGTTAGATTAGGTTAACACACTGCTAGCTAACTGCTTGCAACTTATGAAATGTTACCTAAAACAAAAACTCTTCCAGCAATATGCCAATGAATCACAACAGTGTCACTAATGTCACTTATTTAGAGTTTCACTTTGTTATATAGCAATTAAGAACCAGTGACTCTTTTCAAGCATAACACCTCAACTGAGCCATGTAATGTGTTGATTCCAAGACCTCTAGTCGAAGACCAATACCATCTAAGACCAAGTCCAACCCTTTCGAATGATGTGCTTCCTTTGTCTAAGTCAAACCTAGTCAAATCTCTTCCAGCAACACAACTTCGACCCCCAACTTCAGAATTTCGGCCTCTACTGCAGGTCTACAATTTTCGGCCCTCCCAGCAACAGTTGTTGCCACACGTGTGAGCTTATTCTCGCTTGCCAAGGCTTCTTAAGAGCTTCAGTTGGCTTTCTCCTTCTTCTGGTGCTTGAGGATGGCTTAATGTGAGCTTCACCGACCTTCTTTCTCTTCCTTCTTCAAGATCGAACCTGCAGAAGAAAAACCCTAGACTAACAGCATAAACCCTAGCCTTCGTTCGCACGTGTGAGAGAGGAATAGTTTAGAAACAAGTCTTCTTCGTCCTCTTCCTTCTTCGTTGCCTTCTTCCTCTTCCTTCTTTGTTGCCTTCTTTCTCTTCTTCCTTCGCTTGAATGAGTGAGTGATGAATGAATTGCAAGGAGGTCTAGTTCCCTCCTTTATATAGGCTTCTTAAGGTGGACGCGGCTCCAAAATTTAGGTCGACTTGCCAGCTGCCAGGCTGACTTTGTCTTCAAGGGTATTTTGATACTTTTAATGACAAAAATAATTTTCTTTACAAGTTACAATGTGCCCAATGGTGTCTTCAGCTTATGGAAAAGACTCTTTTGACTTCTTGATTGAGGACAAACCCTAAAAGCACTCAATGGGTGATTGACCACTAAAATAAAAGACCTTGAGCAAGAAACCCATGCGCCAATAATAATAATAATAATAAATATTTTTTCATTTTACAATATACAAGAATCAAAAGTACATTTCATATTTATGAAGACCGAACCTAGTTACACATTTTCAATGCTCCCTCTTAACTAGGGAGGTATTCATAAATTGTACATGTTCTTTCTCAATCTGAAGAGATCTAATAAGAAGAGTCGGATTGGTAACCCATCCGTTTAACATCGTACCAACCAACGATGTCATATAGCAAGGCCTTGACTAACAACTCTATCTCTCCACAAGATCAGACCACAATGCTGGCAAGACCAATGATTGATAGACACCATCATTATTGTCTCGCTCGGAACATACTCCACTCGAGTTCTCTTAGAGTATGTTCCACCAGGACTATTCTTATCTTGGATAGCTAGCCCTCAAATAATATCGGTCCTCTACGACTACTCCTATCTCGGATTCCCTACCACATTCTCAAAGAGTATCAGATGCCAGATGCTTACCTAATCCTCCATTCTTTCTTCCCAATTGAAGACATGAATGATGTGCCTATCTCTCCCTCTCGACCAGGGAGGATATGTCAACCAAATTAAGCTTGTTTCTCAAATACACAAGCTTCTTGTTAGGAAGAGATTTTGTCAAAGTATCAGCTACTTGTTCATCAGTGGAGATATACCGTAGGTGCAATACACCATCTTGTACTAGCTTCCAAATGTAGTGATACTTGTTGTTTATATGCTTTGTCTTTCCATGAAACACTAAGTCTTTAGACAATCTTATACAACTGGTGTTATCACAATGTATCACTGTAGGGTCCATTGGTCCTTCAAACGAGTCGGACAACAACTTCCTCAACTAGATAGTTTCTCTGCTTACTTCATAGGATGCAATATACTCAACCTCAACACTACTCAAAGCAACCGTTTCTTGGTTTCTGCTCATCCGTGAGGTCATGGAGGATCACAAAGTAAAAAATCCTCCTGTTGTGCTTCTTCCATCCCGCTCATTGCCTCCCTAGTCAGAATCTGTATATGCGATCATGTGGACATCATTCCTCCTATCATATTTCAGGCAATAGTGGATTGTTCCTTGTAGATATCTCAGTATATGCTTTGCTGCTATCCAATGATCATGCTTTGGCTCAGCTTGGAACTAATTGAGAATATTCACTGCAAAATATATGTCTAGTTGTGTATTCACCAAGTACATTAGTGAGCCAATCAATTGTCTATACCTGGTAGGATCCACAGTACTCGATTAAGAACTCCTTAGTCTTCTCAAGTTTGTGATCATCGGGGTTGTCATTGGTCTGCAATCCATCATGTCAAACCTCTTCAACATCTCAATCACATACTTCCCTTGACCTAGATAGATCTCATCAGGTCCTTGCCAGAATTCCAGTCCCAAATAGTAGTGCATCAACCCTAGATCCTTCATGTCAAATTTTGTTGCTAGTTGCTTCTTACATTCTTCAATTCGACTTTCCATACCCATCAAGAGAAGATCATGCACACACAAAATAATGATTTTAGGGTCACCCTTCGGATCAACAAAACTCTTTGTGAAGCCTAACCTCTGTAGGTATGCATCCATCCTAACATACCATGCCCTTGGTGCTTGCTTGAGGCCATATAATGCCTTCTTCAATCTGCAAACATATGCCTCTCTATTTTTAACTTCAAATCCCAAGGGTTGCTCTGTATAGACTTCTGCAACAATTATGCCATTCAGGAATGCAGCCTTGACATCCATTTGTTGGATGTTCCATCCCATCGATGTCGCCAAAGAGACCAACGAACATATAGTTGTATACCTTGATGTAGGATCAAATGTCTCTTCATAATCGATGCCTTCCTGTTGAGAGAAGCCCCTAGCCACAAATTTTTCCTTATATCTATCAGTACTTCCATCTGCTGCATGTTTAATTTTGTAGAGCCACTTGGAAGTTACCACGTATTTGTCTTCAGGCCTAGGTACGATTTCCCAGACTCCATTTTTGTTATCGATTGATATTTTTCATTCATGGCATCCTTCCATTCTTGGTGTGTGATAGCTTCTTGAACGGTGGATGACTTTGCTTCTATCAATTTTGTCATATCGGATGCATACCCAAAATATCGTTTGGGCTTCTTACTTTCCCTGAATGTGCCTTGAACTACTCCATGACCTTTTGCATCAAGTAGTGTAGACTTCAATCAATTAGGCCTCTTTCTGGTTTCAGGGATTGCGATAGGTTGTATAGGTACAATGGGACCTTCATGTTCATGATTTGATTCTTCTTTCTCCCTAGTAACTTCCTCTTCAAATACTTGACATTCTTCATCATCAGAGTCCATAGGGAGATCCTTTGATTTCTTAATGCAATACTTTAGTCAAATATCACATCTCGACTGACATCTATTCGGTGTCCTTCCTTTATGTAGATCCTATAGGCCTTAGAAGAGTTACTGTAGTTGACAAATGTTCCCTTCATGCCTGATGGATCGAACTTCTTTCTCTTGTCCTTTGGTATATGAATATAGACAGGACAACCAAGAACTTGGAGATGATGCACATTTGGTTTCTTCCTAGTGAATGCTTCTTCGGGAGTCATGTTATCTAATGACCTGTGGGGACTTTGATTTTGTATGTATACAACTGTCTTCGTAGCTTCACCCCACAAAAAATTCGGTAAATCTTGATCATGTAGGATTGCTTTTACACTTTCTTCATTGGACCGATTCTTTCGTTTTGCAATTCCATTTTGTTCGGGATTATATGGGACTATTAACTCCCTCTTAATCCCAGACTCCTTACAGAAGGATGTAATTTCCTTGGATGCGGATTCTCCTCCATTATCAGACCTTAATATCTTAATTCTTCTTTCTGTAAGGTTCTCTACTTCAACTTTGAATTCTTGAAATTTGGTAAATACTTCATCCTTGGATTTCATTAATTATACCCAAGTTTTCCTTGAATGGTCATCCTTAAATGTGACATAATATAGATGACCTCCAAGATATTTAGGAGTCATAGGACCACAAACATTGGAATGATTAAGATCCAATATTTCTTTTGACCTCAATGCACTGCTTCCAAATGGTCTCTTGGTGTTCTTAACCAATGCACGTCCCTTGCATACTCTGTGATCTTCTTTAGTTCGGGGATGCCATTACTATTGAAATTAGGGTTGGAAGGATTTTGTAGTGGAGATGATCGAATCTTCTATGCCAAAAGCTCACATGGGCTGACTTCAATGTGAACCAAGGCTTGAGTAAGGGGAGTCAACAACCTATAAAGTCGTCCTTCATGAATCCCAATTATCCTTGCATTTTCTATGCTTGAGTTCTTGTCCCATAAGACAACGCCATCACCTTTATCTTCTAGACTTGAAATGGAAAATAGATTCTTATGCAAACCTGGAACAAATGGGATGTTGTTGAGATGTATATTTCCTCCATTCTCTAGCTCTAGCGAGGTTGATCGAATTCCTTTCACATGATAGCTCTTATTATCACCAAGCTCTATGGAGTAAGATGACTTTCCTTTTGACAATGTTTTTAATTGGTTGTGATGACCAGTCATATGTCTTGATGCTCCACTATTGATTACCCAAATGATCTCATCTTGAAATGTGCCAGTGAGTTCTGAGAAGAGTCCTTCATCCTTTGTCTTGATCACTTCCTTCTTTGAAATAAATAGGGGATTCCATACTTCTTCGATGTCCTTCTTGAGATGACTTGCTACCTTTGTACACTTCTTTAGAATCTTCCATGTAGTAGAGATCTTCATAATGCTCTTAGCCAACCTTAGCTCTGAAACCATGTTGATTCCAAGGCCTCTAGATCAAGACCAATACCCTGCAAGACCAAGTCCAACCCTTCCGGATGATGTGCTTCCTTTGTCCAAGTCAAACCCAGTCAAATCTCTTCCAACAACACAACTTCGACCCCTAGATTCAGAATTTTGGCCTCTACTGCAGGTCTGAAATTTTCAGCCCTCCCAACAACAACTGCTGCCACACATGTGAGCTTATTCTGGCTTCCCAGGGCTTCTTCAGACCTTCGTTTGGTTTTCTCCTTCTTCTGGTGCTTGAGAATGAATTAATGTGAGCTTCGTTGACCTTCTTTCTCTTCCTTTTTCAAGATCGAACATGCAGAATAAAAACCCTAGACCAACAACATAAATCCAAGCCTTCCTTTGCACGTGTGAGAGAGAAATATCCCAGAAACAAGTCTTCTTCGTCCTCTTCCTTCTTCGCTGCCCTCTTCCTCTTCTTCCTTCGCTTGAATGAGTGAGTGATGAATGAATTCCAAGGAGGTTGAGTTCCCTCCTTTATATAGGCTTCTTAAAGTGGATGTGGCTCCTCAATTTAGGCCTACTTTCCAGCTGCCAAGCCGACTTGGTCTTGAAGGGTATTTTGACACCTTTAATGACAAAATTAATTTTCTTTACAAGTTACAATGTGCTTTATGGGGTCTTCAACTTATGACAATGACTCTTTTGACTTCTTGACCTATGACAAACCCTAGAAGCACTCAATGGGTGCTTGACCTCTAAAATAAAAGACCTTGAGCAAGAAACCCATGCTCAAAAATAATAATAATAATTTTTCTGCCATTTTACAATATACAAGAATCAAAAGTACATTTCATATTTATGAAGACTGAACCTAGTTACACATTTCTCAACACAATGCAATAATAAAATGCAACTAATCTAATCATGCAATGCAACTTTTAACAAGAGAGCTCAAAAGCAAGATGGTTAGGGAAAATGGTTACCCTTGACCATATCACAAGAGAAGGACTGAAACAATTACTTGTCCACTATCCATCCAAGATGCCACAAGATGCACAATGATCAACTCTAATGCTCAGAACAAATGCAACAGACTTGAAAAATACCACTGTCAAGGCTAGATCAGTCCACTGTCAGTCAATATCAGTTACCAAAATGCAAGAACCATAGCCAGATAATACTAAAGCCCTTCTGCGATTAATGTGTGATTAATTCTCGAGTATTATAGGCTTAATATTGTTAATATTTACTGTGATTAAGGTATGCTATGTGATGCTTCAGGACTGATATGTTTAGACAATCTGCAATAGGTGACTGTGGAGGAGAATCAAGGTTCTAATGCTTTGCAACCCCACGCCAAATGTTGATGTATCAAGTCTAAAGGCTGAATGTCAACGCCTTGGCTTCAAGCAAATGATGAAACCCTTCCACAAAGTAATGCTTTTCCTGCAACCAAAAGAACATTAGCCCTATACTAATATGCAACAGTGATCAGACCTTCTAGAGGGGCAAGAAAGGACCTGCAAAACACAATATATCAGTCTTAAAATCAGAGGTAACAAGAGAAAGCCCTCTCCAGGTCTGTGGCTAAGGGAAAGAAGGCTATTTAGGTATGCGTCTTAGTGATATGAGGTCTTTAGACCTGTGGCTAGGCCTGAAATGTGTAAATAGTCCTGGGGCGGGCCACTATAAGTCCTGCAAATTGAGAGTAAGCCACACTAAATTATGCCTGCAAGACAACACCCACTGTTAGATTTTGATGAGAAACTCCAAAATAATTCACAAAATTGTTCACAAAATACCTTGAATGTTAACAGTTAAACCCTTGCAAAGTCTAGACTTTAGGTGAGACCAGAGCTTCTAGCCCCTGCGGCTGCCTGAAAATTTTTGATTGAAGTAAGGACCCAAATAAATGCAGATTGAAACCTTCAAGACTGCTCCAAACCCTCAAAAACCCCAAAAGTTTTGATTGATGTAAGGGCCCAAATAAATGCAGGTTGAAACACTCAAGACTGTTCCAAACCCTCAAAAATTTCTTTTTTAGGTCTACAAAACAACTAGATTAGTCTGTAACGAGTCTTATTAACCTTCCAAGACTTGCCGCTAGGTTTAGTAGGCTGAGTTAAACCTGCGACCAAACCTAATTGGCCTTAAAACCCTTGTAGCTACCCTAATCAGAAATTTTGGCCTTCAAAAATCTCTTCAATGAGCCTGCAATATGGACTGAAGTCAGATTGATGATGAAATTATTTGGAAATCCTTTAGGTGATAAACCCTTATGAAAACTTTGAATTTGCAGTGAAATCGGCCCTTGTAGGGCTTGTGGCCTCCAATATAGACTGAGTGTTCAAGGAAAAAGGGCCTAAAAATGGTAGATCTAGGCCTGAAGAGGCCAGATCTAGTTGTGGCCTTGCAAAAATGTTGATCGTTGAATATAAAGTGCTTGATTATAGTGGATCTAGCCCTGGCGTAGCTGCAACCCTGAAGAAATAGGCTAAAATGCTAGATGACCAACTTAAAATATGAGATTTTGAGTGCCAAACCCTAGCCGTTTAGGCTAGGTGAGGGCTAGAAGCCAAGAAATTTGATTTATTCCTTCATATCTGCAAAAAATCATATAAAACCCTAGAAGCTATATACAAACTAAGAAAAATATGAACACGAGTTAGAAAAAAATTATTAACAAAAATAATCTACAATATTCACAATTAAATATGGCTCTTAAAAGCATATCTATTCCTTAATGCAAAAATAAATTCAAGTAGATGAGAGAAATATTTTTATGGTTGAGCAATAGCCAGATTCTCTGCAAAACAAATCTTTAGATAAGCCATCAAAATTTATCAAAGTGGGTTCTTGAGCTTTCTTGACTTGAGAGTGGGTTGGTCTATCCGAATACTTCCCCTCACGCCCAAGATCTGAATACTTGAAGTCTCTACACACTTAAGATCAAATTATTAGATCAATAAAGCCATAGATAACATAATAATCCTCAAAATCTAGAGATACCTGCTAGATAGATCAAATTAAAATGTTTCTCTAAAGCCCATCAACTAATGCAAGATACTTGTGCAAATAGTTGATTTGACAAATGGCTAAAGAAATAATAATCTGCTTAGATAATCTAAGCAGATGATCTAGAAAACATTACCACGAGAAGCTGAAGAGGAACACCACCATTAATAAACCCCAGAGACTTCTTTATTAATGCAGAAAAATATCACACCAACAGAGCTTGACTTAGAGCTCGATTAGAAATTTTTTCAATGCAAATGAGGAGCCAATAGCTTACTTACATAGAAAACGGAGAAATCTAGATCCCCCTCCAAGTGGAAAACAACTAGGTTGAAGAAGTTGCACAATTTTGACTTGATCTCGGATAATTACGGCTAGTGGATACATGATCCATGCCAAAATTAAATCCGATCACTTGATCTGGATGAAGAAATTCGAATTCCATAACAAAACCCTTTTTTCTTGGTACAAAAAATATTATTTTGAATTTTTTTCCTCAAAAATTCATTTTTTATTGAACCACCTTGGTCCATAAGTTCAATTTTCTTTAAAAAATGATTTTATCTTTGATGGAGGACCTTGAAAAATTAATTTCTTTTGGACCCACAAATTTTATTCAACCAGTTGGACGTAGAAAATTGATTTTCTTGAAAAAATAGTTCTTTTCTAGCCCCATCAAAATTTTGGTGGGTTTTTCTGCCTTGGAATTGAGTTTGTCAAATTTAATTCTTCCTCGAGAAAGACCACCTTCTCCAACGATTCATTTTTCCACTTGAAGAGAATTTTATTTTCTCTAATTTATTTTTTATTTTTTTGACTATTTTTTTGTAGAAAAAAAAAAAATTTGAGGGGTTAGACATGATTTTGACCTTCAAAAGGTGTCCAAAAATAAAGTTGAGCTGTAAAGGTTCTAATTATGAGTACTCTTTCCCCATCAACTTTTACATACACTTGCTTTTAGAATTTACATCTAAATAATTATGAAAATTCTGACCAGTTGGAAATTTTAATAATTAAAATTAGACACTTAACCAAATTTTGTAAGACTCAAGACATGATCTAGTATGATAATTATACATGGACTTGATACACTGGGACGGCCTTAAGACATCACCATCGAGCCCCACCCTAGCTTTTGGGTGTATTTGGGAGAAAAACTCTGCTAATTATTTGTGTTTAAAAACACAAATAATTAGGGAGGTTAAAAAACTCCCTAGGGTGAATGTATTTGCTGAATTTTTTTAAGCTTACCTAGGTGTCTTACATGGCTTCATAGTCATAATAGAATCATTTTTATAATGAAATCCCATAGGGTTGTAGAATTTGGGATTAGAATGATACATTGGAAGCTGCATGATGATGATGACTTTGAAAAAATTTATCCACTGACATGCACTCTGCTTAATGGGCTAGTTGACACAGGTGTGGTCAACAATGTGCAATTGGTGCAAAAATGTCATCTTTGACCTCTCCCTCTTTCTGGAAGAAACCACTAGCCATGAAAGTTGCCTTATATTTTTTGATACTTCCATCTGCTCCATGTTTGATCATATACAACAATTTAGAACTCACAATAGACTTCCCTTCAGGTCTCAGAACCACTTCCCACACATCGTTCTTCATGATGGATTCATATTCCTCGCCCATAACATCTTTCCATACCTGTTTTTTCACTGCTTCTTCAAAAGTGTGTGGTTCAACTTGTATCATGTTCACTCTTACTTTCCCTGAAGGTACCTCTTGCAGCAGTGTGTTTCTCAGCATCTTGTAATGTGTCACGAAGCCATAGTGGTCTTTTCCTGGTAGGAGAATCTCATTAAGGGTGATCCAAGGGGTCCATGTGTTCAATGGGATCATTTGCAACATCTATCTTAGGCTTAGACATAGAAGGACCTTCCTGTATATCCATGGCATCATTCTTCTTTTCAACGTTGGTAGGGGGAGGAGTGTCCCTTGCTTTCCCAAGGGCAACTTCTTCATCAAATGTCACATCCCTGCTAAACTCTATACTCCTTTGACCAGACACATATATTCTAAAAGCTTTAGAATTTTCACAATATCCAACAAATGTAGCTTTGTTCCTTGAAGCTTCCAACTTGTTCCTTTTGTCCTTCAACACATGAAAGTATATTGGGTAGCTAAAGATCCTCAAGTATCCAACATCATGATTCACACCTGTGAAAACTTCTTTGGGCTTCTTGTCACCCAAGGCTTGATGATGTGTCCTGTTTTGAACATAGACTGCAATGTTGGCAACTTCTCCCCACAGAAACTCTGGCTACTTTTGATCATGCAACCTGGTTGGGGCAACTTCCATTATGGTCTTGTTCTTCCTTTCAACTACTCTATTTTGTTGAGGATTGTAAGGTACAATGGTTTCTGTCTTGATTCCAACTTTCTTTCAAAAATCAATGAACTCATTTGAAATGAATTCTCCTCCATTGTCAAACCCGATGACCTTGATTCTCTTTCCTTTTTGATTTTCTATTAGTGCCTTGAAGTCCTTGAAATGCTTCGTCATTGTGTTTCAAAAAGAATATCCATGTCTTGCGAGAGAAGTCATCCATAAAGATTATATATTGTAGGTAGCCACCGAGAGATGTGACTGGCATAGGTCCACATAGATTAGAATGAATGAGTTGTAGAATGTCACTAGACCTGCTCCTGCTATAAGCGAATGGTCCCTTCGACTTCTTTCCATTGGCACATCCCAGACAAATTCCATTATGATTTGTTTGAATCTCAGGCATTCCAGAGACCATCTTCCTCACCTTGGGCAAGGGTTCATAAGGAAGGTGAGCGAATCTACAATGTGATAGTTCACATTGATGGTTACTATGATGAAGTAATGCTCAGATTGGTCTTCCATTGACTTTTTAAAGGCCCTCAATTCTTGATCCCAAAGTGAAGGCATCTTGCAAGCTAGACTCCATAGGCTCATGCTTGGCTTTTGCCCATGTGCTAATTTGTAAGTCACAAGCATCTTTTGCATTTTGATTTTTCTTTTTTGTTCCTTGTGGGCATCATATGCTCTTTCTGTTTCTTGTAGCGGCATTGTAAATTTCTGAAGATGTTTTATGCTAGATGCAAATTTACTTGAAACTTCTAGGGCTCAATCACATGAAAGTAAGATGTAGATAGAACATACCAATAGATCGATGGAAGACAAGCCAAAACAGAGATAAAGAATGGTGGCGTTACGACGACCAGCAGGATGCTTCAACCAACAAAGTCTCCATAAGGTCAGCCAACCCAATGTGTCACACAACCCCAAGATGTCTCATCAAGAACGCTCCATCAAGACGCTGCACCAAGAAGCCCTAACCACATCATCATGAGAAACCCTAATCGCAACATCATCCATGAGAGAAGATAATGCCTCCAAAAAATGTGTGTAAAATGAACTCCAAGTCTCTCCAATATATAGTCATATGTGGGGGTGTGTGACACATCTTTTATGCATGTGGGATAAATCATGTCGACCTTGCACATGTGGCATAAATTCAAAATACATGTTCTGCTCATCCGATCAAGATGATCTTTCGATCGATCTTGCACCTCTCCGAAAGAGGAATCCAATAAAAATATTGGCATCGTCATCTGAGCATCACAACATGGAGTTTGGACCTAGTTGCCCAAAATTAGCGCTTCCTCTCAACTAGGGAGAACTCCATCCACCAGTGCCATCCAAACATCGTGCGTCATCCTGCCGTAACTTGCTTTGCTGGCGCTTTATTTCAGAACAAAAAGGCGAGTCACAAATACATCACTCTCGGCTGACAAAATCAGCTCAGAGGTCCAAAACCTCTATAGGACTCAAAGGAGTCGCATACCAACCCGAAGTTGGTTTAACTGACCAGGTGTCAGTTGGAGGTCTGAAACCTCACTTGGACTCAAGAGAGTCATATACTAACCCGAAGTTAGCTTAACTGACCCGAAGTCAGTTGGAGGTCCGAAACCTCACTAGACTTGATCCCAGATCAAGTGGTTGGACACGTGCCATCCTAGACATAGAGAGTACGACAATCTTTATGCATCCATCGATCTTACTACTGGTCTCTAACTTTTCCCACCTCATTGGCCAAGATGAGAGGTACTTCCCATGAGTCTTGGACTCCATGGGTAGGATGCATACGGGGCACAAATCAAAGAGAGGTGAACCAACTCAATATCATAACGGTGGGGCAGAAGAACACCAACAAGGTTTGGCAAGCCTAGCCCTGTGGTTGCTTATAGCTCCAAGTAGTTATTCCCAAAGCCCCCTGGAGCTCCCAGAGCTCATCGTCCAACAGGACCCTCAGCATGGGGTTGTTCCACAATTCCAAGATTCTCACGGAAGGTTAGGAACATGACCTTCCCCAAGGGCTTTGTGAGAATATCTGTGACCTGCTCATCAGTTCCTATATGATCGAGCCTTACAACGCCTCGTTGTACCATATCTCGGATAAAATGGTTCCAGATATCAATATGCTTGGATAGATCATGTAACACGGGATTCTCTGACAAACAAATCCCCCTCTGGTTATCACAAAGAATTACAGTGGCATCTAGCACATGCTTGAACAACTCACTGAAGAGATTTCACAACCAAGTGGCTTCACAACAGGCCATACACGCTGCAATGTATTTGGACTCAGCGGTGCTCAAGGCTACCGACTTCTGCTTCCTGCTCGAAGCAGACCCAAGTGTGAAGCAACATCCAGATGTGCTCTTGCGATCCACCACACTGCCAGCCCAATCGACATCAGTATATCCACGGAGTCTCAAACTCCCGGCAGTGTATCTCAGCCCATGGTCTATCGTGCCCTAGAGATATCTCAATGGTTTCTTGGCACCAACCTAGTGAATTTTATGAGGATCAACCATGTGTTGACTCAAAGTGTTCACTGCACAACATACATCCGGACGGATGTTCCCTAAGAACATCAGGGGCCCTACAAGTTGTCGATACTCGGTCGGATTTGCTAGCATGGACCCAACAACGTTTCCACTCAACTTCTTAAAGTTGAGTTCCATCGGTGACGACACGGACTTACAGTCCACCATACCAAATCTCTCTAGCAGCTTCACAATAAATCTCGCTAGGTCTCTGCCAGACCTCCAAGCCTAGGAAGTAATGCATCAGTCCTAGGTCTTTCATCTCGAACTAGAAGCGAGCTCCCTCTTACACTGATGAATGTGAGGGTCAACACCTGTCTAGAAGAGATCGTCCACATAGAGAATCGGAATGAGAGGCTTTTCTTTATCAACATTGAAGTAAAGGTTCGGATCAACATTACTTCAAGTGAAGCCCAACTTCATCAAGAAGTTATCTATCCTCTCGTACCAAGCCCGGGGTGCTTGCTTCAACCCATAGAGGGCTTTCTTGAACTTGCATACATGAGAGTCTCTATCCTGGACTTCGAACCCCAGAGGTTGCTCCACATACACCTCTTCCTTTGTTGAACCATGCAGAAAAAGCGGTTTTCACATCCATCTGATGGAGACTTCATCCTTGCGTGGCAGCAAGGTCAACAATAGATCACAAGTGCAAATATATCATCATAATCTATTCCTTCCTTTTGAGAGAAGCCTCGGGCAACGAATCTTGCCTTGAACTTTTTAGCACTACTATCAGATCCATACTTGATCTTATAGAGCCATTTTGAGGGGACAATAACTTTGTCCTCCAATTTCGGGATCACATCCCAGACATCATTTTTCATAATGGAATCGTACTCTTTGTGCATAGCATCCCTCCAAACTTGATGCTTTATGGCTTCTTCAAATGATCCAGGCTCAGATTGTACGGTTGTACTCATACCCTTGGTATCTATTCGACTTCTTGCTTTCATGGAATGCCCCTCTTGGGGCCATATGCTGTCATACATCTTGACAGGTATCATACATTGTCATATCACTGATTACAGTGTTGCCATAATGTTATCATACACATCACTATCATATTCATCACTACCATACAATACTGAAGATATCAAACTTCATGGTTATATATATTTTCCATATGCCTCTGAAGATACCATAGATCAAGTTCATATAGACTCTGCCATATATAGTGAGGTCATATATACTTTGCCATATGTCATTGTTCTAAGGCTCATCGACCAGCCATTGATATTATCCTTAGATTTCCTTAAACAACATTCAAAGACAAACAAACTTTCCATGTAAGATTCAATTTTACATACCTCTTCTTTTGTCTGCCTTCTTATGTTGATTTATGGTAGCGTCAGAGGTGCTCTAGCCTTGTAACTTTGTATATAGGTTAAGACACATGTACTCCATAATACCCAGAAATGGTTTTGGAAAATTCCACTTAGAGATGGTTTAATTAAATTAATTAATCGTTTTTTAATGTTTTCCTCAGTCTAAACTTATGGAAACTGATTAATTAAAGGAAATTAATTAAACTAAGTGTGAATTTTCTAGATAAAGTCATGGATTACCTCCAAGTTAATCTTAGCCCTTGATTATGTTTTAATCTTGGCCATTGAAGGGTCAATGGAAGAATATAAGGAGGGTGAGGGGCTTATGGAAAACACATTTGAGCACATTGAGCATTTGACATTTTCAAGTTTGTGTGAGAAGACACAGCTTTTGATCAGAATCGAATCACTAGGGCAAGGTTTGCTAAGTGATTTTGATTCAGTGATCAGATTCAGAGAGTTCACATAATAATTGAGCTGCTTACTGATCACTGGATTCGAACAGGGGCTTTAATACAGTGATTTATCCTCCACAACATTACTATGCATTAGGCCTTAAATCACTTTGTCTTATTCAACATACAAATACAGACTTCCCCAATGGATCTGCCTTTCTCTTGGATCAGACAATACCACATAGCAGGTTCACAATTCTATTGAGGGTCTGTGACCCTATCGCAGAGATAAAAACATACCTCATTGTCATCTTTTCAGGGTCTTGGCCCTCTGCTTCAAGGCATAAAAAACAGAAACTTATCCTCCAGTTTGGGGAAAACTCGGCCTTGGAAGGACCATAAAAATCGATCCTCCTTAAGGTCTCAAGCTGGGAGAGATACTCCTCCTCAGCCCTTATGATAACCCACACAAGTCACCCTACAGGTGGCTGTCCCCAGCAGCAGAACAAACTGAACTCAAATCTTATAGTCTTATTGAGCTCATTTTTCTTCTATTTTCTGGTTCGAGTCTTCAACAAGTGTTAAATCTTATAGGTTTGAAGTCATCAGTATCACCACAGGTCTGAGCGCTTTTGAGCCACTCCACAACACTATCCTGAAACTGCAATACTACCACTGTTCTTGTCCAATTTTGAGCTTTCATCTGAGCTTGAAATCTAAGCCTCTTCAATGATAACTGTCCGAGCTGCAACCTGAGGCTAGGACACTTTTCCGAGGTTTTAAAGGTGACAATCCACTACACTGCTGCAATCCAAGTTCTTTAAATACTTCTCAATAGCCAACACTTCTTCAATAAGTCCGAGATTCCAATCTCCAACAAGGGCTACGATCCGAGCCTCAAAAAATTGTTTGTTCACTGGTCTGGGGTTTGTAAATTTAGCCTTTTATCACAGGTCCGAGAAAGTGAAACTACAGGTGTAGGAGCTTCCAGTTATGAGACTAATCCGAGATGTTTATCACTGCATCGAGTTGTTATACCTCCACAAATATGCTTACCACAGGTCTGAAGTCTATATACTGCTGTAATTAACTGTATTATTGTCACGTATCTCAGGTCATTATCACAACACGGTATTGTCTCGGCCCTACTAAATTGGCTGAGCCTCTGCACAGTATACATCGACTATGGCCCTTAAATAAATCGCGACGACCCTACGATAAATTCACAGTGCCGTCCCCACTATCATTGATGTGGATGGACGAACATTGAAATTTGCTCGGCCAAGAAATGGGCATGGCGCTTTAAGCAAGAATTGGTCTTTGACCTTCAACTCCTACCACCGAACTAAACGGTGCTTTGCGTCTTCAAACGTAAGTGGCTCTCGTCCTCAAAGAAGCTTGCACTTAGATAATCAAACTGCATGCTCAACAATTGACGTATTCAATCCATAGAATTTTAGTTATTTACCAAGGTACCGGTTTCCCACAGATATTTCCTCAGTGGCAACGTTAATCGATCAACGTCTCCTGCTTAGCGTTGTAGATTTGAGAAATGCAGTTGGCGGTGGTCATGGTGTCCATACAGGCGGCTTTCAACACTTATGAAAAACACAACTCTACGATTAGCGGAACTGCACATAGACTTGGTCCCACAGAGCCTCAACTAATCACACCACAATGTTGACGTATTTAGTCAATTCGATCTGCGATCAATGTCACTGGTTATTCGATCAGTTAGTCGCCCTCAATTCTCGGGCTTCAAATTTCACGCCACAGATTAATCTCGGCAGCTCTCGAAGATTATCTCCCACTTCGACCTCTTGAACTTCCTAGTCTTGACAGTCCAGATTTGTCCTATCACGGGTTACCAATGAAGCGAACATTGCGATAAAATCATGAATTTTTCGCATGGACAAAAGATTTTTTTATTTTGAAAAAATCGCGATTTTTACGAAAAAATCGCGATTCGATGGGAAATAATCGCGGGCCCGTAAAAGAACCACCCTTTAACAGGCAAATTCGATTTTTTTTTCTCATTTTTGCAGATAGAGGTTAAGAAATAGAGCTAAGGAGGTGGAGAAGTCATCTACAAGGGCAAGAGAGGAGAAAAGTGAAGGAATTTAGCAACCCAAGCCAACAAAATTCAAGTTTGGAACAAGTTTCTTTAGCAAAACATTTTTTCCAGGTATGGGCATCAAATTTAACCCTTTTTTTGTTTTTTTCTTATTCTTCCATGGGTTTCTATCACCCATGTATTTTTCATCATTTTTTATTGCATTTGGTTGTGTTTTTTGTTTTTTTTTTTTTTTATTGAGTGGAGAGGGTTTATTTTGGTCAAAAATGCAAAAAATTGGTTGTTAAATTTATTTTTTATATTTCTTCTTGTGCTCCTAATTTCTTTCCATTATTTTTGCTTGGGTTTCAATATGTATTTTTTCCCATTATTTTTGCATTGAGTTGAGGGGTTTTTTTGTGAAAAAATCAAAATGTTGTATGTAAAATTGTAAATTTTTTATTTTATTTTTTAACTTGCAATTTTTCTTGTGCCCCAGGTTCAAATTTCAAAGTTCAAGCTTCATCTTACAGTAAAACTCAAGAGTTCAACAAATTTACAAACATGCCGAGGAAATTGGATCTTTTGTGGGAATTTGGTGAACCTAATCAATGGTTTGACCGATCAAACTTGAGTTGCAAGTTATGTGGTCAACACATGACAGGGGGGCTATACAAATTAAAATACCACCTTGAACAAGCTCCTGGACATGAAGTAGGGCCTTGCACAAATACCAATCCAGAAATAATCCGAAGAGCCCTCAAATCATTAGAAGGAATACAAACAACTAAACTCGGCAAAGCAGCTCTAAGGAGTCAAATATCAAGGTTTAAAGGTGACCATGAGAGTGGTAGTGGTTCTTCACCATCAGCATCTTCTACACCCAACCCTATAGTTGCATCCTCATATTTTGTTCCTAGAACCACTCCCGGTGCACAGCCATCTATCTCCTCACTTATTAAAAAAAAGGAAAAGGAAGAAGTTGACAAGTTGTTAGGCAAACTTTTCTTTGGAGTGATATTCCTTTCAATGTTGCCAGGAACAATCCATTTTATCATGTTGCGATTGATGCAATCACTGTTGTTGGCCCATGATACAAAGCCCCTTCATATGATGACTTTAGAGGGAGCATTCTTCAAAATGAAAAAAATCGACTGCACCAAGAGATTGGAGGAGTTAAGGGCATCATGGGAAGTCACAGGATGCACTGTGATGTTAGATGGTTGGACTGATCAAAAGGGTAGGACCCTTATTAACTTCTTGATCAGTTGTCGCAAGGGGACAATGTTTATGAAATCTGTTGATGCATCTGCACATGTCAAAGATGAACGATTATTATGTGATTTATTGGATGTGTTCATTCTAGAGGTGGGATTACAAAGATGCAAGATGCAAGATGTTTATGGAGAGGAATCCGAGCATATTTTGGACACCTTGTGCTACACACTGCATTGATTTGATGTTGGAAGACATAGGAAAGATTCATTTTGTCAAAGATATTCTTGAATCATTAAAAAGAGCATTACAAAATTTATATATAATCATGCATTTGTGCTTCATTTGATGAGAACATTCACCAACAAGGAGTTGGTGCGTCCTGCTATTACACGATTTGCCACCAGTTTCATATCTCTTCAATCCCTCCTAAATTCTATGTGGGATTTGAAGAGAATGTTTCTTTCAGAGGAGTGGCGTGCTTTGACATACAGCCGCAAACCAGAGGAAGAGGCCATCTGCAGGTTGGTGTCATATCAAGAAAGCTTCTGGGCGAGAGTACAACAGGTGTGCAGCATTACTGAAACTTTGGTAAAGGTTCTTAGATTGGTTGATGGAGAGAAGCCCGAAATGGGCTACTTGTATGAGGCCATGGATAGGGCCAAAGAAGCCATTCGCAACTACTATGATGATAAGGGTGATGAGGGGTTTCAGAAACAACTTCTTGTACAAGAAGTGATTGATGAGCGATGAAACAATACACTCCATCATCCCATTCATGCGGTAGGGATCTTACTGAACCTCGAATTTGCTTACTCATGTAGTTTCTTATTTAATGTTGAGGTCATGGATAGCTTTTTCACTTGTGTTCAGAAGATGGTGCCATCTCCATCAGAACGTGCAAATATATCCAAAGAAATGGAGGTATACAGAATGGCAGGTAGCACATTGAGCTTTGACATGGCTGTCCAGTGTAGGGACTATTAAAATGCTAGGTAAGATTTTGTTTGTTTCAAAATTTATCGTTTCTTCAAGTTCATGAATCATAACTCCATACTTTGCTTCAACTTTCAATTTTCCAATTTTCATTATTTTAAAATTTTTCTTATGTTTGTAACTTTATAAGTTTATCTTATTTGTTGTAATTTGTAGATGCATGGTGGAGGAGCTATGGTGGCAGAATACCAAAACTCCAAAATCTTGCCATTAGAATACTCGGCCAAACATGTAGCTCTTCAAGATGTGAGCGCAACTGGAGAGTATTTGAAAAAATACACACCAAAAAGCACAACAGGTTAAAAACTTAAAATATTCCAACTGATTTTTTGAATTCATTAAATAATTTTTTCTATAATTATAAATTTATTATTTATAATATATATTATATAATTTATTAATTTATGACCCTTGTATAAGTTGCGCCTCAATGACATGGTTTACGTCTACTACAATCTTAGATTATGGGGGAGACAACTTGAGAGGACACCTGATATGGAGACCATCTCTTTAGATGCGATTGACACCATTGCTGCATGGAGGGTTGAGGCTGAGAGGCCTAACATGGAGTCAACCCCTGATTGGATAGAGCAGGAGATTGTGGAGGGGAGGAGGAGCAGCAGCAGCAGCAGGTGACACCAGCTACCCCTGCTACCGATAGAGGACGTGGTCTGCATCCTTTAGCTCTTGGTGCTTCAAGTTCTAGAGCACAACAAAGTCCATTGCCAGACCCGCCAGCTTCTTCATCTAGAGGGAAAGCTGTTACATTTTCTCGCAAGGGGCGCAAAGGAAATCAATAGTATAGGTTATTTGGTGCATTCCTTTGTATATGACATTATGACTCATGATATGAGATACATTATTATATTTTTTGTTGATATTTTGAGGTTGAGTTGAGACTCGGGACTTAGTATTCAGGACATGATTCACTATTATGTGTGATGTAGCACTAGACATGATATTACACATCTTATATATTAGTTTTTTTTTCATATTTATGTGTCAATGCATTTATTTTATGTTGTGGATGCTTTAGATATTAAAAAAATTGAAAAAAAATGAATATTTTTGTATGTGTCGATTTTTTCCCGATTTTTACGACTTTTTCCGATTTTTTCCCTTCGCCAATTTAATCCCGATCACGATATTCACAACATTGCGGGTTACTACTCGCAGTGGAAACGACATTCGCAATTCCCTTTATTTTGACAAACTGTGCCATAATTCTCCATCGAAAGAAAAAAACGTATTATAGGGCTCTGGGCGGCGTGGATCTCATCGTCGGGACATCTGCTTCCGGGATTATGGATTGCAACCAACTTGTGACGAATCAACATTTTCCTCGCGAGGGATTAATCCAGCCGCTGCATAAAATGGTTCTTGGGTGGCCAAAAATTTGATCGTTGCATAAAAAAGGTTCTTGGGTGGCCATAAATCCATGGCTGGGAATTAGACGTCCCAGATTTGTGCTTATGCACAACAGTCTTGCGTAACCGTGAAATGGCGGTAGCTCCTTGCAAATAATTTGAAATAATATTCGTTCTAGGCTCCTCTATATGGAGAATTTCATCTCTACAATTTGTAAATTTCTTTGATTTCTTCCGGGCATTGCGTGAATTAGTCACCCACGAGCTGTAGGAGTCTTACGCTTCATTGTCTTGCAAATTTCTTGGCCGCAAATAATTATTTGGCCCTAAAGTAATTTAAACCTTGCTCCTTTAAACGACCCTCAGCAGATCCGCACTTCACTCGCTGTCCCTTAACAGAGATTGGACTTTGTCTTCAACTCGACTCTGATACCATGTAAATTTCTGAAGATGTTCTATGCTAGATGCAAATTTACTTGAAACTTCTAGGGCTCAATCACATGAAAGTAAGATGCAGATAGAACATACCAATAGATCGATGGAAGACAAGCCAAAACAAAGATAAAGAATGGTGGCGTTACGACAATCAGCAGGATGCTTCAACCAGCAAAGTATCCATAAGGTCAACCAACCCAATGTGTCACACAACCCCAAGATGTCTCATCGAGAACCATCCATCAAGACGCTGCACCAAGAAGCCCTAACCGCATCATCATGAGAAACCCTAATCGCAACATCATTTGTGAGCGAAAAGAATGCCTCCAAAAAATGTGTGTAAAATGAACTCCAAGTCTCTCCAATATATAGTCATCTGTGGGGGTGTGTGACACATCTCTTATGGATGTGGGATAAATCAGTCCGACCTTGCACATGTGGCATAAATTCAAAATACATGTTTTGCTCATCCGATCAAGATGATATTTAGATCGATCTTGCACCTCTCTGAAAGAGGAATCCAATAAAAATATTGGCATCGTCATCTGAGCATCACAACATGGAGTTTGGACCTAGTTGCCCAAAATTAACAAGCATCAACCTCCCAAGGTATATTTCCTGGCCCTACCCAAGTATGAGGTTGTGTGGGTGCAAAATCCCAAAGTACCAATGGTCAGTTGAACATGAAGAAAGAAGGTGTAATAGGGGCTTATAATGTAAGATGTAAAGTGGTAAGTATGTAATAGCATGAGATGGAGTTACACTATCTCAATCATGGCTTCTCAATTAGTGCCCCTCCTATAGCCATTGGGCCAATAGGGGAGGTCCCATTGGACTAGGATTGAAGATTAACCCCCCATTTAAGGTGAGGAAACAAGGTCATGGCTAAGATCCTTCTTTCTTCCAAGTTACCCCATAATCCATGGCAAAATGCTCAAATACAAACAAGCATGGATTGCAAAATGAATAAAGTACCTTTTGATCAAAAGCCTACCTTCCAAGATGTGCTCTTGGCAAATGGGCGAGGAAACATATGATTGATGCAGGTGGCGGAGATATGAATGACACGTCACATCAGCTACTAGACGTGCTTAGTGGCTGCCGACTGCCAGTGGGAAGAGATGAATAGGAGAAAACTTTCTCTTAGGGGTCACCCACTTTTGGTGAGTAACATGCAACGTTAGTAATAATTTTTTTTCTCTCTCCACTATTATGTGTAAATGTACAAGAACCCTACTTTCCAATAATTGAAAGAAAATCAAGGTAGCAACACCATTTTTATCACCAATGGCATAAGCATTTCATCAACACCAATGACAAAAGTGGCAGCATTGGCACTAGCTCAAATCATCCAACTATCTACTTAGAAAGACCAACACTTCGCTTCTTTTGTTTGAGTGGGGCATTGAAGAATAGTGGAGGGCTAGCCCAATTTTTTTCACTGTGTAAAATATTTCTATTAATTCAAGTTTAGTCTTTTAGATGTTAGTCCCTGTTTAGAGGTTCCTTATTGGTCAATGTGGAGAGTTGCTTCCCCAACTCTTTACATATGACCATTATGTGTATAAGAGGTACACACCCCCCAGCCATTTATAGTAGTGATATCATCTTTAGTACAAGGAACATTGCTAGAGTTTTGCTGGATACATCCATTTGGTTGGTAGGCTATACATATGTGGGTAAATTGTTGTATTATGTAAATAACACTCTTATGCTTTGTGTTCTCATAAATAATGCTTCTTTTGCTCTCCTATTGATCCAAGTCACGTGTGCACATGTTCACTCTTTACTTGGTTTGATTTTAATTACAGTACATTCCATGGGATATTCCCAAAAAGTAGCTATTTTACATGGAACTTGTGCAGATGAAAAAGTTAGAATATGATTTATCATTAGATATTTAGATAATAAAGTTAGCAACCAAAAATGGAGATAGAAATTACATAACTGATTAGCATTGTCCTTGAAAGGTCTCATTATGTTCCATTCACCTTGAAATTTTCTTTTGTAGGTTGATTCTCCTCTCACGGGTAGAATTATTGTTGAAGATGTGATATTTTCAGAGAAGAATGACAATGGTAATGTTTTGCCAGAGAATGAGACTTTTCGTCGACTTCTATTTGAAAGAACTCCTGGTTTGGTTCAGTCTGAAGCATTACTCAAAAACACAGAAAATCCCAATAAAAGTGTGGGGAAAGAAATGATTGATGAAGCTATCCGTCATTCTAGATCTAGAAAGAAAAAGAATCGTACTGGTAGGAGCTCAGATTCATCCATAAGGCAAGGTAAGGTCATTGATTTAATGATTAAAAATTTGTGCTTTGCAGCAGAAGATAAAACAAATCTAAACCAATAATATTGCAGAATGCGACCATGAAAGTTAACAACCTAGATTTATTTTGTCTGAAAATGTTTTCTGAAAAAATTCTGACATAGAGAATAATGCATTATCCTCATGACCTTATGTGGGTGCATTATTAATGGCATTAGTCACCATCTAGAGCTCTGGAATGTTATCTCACTTGTAGCATGTTTTCACTTCTTTGCTGCAGGTGCTCCAGCCTTTTCTCATTTCTCTGTTCACCTTGACTTTCCTCTCAAAGCACAATACTATTACCCTTGCTAAAATCCTCTGTATTTTTGACAAAATCTTTTGGTTTTTTGTTTCATTATTGTTATTTTTGTAAGGTTACGAACTTACGGGGAACAATTTCTTTCCCATCTGTAACTGTTGGAAAAACTTGAAACGAAAGAACTCAAATATTCAACAAATGTAGATATTGTGTCTTTATAAAAATTAATGTAATTATTACATTATGATTGACAGACTTTTGTTTGTGTGTTTGGTAGATCTTCCAAACTCTTATAACCACTAAAATTAATATTAAATTCAGGTTATTATGCCCTTTTATTAAAGAGTCTTAACTTAATTTACCAATAATAGGTTGGGTCACCTAGTCATTAATTGTGACCCTTATAACTGTTAGAAAATGTAACTAGGTTTGGTCTTCATAAATCTCAATGTATATTTTGTGTAAAAGACAAAGAGAAAAAATTGCTATTATTATTTAAGACTAGGCGTGCATTTTGTGCCCCTAGGTTTATTGAAATTGTAATGCATCAAAGCCCCATTTAGGCTATTTGTAAAGAAAAATAGATATTTTATTTTTGTGAAAACTGTCAAGTCCTACCCTCAAGACCAAGTCGGCCCTCCAGATGATACAGGTCGGCCTTTCCCTAGGACGTTGGCCAACACGCTCCTCATTTTGGACAAGACTTCGTAGATCTTCTGTGGCAAGGTATGCGAGCTTATTGAGACTAGAGATGCAAGTTTCTCCTGTGGAATAATTATGGAAAGATGCGAATTTCTTGTGGAAAATAACTGTGAATTTCCTGAGGGCTAATGGAGTAATGGAATTGTATTTATGTGGACCAGGATGAAGACATAATTTCTAAGTCTCTGAAGATTCTCTTATGGATAGAATGGAGGGCTGACTTGGTGCTTGTGGAGATATTGGTTTTTGGTCTTGGGTCTTGAATTTCTCATTTTGATATGATTCTATAAGAAGAGAGTTTTTCTGGGTTTTTCCCTTGGAGGGTTTTTGCGCTGGCTTAGAGCCTATATCCTTGTGTTCTTTTGTTTGATGTGATCTTCATGTTCTTGTACTATGGTAATTGCTTGATGAAAGAAGAAGGACACAATAATAATAATGCCAGCAAACACACAAGTAATTATCATGTTATGAGAAATCATCAATAATTGATAAGCCTCCCAATTTCTCAACATGATATCAGAGCTAAGGTTTGAAGAAGGAGGCTTGAAGATCACACTGTTGGTTTCTAGTCTGTGAAGGATCTCTTTCTCTGTGGCTTTTTGGACGGATTTCTGTGGATTGTTGTAGCTTCTGTGGATTGATTCTGGGCTTCCTATGGACTCTAATCCCTAAAATATTTGCATATCTATACAATGACATTGTCATCATCTGTGGCATTATATTTGCCATCATAGTTCAATGATCCACACTACAGTAATTTGATGGTTCGTTGGTTCGACGGCTAGTGACTTGCATTTGTTATATCTATGAAAAATTTCCCTTCACAGTGGCTCGAACATCTCACAATTTCTATGGCTTACATTACTTCTTGTGAATGTCACTATATGCCTTTGTTGAAGTAGCTCAATTACATTACATTAAGTGAAGGTTCACATCTGTTAAGATTTGTCATTATCCCTGTGGTGGATCAGTTTTTAGCTTGCTGAGAATGGTATGCAGTATTCAAGTATGGCTCAGATCCTTCTTATATGTCTCGCATCATCTTCTAAAACTGACATTTGTGTCAAGCTCGCATACTTTCTGTATATCTCGTAGATGGTTTGGATCTATTAGACCTTCATCGTATACTGTTCGATGGCTTGTTGGTGGCTCAGATATATTACTCTGTGATAGCTTGTTTCTTGTACACTGAATCACATCTACATTAACAAATGCTTGTTTCTTATGATTTGCATTGCTCTGAAACTTGTATTATGTACAAATGGATCACTTACATGGCATCGTTTTACTAAATAAAATTACAACATGGTTCGCAGATGGCCCACACCTCTTTGAAGCACGCTATATTCTCTAAGTGATGGCTCCTATGTGGCATGGATTACACTCTGTGACACGTCTCACACTCTGTGGCATCATTATGGGACTCTGCATCAAATTAAACACAACACTGGGCATATAAATGATCTTTGTGTCAAGACTCGCTTGGTGGTTTCAATGACTTATGCAAGCTCACTACATATAATCTGTGGAGTGGTATCACCTGTGGTGACTTTGATATATATCTCGTTACAATGGCTAATTTAATGGTTCACAGTGCTGGGGCATGACATTTACAATGGTTTGAATTGATTATCTGTATGTCTCTGTGGGATCGTATTAGATAGTGCAAATGCTTATACTATATTCAGTAGCATCGAACATTGCTATGATATAGTTGCAATTTTTGTGTTATCGAATTGTTAATGATGGCATTATGGTCTCACTGTACGTTCTGAGGCATCTATGTAAAAGACGTTACAATGATTTAGTGACCTAATGTGACAGTAATTTAAGGACAACAGTGACAGTGACTGAGGCAGATGGCGTTAACACCTCAATTAATCTTGGGATATCAAGTAACCTAGTAAGACAATGATACATTTGGAAGTATGACAATGATCGAAGTTATGGAGACCATTCTCATTCTGAGTAGCCAAGAAACGTGACAATGATCCTAATTGAAGACAACAATCTAAAATGACAATGAAATATGGCAAATGTGACAGATATACATACCCTTGTACTTTGGGCAATGGGATAACAAATAACCTCAATAAGACATGAATGGAGCACTGAGGGATGGCTTGACAACAATTGACAATAATGATCAACGGATAGGAGTTTGGATGAAAGTAGTATGCTAATATGGTTCGTATCATAGCTTGAAGACCGAAGCTCTATA
The DNA here is from genome assembly GCA_034641835.2 of Pinus albicaulis. Classification (NCBI taxonomy): domain Eukaryota; kingdom Viridiplantae; phylum Streptophyta; class Pinopsida; order Pinales; family Pinaceae; genus Pinus; species Pinus albicaulis. The sequence goes on along the minus strand of CM076581.1, from coordinate 1,062,537,925 downwards.
TATGGATAAGTTTATCCTTGCAACAACAGGCAATCATGTTATATAATAAGAAAAAAAAGAATGACATCATTGAAGCTAACTGGAAGCAAGCTGTCCAGGGTCAGATCTCTGCAAAAGAAGAGGTATAGTAAGGCAACAGCGGTATGTACAAATTTTATGGGTCAATATTTTCTAGGGGTTTGCAACTGTTTCTTTGGATGTTTTCGAAAATCTTAAGAATTTAGAGTTTGTAGGCCTTGCAAACTTGTGAAGTCTTGAAGACTCTTGGTATTTAGGGTTTTTGAACCCTAGTTCAGATTGAAGTAACCCTAGGAGCGAAAATCCTAACTGTAATTAATTGTTCCCTCTAAGGAAACCCTAGCTCTTGGGAAATGGTATCTAGGGATTGCAGGACTAAATGTTCTTTGATATTAAAACTCTAGTTTTGAAATGAAAAACCCTAGGACTGGGTATCTTCCCTGAAAATAAGAACCCTAATAAGGGTGAAATCAAGGAATATCCAGGGTTTGTAACCAGAACCCTAGAAGTACACTTTTGAGAAATCTTGGAAACGCTAGATTGACAGGATTGACATTATGCCATTGTCTTTGTATATTTTTCTTGCTTGTACTTGCTAATCAGAAAGGATGGAGGAACAAAGTAAATCAAGACTGATGCTTGATGATGATTCCTTGATAATGATGAGCATGATGGAAAGAGGGAGCTATTAGGACCTGATGATATTGAAGCTTCTAGCTGATGAGTTCATTCTAGGAACACATTGATGATTGAAAATGAAGCAAAAACTTATTGGAATATGAAGATAGAACATGCACAGGAATGTTGACTTTAGAGGGAGAAAATAGCAAAATTTGACATGACACTCTGACCAGAGGATATTACATTTTGGTAACTCTAATATTGATGATCTTCTTGGATATCACTTGGCTCCTTGGTAGGACATATTGCAAAGACATATGAAGAGGCTAGACAAAGAGCATGCTAAATGATGTTGTACTGACAATTGCTTGATTTGATTTGAAAGCACATGGATTGAGTGAAAAACACTTTTGATGACTTGGAAAAGCTTAAAACATAATTGATATTGAAAAGCTGATATGAATCTTTGAATAATATGAGGCAGAACTATGTTATAAAAGGCATGTGCTAACAACTGTGAGGAAGCTCGACTCCTTGAAAATGACCAATGAACCATTTAATGATATTGTTGTTTAATGACTGGCAAGATTCAAGAATCTTGAAGTTTGATATGACATGATGCTGTTAGAAGCCGAGAAACCCTATCATGAAAATAGAATGAGAAAGAATTTGGTCGAAGCTCAGGAATGATGTAATGTGAAAAAGAGCCCTATAGCTACAACAATATCTCCACAGAAGAACAAGTAGTTGATATATTGACGAAGTATGAGACCAAGTAAAATTTGTAATGATGTCTCCCTGATTGAGAGGGAGTGATGGTGGACACCATATTCTCCATACGTGTCATGCACTAGGCTAGGCTAACCGCCGTACCTCTAGTGTATGACACTGGGAGGGAGAATAGAGGATTGGATAAGCATCTGGGACTGGTACTCCTTGAGGGTTGGGAATCCAAGATGGGAAGTGGCCCCGTGAACTAACACTCTTTGAGGATTTGACAGGGTATCCAAGACAAGTGTGTTCGAAGAGAACAATTATTATTTGAGGATTGGGAATCCAAGATAAGCATAGTCTTGGAAGGACATGCCTGGTGAACATCTAGATGGGGTATGTGCCTTGAGAGGCTATGGTGGTTTCCATATGTATGCCTCCCAACATTATGCTCTAATTTGTGGAGATTTAGAGCTTCTTAGTCAAGGCCTTACTATTTTGTTATTTGACAATGCTGGCTATGATGTTGATGCAAAAAAATGGCTTATCAATTTGACTTTTCTTGTGAGAATATTTCAATTTGAGAATACCCTTTAACAGTTGTGGAATTATGAATACCTCCCTAGTTAAGAGGGAGTGTTAGAAAATGTAACTAGGTTCGATCTTCATAATTGTTGATGTATATTTTATGTAAAAGACAAAAAGAAGAAAAATAAAATTTATTGTTATTTTAGAGTATGCGTGCATTTCATGCCTGTAGGCTTATTGAAATTGTTATGAGTCAAAGTCCCATTTGGGTTATCTGTAAAGAGAAAGGAAATATTTTATTTTTGTGAAAAGAGTCAAAGTGTACGCTCAAGACCTAGTCGACCCTCTAGATGATCAGGTCGGCCTGCCCAAAGGACACGACTTTTCGGACACACGAAACACTATATATTGGCCAACATGCTCCTCATTTTGGACAAGACTTCACCATTTTTCTGTGGCAAAGTATGCGAGCATATTAAGGCTAGAGATGCGAGTTTCTCCTGTGGAATAATTCTGGAAAGATGCAAATTTCTTGTCCACAATAATTTTGAATTTCCCGAGAGGTAATGAAGAAGTAATGGAACTCTATTCTTGTGGAAACATTACCAGAACGAAGACATACATTTTGAGTCTATGAAGATTCTCTTATGGATAGAATCGAGGGATGACTTGGTGCCTATGGAGAGATTTGTTTTTGGTCTTGGGTCTTGGATTTCCCACTTTGATCTAGTTCTGTAAGAAGAGAGTTTTGTTTTCCCCTTGGAGGGGTTTTGCCTTGGCTTGGAGCCTACATCCTTGTGTTCTTTTGTTTTTTGTGATCTTCATGTTCTTGTATTATGGTAATTGATTGATGAAAGAAGAACGCCACACAAGTAATTATCATGTAATGAAAAATCATCAATAATTGATAAGCCTGCCAAATTTCTCAAAAATAACATCAACTTATTTTCATGTTACTATTTCCTACCCCACCTTCCCATACATGAACACGAGACTTTAGCACCTCCCCACCTTTACTACAAAGGCTCAAAAATGCTTACAAATAAGTTAATAACTCAATCAACAATTATGAAAATTGACCACACTGGCTGGTTCGAAATGCATTGACGCAAATTTCTCCAATGTGATTTTCACCGAAAGATTTGATACATAACATATATGAGTTCGCTTCCATCCACCAAGACATATAACAAACTGTGATGTTGGATTTTTTTCTCGGTAGGTAGCCTTGGTACGCGTCTCCATTAGTTATTGTGCAACAAACAAAGGATTATCTATTTCTGTTCTCTTTCAAAATATTTGGAATCATCCATCGGACAACCATCTATATAGAGCAATCCCTTCTAAATTTCCATGTTCAAAGGTTGGTTCTAAGAGATTATACTTTCAAGCAACTGGTTATAGCAAGTACTCGTTATTGGTTTAAAAACCACCCTGTTCTACTTCTCCACTATCATTTTACTTCTTACACCCTTCTTCTTTGACTTCGCTTCAAATAAATCAACACTAGTCAATGTGACTTGGCTACTGAAATTCGAATGTAAGGTAGTTTTTCTTAACATGATAAATACTTGTAACTATATGTATGTTTTTATTTAGCATTATCTTACTTCAATTATTTCATCAAGCAATTGTACATTTAATTATGGGGATCATAGTCCATAAAAGAATAGACACCAGAGGTGAGGCCAAAGGCCAGGGAAAAACCCACAAGGGGAAAACCCAACAATCCTTTCCTTATTGATTCTTCATCAACAAGAGAAATCCAAGTCAAACTAGCTAGTGATACAAGTGTCAAGGTAACACTCCATACTCTGTCATGTTTTGTCCACAAGATAGTTAACCAATTTGCTTCTTGCCTGTCCTTTAGATGCAATGCCTGATAGGGATAGGTAGCTCATATTTTACAAAAATGGCAGCCTTATTGTAGCTCGCATTACATAGAGATAGTAACTCGCATCACACAGAGATTGTTGTCTTCTGGTAGCTTGCATCACACATAGATTGTAACTCGCTTCTTTTACAAGGGTCATGAAGAACATCCCCTTTTACATTTTCTTTTAACCAAAGCAAAGCATGGACATTCTTGACAATAAAAATAATAATAATAATAATTTTTTTTTTTGTTTACATAAAATACATATTGATACAAGTACAATTACAATTATGAAGATCAACCATAACTACATACTTCAACACTCCCTCTTAGCTAGGGAGGTATTCATAATGATTCATCAGGATATTCTCAAGTTGAAGAATTTTATATGAAAGGATTTAGATCAGTGAAGCATGATCCGTATAAGACCCGCGGGTCTTTGTGGGTTCTATAGCGAGCCGGGTCACTCGCATAGAATAGAACCCACGATCCTTACCCTTACTTGGGAAAACCCTAATTAAACCCGTCTACCCGCATAAGAGCCACAGGTTTCTCATAGGACCCGTATCAGACCCCTATAAGACCCGTCACATCACAAAAACCAAAATGTTTTTGATTTTTCTCAATTTTTTTTATTTTTCTATTATTTTTTGGATATGAGGTGGAGGAAAAGGGAATTTGGAGGGAAGAAAATGCTTTATAAGCACCTCTCTCCCTTCCATTTGTCATTCAATTTTCATTTGAGTGTGTGAGTGACTCCCTTGCACAGTGAAGGAGCTCTTGGAGGAGGCTAAAGGAGGCTGAAGGAGGATTCATCAGATGACACGAAGCTTCAGGTAGGCTTCATGATCCTTGTTTCATTGTTTTGCATGTATTTTTTTTTTAAATTTTATGTATTCAATTCAATTTTAATTTTTTCTTTTCACTTGCAATTTTTTTTGGGTTGAGGAGATAGCTCGCAGGCCTTGTGGCTGAGTTTCTCAGCTACACTACGGCCCTGTGTGGCTGAGAAACTCAGCCACAGGGCCAAAAAAAATTGTAAATTGAAAAAAATTTAAAAACCAAAAAAAAAATTAAAAAAATATCAATTAAATTATAATTTTTTTTTTTTCTTCCAGATTTCGTCACCATGGCATCGAAGGTTTCTAGAAAGTCTCGTGATCTGGCATGGGCACATGGTCAATGAATCATTGTCGATAATGACCACCATGTCAAGTGCAATTATTGCAATGCCACAATGCATGCAAGCATAAACAGACTAAAATACCACCTAGTTAGAATTCTTGGGAATGGTGTGGGATGTTGTCAAAATTGCCTTGATGAAGTCGCTATTGAAATGGAAACTGCTTTGGAAGCCATTAAAGAAGAAACTTCTAAGAGGGGCAAGAAGGAAGGATGAGATTGTTGGGATAGGTAGTGTTGTCGCACAGAATGTCTAGGCACCATGACAACGGCTCAGATCAGGGGTTGTCACCCTGATCCCCAATCTCTCTATCTAAGTTGTCTCCTTGTAAACTAAGGGAGGTAGACCTGGAAGAAAGAGAACTGGTTGGAAACCAACCAATTCAGGAGACACAGTTAAACGACCAAGTACTTGTTAAGATTTAACGAGATTTTACAGATTCAATTAGATTAAAAGTTTAAAACCAGTGCCTTGTGGAGTCAAATTATCCCGTTACCAAATTAAGATCAGGTAGCTGGTAGATAAATGCTACTATAATGGACAACTATCCTGTTATGAAAGTACCAATCCACCACAACAATATTCAATTCTTCAATTAGATGTTCAATTTATCAAACTGAAAGATAAGCCCTTTTCAACAATGCGATTTAACATTCGATTAAACACTTTCATAATCCTTCAATATTGTGCATTAATAATGTTCGATCTAGGAAATAAAGACATGCAATTTATCATCACTTAAAATATTCTTAAAGTTGACTAGGCGATTAATATCAATTTCAAGCTAAGTCACCGGATTCGCCTAAAAGGGCCACGAATCCCGAATCCTCGTATCGAGTACGTATACGTACAGGATTCTGCCCCAATTCAACGGATACGGCGTATCTGAACAGGGTACGACGTATCCCGACCGTACCCCGTTCGGATACGCCATATCCCGTAAAACCGGATACGGCCGGGCCCGCGGGTTCAAAAAAGCGTTGTTTTTTTCTTATAAAGGGGGGCTTTTGCTCATTGTTTTTCACCAATTGAGGAGGATTTTTCAGGAGAGGGCATCAAGCCTATGGCCCTAGTATTTATATGTGATTCATGGTAATGTTAAATTCTTAAAGTAAAGTTCATCTTTTTACTTAAATTTTTAACATTACCATGAAATGACTCGGGATGTTTGAGAGTGGTTCCGACCTCATTGGATTTCATATGGAGAAAGTAGAATTTTAGATCTCATTCAAAATCCAGCAGACTTATCAGTTTTTCAGGATTTCAGGATTGGGCTATTGCAATGTTTCCATCGAATTTTGTCATGTATTAGGGTATGGAATTCGTATTTAATCAAGAGCACCAATCCCTCTATGTACCTTGATGTTAGTGACATTGGTTGTCAAACTCCTCTATCATGACCCTACTAAAAATGTACCCATCACTCAAACAAAACCTTGACTATCTAAGATGATAGATAAATCTATGTTTAAATCAATGAATTAAGTATGAATTTGTGTAAAAAATATCTAATTTTAAATATATGTGTAAATTATATATATTTTTTTTAATAAAATAATATATAACATATCGTATCTTAGAAGTGTCCTGAGAAGTATCTTGTTCCTGGGTCAACATGCCGTATTCGATTCTTGAATCCCGGTATCCAAGTATCGAGGTGACTTAGATTTCAAGCAATCAAAACCACAAATTGGAAGCTCATTAAACTACCATCCAAATCCCAATAGATCTTAAGCACGGAAAAATACTTGAACGAGCAGCATTAAACGAATTTAAATTCGAAAAGATATTATCAATGAAGGACCATTGAAATTAAATGCTAGACATTTCAAATAGTTTTGAATTAAAGATATTTCTGTTTGAAAAGCGTTCCCTTTATGGGTTTTCCAAATGCGATTTTTCGCTCAGCCAATGAGAGCCCGTTCTCATCGTTCTTACCGCCAGTTAAAATTTGACATTTGTCTGCTCAGCGATAACATACGGGCAAGGCTTAAGGTTTTGGCTTCACTATGTAATTCCCGCCTAAACAAACACTGTCGATCATCAAACCATTAACGATGAAGATCTTAGGAGTAAGCATCGAAGAATGCAAATGATCACGGAAAATCTCACACATGTCCGGAAACTTTAATGCCAGTATGGCGCCCCGGCCTACGTTGTCAAATCCTGTACGACATGGTTTATTAATCTTAAGAGTAAGCATCGAAGAATGCAAATGATCGCGGAAAATCTCACACATGTCCGGAAACTTTAATGCCAGTATGGCGCCCCGGCCTGCGTTGTCAAATCCTGTACGACATGGTTTATTAAAAATGGAAATGTTTGGAATGCCGGTCTGCTTTTCAGGTCATGAGTTTTAACGGCTACCATCTCTACTTTGCCGTGTGAAGGCCTGTGCGCTTCGACCCGGAGTTAGGCATCTTTATTTTGAACTCCGAGTCTACCATCATTTCCGGCTTTAAATTTGCTATTTGATGTGTAATCCCTGCATCTTAATAATTCCCTGAAGCTATTGGAATGGATCTCTCATGTTCAATCCTCGTATAGCGTCATGCTCTGTTTCACATTTAATGTTCACGAGCCTGCTTCCTTTTGAAGTCCTTTGAAGCTCTAGGCGTTAACTTCTGGCGATTCACAACTTGATATCTCTTTCCCTCATCCTTTCCGGGACTTTTGTTTTGGTTTTCCTTTTGGACACTGTTTTGAAATTAAAAATTTCTGTTTCCATTTCCTTAACCTCCGGATGCGTTGAACTTTTGTTTTGATTTTCTTTTACACTGTTTTGGAATTGGCAATTTCTGTTTAAATCTCTTTAGCCTCCAGATGCATTGATGCAAATTCTCGTCATCATGACTCTTATTCGATGATAGGATATTGGAAACTCTCCAAAATTTGTCATTCATATTTACGCCGTGTAAACTTACGGTTTAAATTTTTGGAGTTCATGTCCAAGTGAACGGGATACTTCAACATGTGCCGCTTACCGCACTGTCTGGATTATTTGGTCATTCTGGTAGTAGCATTCTCCGTGTTGATTCCGAGCAATTGCACAAATGCTGATGGAAATATTAGCACCGCTGGTAATACAAGGCCTTCTGTTGTCAATGTTGCTGCTCTTTTTACATTCAATTCTATAATTGGAAGAGTTGCAAAGCCGGCTCTAGAATTGGCGGTGAAAGACGTGAACAGCAATGAGACTCTGCTTAACGGGACAAAGCTGAAACTTACTATGGTGGATTCTAATTGCAACGTCTTCGTAGGAACGGCAGAAGGTTTGCAAACTAAACGTTTTTTTGCGGCTGACCTTTCCTCTCTTTGTATTTACAAAAAAAGATTTGTTTTGGTTTTCCTTTTGGTTCTTGTTTTGAAATTCTGCATTTCAATTTCTTTAACCTCACAGGATACGTTGAACTTTTGTTTGGAAGTTTTCTTTTGTTGTTATGGAATTGGCAATTTAAATTTGGAAAATCTCTTTAGCCTCCCGGATGCATTGATGCAAATTCTCGTCATGCTGACTCTTATTCGATAGGATATTGGAAACTCTCAAAATTTGTCATTCATGTTGCAACTTCGTGTAAACTTACGGTTTATATTTTTGGAGTTCATGTCCAAGTGAACGGGATACTTCAACATGTGCCGCTTACCGCACTGTCTGGATTATTTGGTCATTTTGGTAGTAGCATTCTCTGTGTTGATTCCGAGCAATTACACAAATGCTGATGGAAATATTAGCACCGCTGGTAATACAAGGCCTTCTGTTGTCAATGTTGCTGCTCTTTTTTACATTCAATTCTATAATTGGAAGAGTTGCAAAGCCGGCTCTAGAATTGGCGGTGAAAGACGTGAACAGCAATGAGACTCTGCTTAACGGGACAAAGCTGAAACTTACTATGGTAGATTCTAATTGCAACGTCTTCATAGGAACGGCAGAAGGTTTGCAAACTAAACGTTTTTTTGCGGCTGACCTTTCCTCTCTTTGTATTTACAAAAAAAGATTTGTTTTGGTTTTCCTTTTGGACACTGTTTTGAAATTAAAAATTTTTGTTTCAATTTCTTTAACCTCCGGATACGTTGAACTTTTGTTTTGATTTTCTTTTACACTGTTTTGGAATTGGCAATTTCTGTTTAAATCTCTTTAGCCTCCAGATGCATTGATGCAAATTCTCGTCATCATGACTCTTATTCGATGATAGGATATTGGAAACTCTCCAAAATTTGTCATTCATATTTACGCCGTGTAAACTTACGGTTTATATTTTTGGAGTTCATGTCCAAGTGAACGGGATACTTCAACATGTGCCGCTTACCGCACTGTCTGGATTATTTGGTCATTTTGGTAGTAGCATTCTCCGTGTTGATTCCGAGCAATTGCACAAATGCTGATGGAAATATTAGCACCGCTGGTAATACAAGGCCTTCTGTTGTCAATGTTGACGGCTACGGTGGATGCCTCTTTGGCTTATAATCCTTGAATAAATGATTAGAGAATCGGTGAATGTTTGAATATTAGGCATTAGGGTCTCTTTTCAAAGGGCACAAACTACTATTGCATATTATATTAGACAAGATGTGAGATGCACTATTTCATAAATTTACCTTCAATAAACTTACCAGAAACTTCAGTGTGAGGTTTATTGTCAAATTTAGAGAGACGATGTATGGGGAACTTATCCTGGAGAATAAGTTGGACGCACACAAAGCATTCTGGCATTGGGAATGGATCCGAAATGATTTGAGAACCCTATGAGCGAGGTGGCTGCTGGTACGGCACTGGATTTAGAAACTCAATATCTAATAGAAGTTTGCTGTTTTGGAAACGAATTTCGGCAGAAACCGCGTACGTTTTAAGAGAAACACATTCGTTCGATGAAGTAACAGTCCTTGTTTCTCCATCAACGCATTCAATTTACAACTGGAAGCTCTGCAGCGAATAAATTTTCTTTCTTGCCATTTCTTAGTTGGGCTTGTAGTAATAACATTTATAAAAAAATCCCTACGCATTTGTATAGAAAATCCACCAGAAAATAGGGTGTTATGCTACACCAATAACATATGAAATTGTTATGCTAGGATGTCTTCGTAGGTGTCAAACAGTGCCCATCATGCGGCATTTTGCCATCAAATAAGGATAATATTTATAGCAGAGTAAAAAAGAAATCAGTTCGTCAAATTCCAACTCTGGTGTTGGGTTTCTCCGGTAACCGAATCTCTGTATGTATGTATGGATAGCTGTCAGATGTATGTTGTTTCTTGTCTTTGCAACTGTGAACTGTACAACAAGTACTTTTCTTTCTCACCATCTAACAGTCGGGTCTGCTGGTCGAGTTTGCTCTGATTGTTCTGCTGAGACGTCTTCATGGTTGTCAAGTTTCCTTAGTAACGAGGTTGTAAGATCTGTGTCGGGGCGCCATACTTGGCCGCCACGGTCTGAGCCCACCCCAGCAACGGGTCGTGCACAATCACAACTCTATTCCGATCGAGACTGCATATCAGATCATCGAAAGGCTCCTTGAGATGATGTTCCAAGGCTTCGAAGCGAAGAATAAAATGCACGGGGAAAGGGTGCTCCTTGTTTTCAAGATCTGGCTGCTCTTCTGAGAAAGAGGGCATCGGCAGTTCGTGAAAAACGAATGGGAAAGTTGTGGGGATCCCATCCCCGAACACGATGTGGAGCTTGATTGATATGCACAGAAGTGGTGACAAATAGTACATTTACACCTCGCCCAGCGAGGGCCCTTGAAAGGTGAGGCAAATGATTAAGGTGTCCCTGTGCTGGCAATGGCAGCATCACCACCTGGATTTCATTTCTTCTTGCGAACAAGGTGTCAATAGAATCCATTAATGGCAGACGAAGTCGATTCTGTAATGCAGAACTCGCGGTCGTTCTCGTAGAAAGAACTTTACTTAACTGCGATGTTCTGTAGATGAAATTGATGAAGGGGACAGTATACTACTTATCCGCATGAAGGGTTTTTATACCTATCATCCATTAACACGTAGGCATTGAAATACCTAATTTGTTATTTTTTTAAATAGTCGAAAAGCTTATCTTAATTTGTGAAAAGAGCATTGCGATAGTTATTACGAGCTGCTATTTTTGGGAATGCACGTTGTATCATTTTTGTTATTTAACGAAAATCATAGCATCGGAAAATTATATTATTTAAAATTATTTGTTGATAATTTATAAAGCTAATATGTTATTTTAAATTTGAAGAAATTTTTAGTAACCAAAAATAGTTTTTAGATATACTCTAACTAAATTTTAAATAATTTATACGGAATTTTTTTAATAATTAATTTTATTATTAAAAAAATACCATAACAAATTTAATACAATTTTTTTAATAATTAATTTTATAAAAAAAACTATAACAAATTTAATATTGCAAAATTTTAAGCATAATTATGATCTATGATAACTACTTAAATAATAGTTTTAAAATTATAACAAACTTAATAGTGCAGAATTTTAAGCATAATTATGTTTTTATGATGATCAATTAAATAATAGTTTTAGAATTATTTAAACATATAATTTCTTTTTTTGTTTTCTTTTTGGGTAAGTTTAGGTAGTTTCTTCTATTTTTTATTAATATGAGATAATATGTGCTTATTTTTATTTCCTTTTATTTATTTGTTTGCTTATTTATTTATTTATTAATCTTTATTTTATTTTATTTCTTTTCATTTATTTATTTTATTCTCATTTTTGTAATTACAAATTTATTTATTTATTTTTACCTATTTTATTTTTTATTTTAATTATATCTTTATTTTATTTTATTTCTTTTTATTGATTTATTTAATTAATTTTTATTCTTATTTTTCTTATTTTTTTATTGGTTTTGAAATCTTTTCTTACCATAGCATGTAATTATTAAAAATAAAATAAATATATAAATTCAAATTTTAAATATTATTTAATTACTTTTAACATTTAATTTATTCGATAATAATAAAAACAATTGAATATCCTTTGAATAATGCACAGAGGCTATCTCTCTCTTTTATAATGTGCTTGAATATTAATAGAAATCCTCCCCTTGTAAACTGTATTAAAAGGCAATATCCTCTCATTATATTTGATGTTCGAACTTCTTAGACCATAACCCCAAGCAATGACAAGTATACGCCCTCCCGAAAGGCTACATTCCATTGCTATGTTACCAGAGACGGCATGATAGTGAATTCGGTTGATTTCAGTCCCTGCAGCCCATTTATTCTTCTTCCTCTGTTCCCCTAGGAGGAGTTGGAGAAGATTTAACTCAACATCTACCTGTTTTGCCCCCCTTACATCATTGGGAGGTTTCCTTTCAGCGTTCCTTTGCACCTCAGGGTCTCAATTACTAGTCTTAGTAATAATTCCAATCCAGAAATTTGAATTTAGTCTATAGTCAAACTTAGGATATTAAAAATGAAATATGATCTAGGAAATAAAGACATGCAATTTATCATCACCTGAAATATTCTTAAAGTTAACTAGGCAATTAATATCAATTTCAAGCAACCAAAACCACAATTAGAGCTCATTAAACAACCATCAATCCCAATAGATGCTAAGCATGAAAAGTACTTCGAACCAGGCGCAAGCATTAAACAATTTAAATTCCGAAAAGATATTATCATGAAAGGACCATCGAAATTAAATGCTAGAAATTTCAAATAGTTCTGAATTAAAATGATATTCTTAGTAATTCCAATCCAGAAATTTGAATTTAGTCTATAGTCGAACTTAGGATATTAAAAATTAAATATTTGTTAACTATAGAATTTTCTCCGCAATTAGATGTCTTTGCGAAATAGATGAAAAATCCAAATGCCCCATTATTTTTGATTTTCCAAATATTTATATACAAAAAAAGAAAAGAAATTTAACTATAGACAAAAGAAAGTTAGAATTAAAATTTTTAAAGTTTTTTGAATATTTTTTAAAATTTAATGAAAATATAAAACTATTAAAATGAAACTAAAACTAAAATCTAATGTCAAAAAGTAATCAAAGTTAAAAGTTTCTTTTTTTAAAATTTTAAATTTTTAGATGTCAAAAATAAAAAAATGAAAAGTTCTAATGTAATGTTAAAATTTTAAATTAAAAGTTTTTTTTTTTTTAATGTCAAAAGTTAAAAAAAATTTAAAATCGAATATCACAAAATTAAATTAAAGTCTAATGTTAAAACGAAAAGTCTGAAGTTATAAAAAAAAAAGAATTAAATGGGTTAATGTGCAGGTCAAAAAATCGCAGCATGAGGTAGAACGCTCCGACAGCGTGAAGAAAAAATGAGTGGGCAACAGGTTCACACGGTAAGGAGAATGTGAGGAGCAGGTCGATGAGGATGGAGGAATACAGTTGACGGGTGGGATACGGCAACGAGGAGATGGCAGAGTGAATGCGTGAAGAAGGTATCGAACGGGTTTGCAGGATGGGAAAGGGAAGGCATGATGGCAGGCAGCGGACAACACAAGAAAAATGACAGCGCGGAAGGGACGAAACTGCGTGAGGAAAGCAACGTAAAGGATGAGGGTTTTCACAGAGGTAGGAAATGGGCAGCGTGAGGGCACGTAGAGGTAATGAGATGGAGCAAGAGCTGTGTGAAGAATGCAGGTAGATGAGAACGTGGCAGATGGAACGCAAGCTGACACAGAGATGGGTAGTGTGGAATAGCGAGGAGATTAACGCAAAAGAGGGAGGCAGCTGCAGTGCGAGAGGGAAGGAGTTTGTGGAGGAATGAGGGAACGTAGAGTTTGGAGAGTGATATGGCAGAGAATGGGCAGGGAAGATAAGTAGCAAAGGGCAGTGAGGATGAAGTGGACAACAAGGGAAATGAGGGGCTCGAGGGCAGCGTACGACGGACATCATATGGGGCAGCGGGTAAGGCTGCGGAGAGGGCCAACAACGAGGCAGCGTATGAGATGAGGGGTTGCGTGAAAGAGATGTCGTGCAACAAAAAATAAAAATGATGCCAGAGCAGAGAAGAAGACGCAGGGTGATGAGGAGAGATAGCGTGAAAGCAACCACAATGAGATGGAGGAATCACGCAGAAGATGGAGCTGCTGTGGGTATACGATGGATCATGCAACAATAGACAAAACATAAAATTTGCAGGCACACTGGTGCATAGAACTTCTGATTTTTCCTTTCACCCAGCAGAATTAAGTTCAATTTAAAATAATACACTTGCAATTATTTAATTTTTAAGATGAGATACTGCCCAGATCTGCGACCCGAAACGATCGTGAGGCCATATCTTACTCTCCAGGGCCTAGATCTGGCTCAGATCTAAAATTTTTCTGAAAATCTCTCACCACAACCTGCACAAAACCAGAAACAAGAGACCCAAAAACCCAATATATACACAGAAAATAAAAACCCCAAAACCCCTGTGAGTGAAAAATTAAAGATACTTACAAATCTACAATGCTATTTTACGGATTTGTTTGATCAAAGCCTTCCATGGCCAGATTTAATTTTAAACTTGATAAAAGATTAAGATAAGTTTTTATTTTAGGCACAAGCCCTACAAAAACCATGTAAAATGGAATTTAAGGTAAGCTCGAGGAATTAGATCCGTAGGGCTCTTCAGATCTTATCTCCTTGGGAGTTAGCTGGTCCAGCCGAGGGCTTCCCCAAATGCCCATTTCTAAATCCGAAAGATTTATGCACACTTAAAGTTAAACTGTTAAATCAATAAAGAAATAAGATAAAAGATAAAATTTTCAAGAGTTAGAGATAGTTGCTAACTCAATCCAATTAATATTCTTACCCTAAATCCAGTAACCTAAGCAAGATACCTGTGCAATAGATTACTCTACAAGAGTCATTAATCAACAATTCATTGAAATAATCACTAGTAGAATATAAAGAACAAGTTCACTATAAAATGCTGAAGAGGAACACCACCATCAAAATAAAACCCCAAAGACTTCGTTTTGTATTATTCCAGAAAATATTAAAGGAGAGCTTCAAGAGCAAGTACACGATCAAGAGATCGGATGACCGAAAAGACTGACAAAGATCTCTAATTTATAAGATAAAATCTCCAACGGCTAGTTCGATTGATCCATGTCAAAGTAATCTCGACCGTTAAAAAAGATTTAATCATCTTTTAATCTCATTCGTCGAATTTATAAATTTTTGAGGAAATTCGAATTTATTATTTAATTCTTTTTTAATTAACTCAAAAATAATATTTTTGAGTTGATTACCTCAAAAATTTGACTTTGACTTAACCACCAAGGCCCAAAGGTCCAAAATTTCTCGAAATTCTCAATATTCCCTTGGCCTGAGACCTTTAAATATTTATTTTTTAGGGACCCACGAATTTTGCTTTTGAAGAATTTTAAATCACTTAGGACTTAAAATTAATTAAATTTTTGGCTTAGGATTTTTTAGGATTTTTAATTTAATTTGGCCAAAAAATTTAATTAATTGACTTAGAGGGGATTTAATTATTTTTCCAACCCTCTTTACATAAGATAAAAACATTTTGACACAGGAAGGGGGAAAACCTATTCATGATAGACCCTCAAATAGCTACCCAATTCTGCGACTCAAAACATGATCTAGTAGACCAAGCAACTTGTAATAAAATAATCTAGCCAATTAGCTAGGATTATTCCCAAACTACTTTTACAAAGACTCGATAGAAAACGCTAAGACTCACTTATCATTTCGACGACAAAATCCACCCTAGCTTTGGGGTGAGGCTGGAGGGAAAAACTCCGTCGATCATCTGTGTCGAGAAACACAAATGAATTAGTGAGACAAAAAACCTCCTAGGATAGAAATCGTCACCAAAATACTAGGCTTACCTAGGTTGTTACATACATGATGGTCTTACTTAGATCATTTACATCATAAACATGCAGAATGGGTTTACATCGTTTATAAAACTGCCGACTGATGATGGAATTTGAATGGCGTGAACACCTCGATCATGATAAATTCCATTGAAAAAATGAGGGTGTATTGCTATGGGTTGTAAATTCGTTGACACGGGTACAACCCAGCGCGTAGCTCTTCATGTAATTTTTTAGATGTTCTATGCTTGGAGCAACTTTACTTTTCTCCATGACAATCACACAAATAGTTAAGTAAAATCACCGAGATAGAACATATAAGTGGATCTTATAGAAGACAAATCGAAAGCTTGGGGAAAAATGTGGTGGTGCGTTATGGCGGTCCAACGGGATGCTTCAACCGGCAAAGTCTCGCCCGAGTCGGCCAACCCCGGGAATGTGTCACAACGGTCCTCCCGGCCAGCCCCGCGCCGGTCGCCGATGCTCCGAGTCGCATGGAGAGAAAAGTCCCGCGCGGGGCAGCAAGCTAAAAGTCAACGCAGCAGCAGATTGGTCAACCCTTTGACCTCGATTTCTGTGCCAAACAATACGGCCTTCCAAAATCGAACTTCTCACCAAATTTCAGCCCTTTCGGACCATGCGTTGACCAAAGTCAACGCTGGTCAAACTTCCTGCAAAACCCTAGCTGCAGAAATTCGTCCTTCAGCTCAGCCGTACAGATTCGTCCTCCTTCTTCTTCACACGTGTGGGCTGAACTTGTCCTCCAATGAGCTCGTACTAAATCAGATGAGAGAAGAAGATGTGTGTTGAGTTGTGGTGAAATGCTCTCCAACTTTGCCTGTATTTATATCCATCATTGGGGTGTGTGACACATCTGCTGGGGGTGTGAAACCTTAAGACCGACCTGCACATATAATTTATTATGAATAATAAATTCAAAATAAATGTTCTGCTCATCGGATTAAGACATATTATATATGGATTTTACACCTCTCCGAAAGAGGAATCCAACAAAAATATTAGCCTCTTAATCTGAGCATCATAACATGGAGTTTGGACCTAGTTGTCCAAATTTAAAACTCCCTCTCAACTAGGGAGAACTCCATCCATCGGTGCAATCAAACATCGTGCGTCATCCCGCCGTAACTTGCTTTGCTGGCCTCTTTATTTCAGAACAAAAGTGGGTCAGTCACAAAGACATCATCCCCCCGACTGACATAATCAGTCCAGAGGTTCGAAACCTCTATCAAACTCATAAAGAGTATCCAACCAACTCAAAGTTGGTTCATCTGACCCGAAGTCAGGCAGAGGTCCCAGACCTCACTAAACTTGATCCCAGATCAAGTGGTTGGACCGTGCCATCCTAGATAGAGAGTACGGCAATCTCTGATGCGTCCATCGGTCTTTGCTACTAGTCTCTAGCTTTTCCCACCTCATTGGCCAAATGAGAGGTACTTCCCATGAGCCCTGAACTCAATGGGTAGGATGCATACGGGGCACAGATAAATGAGAGGCGAACTAGCTCAATAATCACAAGGGTGGGGCAGAAGCATTATGAGTGCTTATAGCTCCGAGAAGCTATCCCCAAAGCCCCCCAGAGCTCCCAGAGCTCATCGTCCAACAGGACCCTCATCATAGGGTCTTTCCACGACACCAAGACTCTCACGGAAGGTTAGGAACTTGACCTTCCCCAGGGGCTTAGTGAGAATATCCGCGACTTGCTCATCAGTTCCTATATGATCGAGCCTTACGGCGCCTCGCTGTACCATATCCCGGATAAAGTGGTACCTGATATCAATATGCTTGGATCGGTTGTGGAACACAGGATTCTCAGTCATACGAATCCCACTCTGGTTATCACAGAGTATCACAGTGGTATCTAGCACATGTCCAAACAGCTCACTAAAGAGCTTTTACACTTTGTTCACTGACAAGCCCAACTACAGGGCTGTACTAGCGATATCGTCGGCCTCCGCCGGTGCTCGGCCACCGACACGCTACTGCTCGTCCATGAGATCGAGCGGAACCAAGGTGAAGCGACGCACATCCCGATGTGCTCTTACGATCCACCACACTGCCAGCCCAATCGGCATCAGTATATCCACGGAGTATCACACTCCCGGCGGTGTATCTCAGCCCATGGTTTATCGTGCCCCGAAGATATCTCAAAAGATTCTTGGCACCAACCCAGTGAAAATGATGAGGCTCAACCATCTGTTGACTCAAAGTGTTCACTGCAAAACATATATCCGGTCGGGTGTTCACTAAGAACATCAAAGCTCCTATGAGTTGACGATACTCCGTAGGATTGGCCAAGATAGGCCCAGCAGCGCTGCCACTCAACTTCTTAAAGTTGAGTTCCATCGGTGTCGACACGGACTTACAGTCCACCATTCCAAATCTTTCCAGAAGCCAATGTATTTTCCTTGAGAAAGGAAAATCTCTCCAGGTCTCTGCCAGACCTCCAGGCCTAGGAAGTAGTGCATCAGTCCTAGGTCCTTCATCTCGAACTCAGCAGCGAACTCCCTCTTACATTGATGAATGAGAGGGTCAGCACCTGTCAGGAAGAGGTCGTCCACATACAGCACTAGAATGAGAGGCTTCCCCTGCACAACCTTGAAGTAAAGGTTCGGATCAGCATTACTTCGAGTGAAGCCCGGCTTCATCAAGTAACTATCCATCCTCTCGTACCAAGCTCTGGGTGCTTGCTTTAACCCATAGAGGGCTTTCTTCAACCTGCAGACATGAGTGTCTCGATCCTGAACTTCAAATCCCAGAGGTTGTTCTACATATACCTCTTCCTTTATTGCACCATGCAGAAAAGCGGTCTTGACATCCATCTGATGAAGACTCCATCCTTGCGTAGCAGCAAGGGCTATGATTGATCGAATGGTAGTATATCGTGCCACAGGTGCAAATATGTCATCATAGTCTATTCCTTCCTTTTGAGAGAAGCCACGGGCAACAAATCTTGCCTTGAATTTTTCAGCACTCCCATCAGATCCATGTTAGATCTTGTAGAGCCATTTCGCGGTGACAACAGATTTGTCCTTTGGTCTCGGGACCACATCCCAGACATCATTCTTCATTATGGACTCATATTCTTCATGCATAGCATCCTTCCAGACTTGATGCTTTACGGCTTCCTCAAAAGATCCAGGTTCAGATTGTACAATAGTACTCATGGCAGCTAGATACCCTTGGTATCTACACGGCTTCTTGCTTTCTCGGAATGTCCCCCTTGGGGCAGCATGACCCTCAGCATCTTCGAGGGTGTCCCTGAGCCATGATGGTCTCTTTCCCATTGAAGGAGATGGATCAATAGGGTCCATTGGTCCTTCAATATCAGGCATTGTCTCATCCTGCGGTTCTTCTTGATTTCCAGGCCTTTCTTCATGATTTTCTTCAAATCTTGGAAGATCTACTACTTTCTTCAGGGAAGCATCTTCGTCAAAAGTGACATCATGGCTTATCTCTACTTCCCTTTGACCAGGTACATAGACTCTATAGGCCTTAGAAGTCTCACTGTAGCCCACAAACATTCCTTTCTTCCCAGAAGCATCCAGCTTACTTCTCTTTTCTTTCGGCACATGAAAATAGACAGGACATCCCAAAATTCTAAAATGTGAGACATCAGGTTTCTTACCAGAGAAAACCTCTTCGGGAGTTTTGGAGTCCAGAGCGGAATGAGGGAATCGGTTTTGAATGTACACAACAGTATTTGCAGCTTCTCCCCACAGAAACTTCGGTAGACCCTGGTCACATAGCATGGCACGGGCAACTTCCACAATAGTCCTATTCTTGCGTTCAGCAACACCATTCTGCTCAGGAGTATATGCGGTGGTAGTCTCCCTCTTAATGCCAGCTTCTCTGCAAAAGTCTTTGAACTCATTTGACTCATATTCAGTGCCATTGTCGGTCCTCAAAATCTTGATCTTCTTTCCGGTCATATTTTCCACCAAGGCTTTGAAGGTACGGAACCACATGAAAGCCTCATCTTTCTTCTTCAAGAAATATATCCAGGTTTTGCGAGAGAAGTCATCAGTGAATGTCATGTAGTAAGAACATCCCCCCAGGGATGTCACGGGCAACATACCGGAAAGATCAGAATGGACTAATTGCAAAATATCAGATGTCTTTGTGACACTTGAGGGGAAAGGTCCCCTTGTATGTTTTCCTTCGGCACAGCCCTTACATACACCTTCATGATTATTTCCAAAGTCAGGCATCCCTGTCACCACCTTCCTTGCTTCGGGAAAGGCCTTGTAATGAAGGTGTCCAAATCTCCGGTGCCATAGTTCGGTTTGTTGGATAGTATCACATGTCATAGCTCCCAGCGGACTTCCTCCAACCTGGTAGAGTGTACCTACTCTAAAACCAATCGAGATAGCTTCCTTGAAGCTCTCCTTCCACATGAGCACCTTTCCGTCAGAGAATGTTACATTGAACCCTTTGTCTTCCATGGCTGATACAGACACGAGGTTCTTCTTCAATTTAGGTACATAGAGTACATCTTGCAAACGTAGGACTTGTCCTTGAGACAAGTGGAGGATCACAGTCCCTGTCCCTTTCACGGGATATGTGGCATTATCCCCAAGGATAATTTCTAGATTAGTATCCCTTTCAACCATGTCAGAGAGTGCTTCCTTAAATCCAGTGATGTGTCTTGAGGCACCACTATCGATTAGCCAGACATCCATAGTGTCGGGCGGAGATGTAGCAGAGAGAGCAGATACAAGAATATACTCATTTCTTTTATCAACAGCATTAGACTCCTCATACCTGGTGTTTCTAGACCTTTTAGAAGGTTGATTGTTGCCACCAAAGTGAGCCTTCCTCTTTCCTTTGGATTTGTCGTTTCTTCGATTCCCATTCCTTCGATTGTTGTTGTTATCATCACTATCGGGAGAATCCTTCTTGAAGGGGCATTCTCTAGCATAGTGACCAGGCCTATGGCAAGTGAAACACTTGCCCTTCTTTTCTTGAGCCTTCGTTCTTCCTTTGTCCTTAGGACCACCAGAGTTCTTCTTTCGAGAATGAGCACCATAGGCAGCATTTCTGTCATTATCGAATTCCTTCATTCTTGTTTCTTCTTGCATACATCTAGACAGAAGCTCATCAAAGTTAGGAATGGTATTATTATTGAGAATGGTAGTTGTGAATACTTGCCATTCATATGGGAGTCCTCCAAGTGCGGTGAGAACCATCTCACGATCGGCTATTGTCTCCCCAATAGCTAGCAGATTGTTCCTTGTTTCGGTCAATTTCAGAAAGTAAGTTTGAACAGACTCATCCCGGCCCTTCTTCATATTCTTCAACTTATTCTTGAGGAATAGCACTTGGTTCACATTGTTCACCTTGAACATAAGGATCAATTTGTCATACATCTCCTTGGAAGTGCCTAGTTCAGATATATAGGCAACCAGACTCTTATGTATGGATTCCCTGATCATCAGCTTTGCTTTGATCTCTCCCTTCTTATACTTGTTTCTTGCAGCAGCAGTGGCATTGGATGGAGGTTCTTGAATCTTTCCCAGCACATGATCCAAGAGATCATGGTCTTCCAATTTGAGATCTAATATCATCTTCCAGGCATGGAAGTCATCCCTTCCAGTCAGCTTGTCATTCTCCTTGAATTCAAGACTAGTGGAACCCATTTCTTCCGGTGGTGATTGCTAAAGATAGGTTTGTCTTCACCTCAGCTTCGATACCATGTAAATTTTTGTAGATGTTCTATGCTTGGAGCAACTTTACTTTTCTCACAGCAATCATACAAATAGTTAAGTAAAATGCAGATAGAACATATAAGTGGATCTTATAGAAGACAAATCAAAAACAGGAAAAATGTGGTGGTGCGTTACGGCGGTCAACAGGATGCTTCAACCAGCAAAGTCTCCTTGGTCAGCCAACCCAGAATGTGTCACAACAGTCCTCCAATCAGCAAATGAGTCAACCCAAGTCAACTCCAAAAAAGTCAACGCTGTCCTGAAAAAGTCAACGCAGGGCAGCAAGCTAAAAGTCAACGCAGCAGCAGATTGGTCAACTCTTTGACCTCGATTTCTGTGCCAAACAGTACGGCCTTCCAAAATCGAACTTCCCAATGAATTTCAGCCCATTCGGACCATGCGTTGACCAAAGTCAACGCTGGTCAAACTTCCAGCAAAACCCTAGCTGCAGCAACTCGTCCTTCAGCTCAGCCGTACAGAAATTCGTCCTTCTTCTTCACACGTGTGGGCTGGAAATGTCTTCTAAGGAGCTCGTACTACATTAGATGAAAGAAGAAGATGTGTGTTGAGTTGTTGTGAAATGCTCTCCAACTTTGCCTGTATTTATATCCATCATTGGGGCGTGTGACACATCTGCTGGGGGTGTGAAACCTTAAGGCCGATTTGCACATATAATTTATTATGAATAATAAATTAAAATAAATGTTCTCACATCTAGATTAAGACATATTATATATGGATTTTACACCTCTCCGAAAGAGGAATCCAACAAAAATATTAGCTCTCTTAATATCGAGCATCATAACATGGAGTTGACCTAGTTGTCCAAATTTAACACCATGCTCAATGCAAAAGTTGATAAATTTGTTGTTAACATATTCTCCTCCATTGTCTAATCTTAACTTAAGAATTTGATGTCTAGATTGTTTCTCAACAAAGGCCTTAAAGGCCAAGAACATGTTAAAAACTTCACTCTTGAGTTTTAAGAAGTATACCCAAGTGCGTCTGGAAAAATCATCAATGAAAGTCAAGAAGTACTTGCAACAAGAGAAAGAAACAACAGGAAGTGGACCACATAAATCACTGTGCACAAGTTGCAAAGGGGCTGAAGCGTGCCAAGAGGCATGTTTGTCAAAACTATCCCGATGATGTTTTCCGAGTACACATCCAGAACAAACACCATCTCGGCAAGATACCATAAGAAGACCTGTCACCATATTTTCTTTACATAGAGTATGAAGAGAGTGATAGTTGAAGTGACCAAATCGCTCATGCCAAAGTTTGCTCACTTCATCATTATGAGCAACAAAAACGGATGGAAGACATGATGACCCAAAGTTGTCAAACTTATACAACCTTCTGGAATCATCAGCAATGCCAGTAGCCAAAATATGTATAGGATCTTTGAGGTCTTTAATTACAACATCATGAGGTGAGAATTCTATTGTTTTTCCTTCACCTGAATCAGTTATCTGATAAACAGATAGAAGGTTGTAGGACAAGGTAGGAACACAAAATACATCATTAAATTGACCATTATCTAGATGAATAGTTCCAGACCTTACAATGCTAAGAGATCTATCAATACCAACATAAATATTTTTGGTGTTACAATCATTTAAAGAAGAAAACATGGCTTTATTTTTGGCCATGTGGTAAGAGGTTCCGGAATCAATGAGCCCCTCATGAGAATGAGAAGAAGAAGAGACATTCAAAGCATAACCAGATCTTGATGCTTGACAACCACAAGCAGAAAGTGCAATTCCTGAAGATGTAGTTGAAGAGTTCTCCAAATTGATGTTGTGCTTCTTCATTGTTGCTTCCAAGGCTTCCATCTTCTTAAAACATTTTGACTCTACGTGACCATCACGATTATGGAAGTTGTAATGTCTATCTGTCTTCTTCCCTTTGTTTTTATTTGCCTTATCATTTTGTTGAGTTGCTCTTTCAGTTTGCGGTTGAAATGCTTAAGACCCTTGTTTGGTTTAGGACCATTCTTTTTAGGATGCTGCTTCTTAGGATTCTTTGGATATGGTTGCTGCTGAGCTGCTAAGGTTTTCTTAGAAGAGTTTCCAATATTAATAAGACTAAGGTGTAAGAGTTTTTCTTGTTCTCTTATCAAAGAATCGGAAAAGGCATCAAAAGAGTGGGACTTGTAGGCGGTTCCTTGAGAAATGATGGCTTCTCTAGTGGAATGGAAGGTGGAAACAAATACAGAGTATGCAGGGCCAAGCTTAGTAAGAATGGAATAGATAAGGCTACATCTTCCTTTTTGACCTTACAACCTTCTAAAAGAAGTCTAAGGGTCGTGAATTTGGACAAAAAATCTTCAATAAAGGAGAAATTATTGGGGTCACAATTATACAAAATAAGAAAATATGAATTTGAAAATTGAAATTCTTTGTTTACCTAGATCATCTGATTCCCTTGCAATCCTTGCAAGGTTCTTGCTAAAGGTACCTGTGGTTTGGCTGAACACAGTGATCTGATTGTGTATTTGCAACTGGCCACTCTCTGTGGGGATCATGCGATCAATGCAGTCAATCAATCCATCTCTAACCTCCCCAGTCAAAGCTCTTGCTTCCTGAGCTTTATAATGATACCTTGGGTTCAGAAAATACCCAATTGCATGTATAGGGCGATGGAGTTGATTGTTCCATCTTTGATCAATGATTGCCCAATTGCGCCCATACGTACCCACTCTGTCCTTGTATGCTGCCCTTATTTTCTCCTTTGCTTGATCCATAGCATCATAAATGAAGCCCATAGCCAATATTTCCCCATCCACCAACCGCAACACCTTAACTAGTGGCTCAACAAGTTTCACAATCTCTACTGCCTCTTTCCAAAATATTACTTCATTAACTTTCCTTTTCACATCTTTGCCATCCTGTTTGTGAGCCCACTGACATTCATTCCATTCATCACTAGAAAACAACTTTTGCAAGTTTCTATGTTGGGCAAGCATAGATTGCAATGTCAAAAAATGTGTTACAAATCTAGTGATGGTAGGCCTAATAATTTCCTTGCCCCACTGTGTGTTTCCTCATCAGATTCAAAATCCATGAGTGATTGTAAATATATTTTGTGATGCTTTTGGCATGTTCTATAGTGTTCTTGATCCAATCTATTTTGCCAATATCCTAAAGCATGAGGTCTATGCAACGTGTGGCACATGGGGTCCAAAAGAGGGTTGGGTGTTTTTCCTCTAACAATTTACTAGCAAGAACATAGTTAAAGGCATTCTTTGTGATGATTTGAACAACATTTGCCACCCCCACCTCTTCAACAATCTCATCCAAAAGCTGAAACAACAAGTGTGCATATTTCACCCTATCAGATGCATCAACTGATCTTAGAAACATGGTTCCCCGTGGGCAAAAGACAAGAAAGTCGATGATGGTACGGTTCCTCTGATCAGTCCATCCATCTGACATGATGGTACATCCTGTATGTGACCATGAGTTTTTGAATTCTTTCAAATAATCATCAATGGACACAATCTCTTTTTGCAAAAGAGATCCTCTTAACTCATGCATAGTAGGGCCTTTGAAGCCCTTTCCAACAACATATATGGCATCAAACATAGTTTCATAATATGGTGAACGAGTAGCATTGAAGGGAATATCAACATCATACCACCATCTAGCAATGTAATCACAAGTAGCTTCTCTCAATTATTTTTTCCATTGCTGATCTAAAGTGGGTTGTACTTGACCTCTACTTGTAGGACTAGGACTGTGTGCACTATCAAAGAGAGAAGAGGGCATTAAAAAACTTTTGATAGTACCCCTATTTCTCATTGGCATTTCACCCTTACCCTTTTCCGAAATGGACTCCATAGAGGGAGGAACATAGCGAAAGGGGTCTGATGCATTAGTGAAAGGGATAGATGAAGAACCTTCATAATCAAAAGTTGGGTTGACAACCATCATGTGTGGTATATTTCTCTTCCTCCCAATTTCAACCTCTATTTCTTTTTGCCTAGCTTTGTCTTCCTCAAACTTTTGAAATTTCTCTTTCAACTACTTCCTAATTTCCCCAATGTTTTCTGCTTCACATGGAGTAATTTGGCCTCTAAGACCAGCCAAATGTAGTTTCAGTTTATGAATGCCCCCTCCACCCCCCTTAATTTTTCTCTTACAAAATTTGCAATGCATTTGATCATCAACCATTTCAGCATATGCCCAAGCAGAATCTTTCATTCTAGGGGCCATTTTGGACTGAGTTTTTGACATGGAAAGAAAATGTTTAAATCTGAAAATGAAAACAAAAAAAGACTATTCATTCTATGTTCATTTCTTTCACAAAAAACTATGTTTACCATTTTTCAGATTTGCAAAAAAAAAAAAAAAGAACAAGCAAAGGCAGATTTTAGAAAGGAAAAAAAAATACCTCTAGGCTTCAGCCTCCTCAATGCAGCTCCAACAAAGCAACTCCTCAATGCTGCTCCAAAGCTTGCTCAAAAGACTCCTCAAAGCTGCTCCAAAACCAACTCCACAACCCTTCACAAATTCCTCACAAATGCTCACTCAAATTCAATGAGATAGATGTGAGGAAATGAGAGGGGTTGGGTAGCTTTAATAGGATGGGGAGGGGTTAGAGCCTTGCACAAAACTCTAACATCAACCAAAACAAACATTTGAAGTCCGATTTATGGCTTTAGAGGGGCCCGTGGCCGGCTTGGAGTTGCTCGGCCGGTTTAGCTCGGGCTCAACTGAGCCGACCAGTTTGTGACCGAGCCGGCCGAGTCGATGTACGACTCGACTGGCTCGGTCACAAACTGGCCTCCAGACCGGTTTTTCCACCGAGTCGGTCCGGCCGGCGGTTTGGCTCAGTCAACTCGGCCGATTCTGAGCCAGTCCAGCCGTTTCTTAAAACTATGGAACTTAAAGGAGGTTAGTGATGATTTAAAACCTTTAGAAGATTTACAATTAAAGGATAATTTGTTGCCCAAGGGACTAGTACCTTCAGAAGATCTGTTTGATTTCAATGATGTAGCTAGGAAACCCAAGGTTGAACCAATAAGAGATGAGGTTGAAGATTGCAACATAGGAATTGATGAAAAACCTAAGATCATAAAACTATGCAAAACTTTGCCTCCTAAAGAAAAAGAGCAATATATCAAATTGTTTAAATAATTTTCAGATGTTTTCGCCTGGAGTAATGAAGATTTAAAATCTTATGACACCAACATCATTCAACATACTACCCCCCTTAAAGAAGATCGAAAACCTTTTAAACAAAAGTTAAGAAGAGTGAATCCATTCCTATTACCTCTAATTGAAAAGGAAGCAAAGAAACTTTTTGAAGCAGGGATCATTGTGCCCCTTAGATTTTCCAAGTGGGTTTCCAATCTCGTGCCAACCAGAAAAAAGATAGGTGAAATTAGGCTTTGTGTTGACTTTAGAAACTTTAACAAAGCCTCACTCAAAGACAATTATCCCTTACCTAAAATGGACCACATATTACAGAAGGTAGTGGGTTTTAGTAGGATCTCCTTATTAGATGGTTTCTTAGGGTACAATCAGGTTCTGGTTCACCCTGATGATCAACATAAAACAACCTTTACCACCCCATGGGGCACCTTTATGTATGTGAAGATTCCCTTTAGTTTAATGAAAGCTGGGGCCACATTTTAGAGGGCAATGGATTTTGCCTTTGCTGATAAAAATGATAGGTTCATACTGATTTATTTGGATTATATTACTGTGTTTTCAAAAACAGTGGAAGGCCACCTATTACATCTAAGAAATGTTTTTGAAAAATGCAGGAAGTTTGGCGTTTCACTGAATCCTAAAAAATCCCTTTTCGGCTTAGAAGAGGGAAAACTATTAGGGCATATTATTTCCAAGGAGGGTATCAGGACTTTAGGGTTTACATCTTACACTCCCATATTATTGCATTTGTCCCTAATGCTATTGTAAAAGATATTTTGACACAAACTGATCCTGATGGCAAGAGGGGCAAATGGATCGATGTTATTTTAGAATACGATCTTGAAATCAAACCCACTAAATTGATCAAAGGTCAGGGATTGGCAACACTGATGGCAGAATTTAATTTCCACACACTTGATATAAATTTCATAGTTGAACTTGATGAACAGGAAGAGCAAGCGACTCCACATGTAGAAGAAGCCTTTGCTACCTCTCCATGGTATGAAGATATTATCTTTGTACTGCAAAATTTACAAGCTCCCCCAGGCTTGACTAAAAATAAAGCTAGATTTCTAAAATTGAAAGGTATGAGATTTTGTATTTTGGATAATAATGTATTGGAAAGATGAAGGAGGAATCTTACTTAATTGTTTACTAAAAGATGAAGCAGAAAAAGTTATGCAGGAGTTCCATGAAGGAGATTGTTGAGGGCACTTGTATTGGAAGACTATTGCCAACAAGATCTTAAGGGCTAGTTTTTACTAGCCAACCTTGTTTGCAGATGTCCATAGGAAAGTCACCTCATGTCATCAGTGCCAAATCTTTGAAGGAAAGAGAGTTGTTCCCCTACCCTTGAATCCCATATCAGTTGAAATTCCTTTCCAACAATGGGGTTTGGATTTCATTGGAGAAGAAATTCATCCCAGTTCCTCAGCTCAGCATAAGTGGATCCTTACAACCACTGATTATTTCACAAAATGGATTGAAGCCATACCTACAAGACAACCCACAAATGCAGTGATCATTAAGTTTTTGGAAGGTAACATTCTTTCTAGATTTGGATGCCCAAATAAGAATATTATTGATAATGCATCTGCATTCAAATCAAAGAAGATGGTGGACTTTTGCAACAAATATAACATAAAATTGGGTCACTCTACTGCTTATTACCCACAGGGAAATGGGTTAGCTGAGTCTTCCAACAAAAGTTTGATCAATATCATCAAGAAATTGTTGCAGGATAACAAAAATATTGGCATAACAAATTAATCAATGCTTTGTGGGCCGATAGACTCACTGCCAAAAAGTCTATTGGTATGTCTCCATTCCAACTAGTTTATGGAATAAATGCTATTTTCCCCACATCCCTAGGTATCCCTGTTTTGAAACTACTACAAGAATCACAAGTTGAGCCTAATGATCTACAAAGGAGAATAAACCAAACCATACAACTGCAACAATCAAGAGAGGAAGTTTACAATAGAACCCAAGTTATCCAAGAGAACATCAAGAAGATTTATGATAGGAGAACTAAAACTGATGATTTTCAGATAGAAGACATGGTATTAAGATGGGATTCAAGAAACGAGGAAAAAGGTAAGCATGGTAAGTTTGATAATTTGTGGAAGGGACCATATAAAATTGATGCTTACAGAGGGAACAATTCATTTTTTTTTCTGAAAGATATGTCTGAAGCAGAACTGCCCGGTGGACCTGTCAATGGAAGAATGCTCAAAATTATTGTAAATGCCATTTTATTTTTTACTGTCAGTGTGGGTGGCTTACATCAGAAGTTAAAGCCCGAGGAGAAGGCCATAAGCTCCAGATGAGATGCTGCCATTTCTAAAACAATAACAAATCAATTCAGATGCAGAATAAACACTGAATACAATGGACCAAGGCTACTGATCTACAACATTTTTGACATCTCACAGGCATGATGTCATCCCTAGTTGGAGCCACTGTTAGGGTCCTATGATTTATAGGATCAAATGATGATTGGCTATTTTCTTTTTAGTTGAGAGAAATTGTAAATAAGATTATATTCTGCAAATGATTTACAAAACAAATATATATAAAGAAATGAAAAGAGGGTATAAAAAAATGTATACGTGAAAAAGAAAAATAGAACGAAAAAAGGAAAAAGGAAAAAATGAAGAAACCCCATTAAAATGTATGCAGGTGAGCAAGTCTAAATGCCACCAATAGAAAAAAAACAAAAGTTGCATTAAAGATACTATAGGAATTTTCAAATAAAGTGTGCAGCTTGTTTAAATGCCACATAGAAGCTGTCTTCCTAGTTTGATCATATTGTTTAATCGTGATTAAACTAAGTTAATTAAAGTTAGATTAGTAAATAAATCAACTATCTAGTTTAATATCGATTGAAATTAATTAGGTAGATTAGAGAAACATTAACCAAAGTGTTTAAGCTTGGTTAAATTTGATAAATAAGCATTAGGATAGAAGTTGAATAACCTTAGAAAATAAAAATGGGCTTGCAAGACAAAATGCGCCCTTAGTGTAAATTAAGTTTGTTTTATAATACATTAATCTTATTTTTATAAGTTAATCATGTCATTTAAACATGATTAATAATTTGTAATAAAATTTAGCGGCGCAAATGTTTTAAAAGGTAGAAAGCGACAAACTTAATTTGTCGGCTTGTAAGTTGTGGTAAAGCGCGCACACAATCCAACCACCACGATCTACCCTGCCCAGATCAACGAGGGGGAATCGATTTCAGACCCCCCAGTCCATTCTATCGTTATCAACAGGGGGGTCCGAAAAGCGCATTCACTTTTCCCTGACCCCACGCTAGTGGTGGGCGCTCAACATTTCGCCCCCCCCCCCTTGCTCAAAACCTCTTACCACCTACCCCCCCGACCTTCGAAAACCACTCCATCTCCCGCCAACGAATATGAACACGCGTCACTTCACTCCACCTGCCACGTCTGTGCTCCCCTCCATTCCTATTCTGCCACGTCTCCTCCCCGCTCCTGCATATCATTGCCAGTCTCTTCTGCCACCTATCCTTTCCATTACACCCTATTTGTTACACATTAACCGTTTTTCTTCCGAATAGTCACCTGATCGCAACAGACCTGCTCTATAAAGGGCAAGAGGCAACAAGAATTACCAAATGCTTATAAAAACCCCCAAATTATCCATTATGGCCCCCTTTTGCATCCCGTTTACTTCAGAGAACAGGTACAATGTCTTCAAATTTCCACCTCCTCGACTGAGTTGCCTTGTCACCTACTACAGATTCCAGACAACTATTTTCGGCCAGGTACGTGTTACAACAACTGAATTATTCAACAAGTAATCAAATTTTCTCGGGTAAATACCTAATCTTCTCCTCTGTTCCTAATTTTTCTGAACATGGCACCTAAGGGAAAGTCGAAGCCAACCAATGAAAACCTGATGACACCTCCTACCATTGACCCTTGATCATTTACCCTTGGCTGACCAACAATATAAAATCACATAAACCAACTGTGAGTTCGACTTGTTCGAACTGCACAATTGGCTCAAACAAATCTTTATGGACCTGAGTGATGAAATCAATCTCTGGGAATCCCTCTTGCCACAATTCATGTTTCCCTAGACTCACCCTTTCCCAGATTTTGTTTTATGGTGTCATGCTAGATATAATGCCAGCCAAAGAGCCATTGTGGCCCAGAATGGAGACATTTTGTTTACCATTACTTCAAGGTCAATTAACTAGATGCTCCAAGTCCCCCACAATGATTCTTTAAATCCTTTTTTTGTAGATTCCCTCATGGAACTCTACCAAAAGCCTACCTTCCCTTAGAGAGCCAAAATATTTGAAATTTTCTTGCCAGAAGATGTTCAGCTTCCAAAGAAAAATCCACTCTACCCAACATCTATGTTTCCAGGAAAAACTAAGCAAATTGTCTCATTGGTGTCTTGTCTCCTAGGGTATCAGTCAGATCAATTGGTTGATGAACCTATCCCAAGTTTTCTATCCATTTTTTCTACATAAGAGAAGCCTTTTGTAATGTTTGATTTCAGTCAATTTCTTGCAGATAGCATCCATGAACAATTTCCGAGAATTACAACTGAAGGAATGTTTAGATATGTATTAGTATTGGTTTATATGTTCCTATTCCACCAGGCCGAAAGATTCCCAATTTCTTTGCAGAAATTAGATGAACAAGGCAATGCACAATCAGTCATCCATTGGACCTCTTTGGTGAGGAAGAATTCTAATGACTTCAGCTTTAGTGACTTCATCGATTAGTTCATTTATACAGTTGCATGCCTTCGTAACAGTGATGTGGAGCCTAGGATAGGTTCTGAGATACAAAGGATCCTACACCTCAGTGAACAAACTAAAACAGGGGACTGGTACTTGTACCCGAATACAGAGATTAGAGTATATCGTTGTGAGTTGCCATCTTACAAACTGCCAAAATATGATCCACAGACCAAGGAAATGGAAGAAATTGAAAAGCATAAGGACGACATGTTCAAGATAATAATTGAACAGAATGTGCAGATTAGAGAGATGGAAGTGGAGTTAGAAAAATTGCTCAAGGAAAAAGAGAAGTCCTCATAGTTGGCCATAGTTCCACTGACTGCAGTGCCCATTTCAGTTGCAGGAATAGCAAAAACTTCTACATCAACAACAACACCAACACAGACCTCAAATTCCTCCAATGAGTTGATTAAAGCCATGCAGGAGATGTCCCTTCAAGGAAAAGAAATTGAGAGATTAAAAGATCAACTAAAGAATTTACTGGAACATAAGTTGAAGATAGACAACTTCTATGTGGCAGAATTACAGAAATCCCATAGGCTTACACAAAGAATTGAATTGTTAGAGAATGAGTCAATGATGGCTCAAACTTTAGCACAAGCTAAGGAAAGTATATGGGTGGAAATAAATCAGGCCATGACTGAAATATGGCCATCAATTCAGATCATCTTCGAGTAGGAAAAGTTGATTCAGAGATCAAAAACAATGATAGAGCAGGTAAGAGGAATGTTGGGACAGAAACCAAAAACTTGGTGAAGCAACAACTTTAATCAAGGTTTTAAACTCTAAAACTAAGGAAGAATTGGAGGATCTTCAAATTGCAGACAAAACAAAAACCATTTTGGAGATAAAGAAAGTCTTATCAGAAAAGAAACCTCATGGTACAACTAGAGAACAAGTGTGAGACTCTAGAAACTGCTATTCTGAGATTCCATACTAGGTTCTATTTACTAAATCAGAGAGGACTACCAGGGTTGGTGGCATTGAATGATAGATTGATCAATTTGAGTGGCTACAACCAGAAGCTTTATACTATTGCCAGAGATAAATCTAAATTTGTGGGTGTAAAGCGAATCCTTACAGGAAAGGATTTCCTAGAGGCTTTAGATTTTGACTTGATCATCAAATATGATATCAAACACATTCATCAACAAGCCTACATGGGAAAAATATATTGAAGTTGATGACACTTACAGAAAGCTATTAAATCTTTTTATCCCTAGTGAAGAGCGATGGTATCAATTATGTGAATTACTTGAGTGAGACATTTTCATCTCCAACAACCAGACAATGAGGCAACACCTTTTTGGGCCCATTCATCAAACAACCATCCTCGACAATAGTGCCAACAGCTCCAACAACTCAAACTTCCTAAATTTTGTACTGTTTGTGTAATCAGTTTTAGATATTTTAGGATTCTATCTCGATCTTTTGAAATCAAGATATTTTGTAATATTTCTATAAGTACTTCATAATTCGAAGTAGTAGAGGTTGATTTTGTGTGAAGAAAAGCACCATTGATGTAAAGCTGTTCTACAAAGTTCCAGTGGACATATTTTAGTAATATAAAAGCTTTTACAGGATTCCTGTGTCAGATTTTGTTGGTGAAGTGATTTTCTCTCTTATTACTGTGTTTTCCTTTTTGTGTAATTCCATGTGTTTCTAAGCTATTTTGATCAAAGAAAATAATGAATTTGAATTTGTTTAAGTACACTCAATTCTGTCTTTGAACAATTTCAATGTTTTCAATTTTAGTTAAGCAATACAATTCTTAATTGCTCTATGTTTAATGGAAACTTAATCATTTCTTCTTTTCCATCTCATCAAGCATATAAGATCTAACAAATCTGCCTACCTTGCCCTGCTAAATCTGTTTGTCAATGCTGAAATTGATCCATCCGAAGCCAATTGACTCCATTGCCCAATGGTATCTTTTTGCAATATCAACTAAACAATAAAAAAACAAACCAAATCCTGAACTCTAAAAATCTAGCCTACAATCTTATAAAGCAAACAAAGCTAAATCTAACAGAGAGATCCCTCTCTGAGTTTAGGAGGGCTAGCTCCTAGATTTAAAAGTGGTTTTGTGGTTACCTTTGCAATTTCTTTCACAACCTTAAGAAATTACAGAGTGATAACATTGTGGGAGCAATGCCTCAGGGTTCTGAGTTTGTACGACTGGCCCATAACAATGTTTCTGAGGAGTGGCAAGTCTTTGTCCAGAGTATCCTGGGCAGAGAGAAGTTGCCTGATTGGGAGAGAGTATGGGCTGATCTACAACAAAAGGAGATGAGAAGTGATTTGGTGAAGAGCAGCATAAGTGGCAACAACATCAGTGGGGTGAAGATCGAGAAGGAAGAGGAGGATGCAACCCTCACATCAAAGGGGTAGCAGGAGCAGCTCAGGCGAAAGAAGGATATTTCGAAGATCAAGTGTTTCCGATGTGGTGAGATGGGCCACTTCAATTCTCAGTGTCCTCTTCGGAAGAAGGACAAGGAGGAGCAGGATCAGCAAGCTGCTACTGCAGAGATCGATAGGGTGTCCTCATAATGGAGGAGGAGTTTGCCATGATTGCCCATATACCTCTAAGGGAGAGGCGGGGTGATTTGGTTTTGTAGCCTCAGAGAGCTACAGGATGGGTAGAATCCTTGAGGAGTCCACCTCTTGGATCATCGCCTTGCTACGGGAGGCCATAACAACAATAGCAGGGTGGACCAGTGATAGATGGTGCAGTCAGGTGCCAGAGTGACAAATGCAGTAGTTAGTAGCATGAGGAACTGAGCAACGCAAAGCAGAGTTGGCAGTAGTGCAGTTGGCATAGTGCAGAGTTAGCGACATCGCAGAGGCTTCAGTGCAGTGTTTTAAAAACCGGCCGTCCAGACTCGAAACCGTCCGAGTCGACCGAGCCAAAGGGATGGCCGGTTTGACTCGGTGGTTAAATCGGTCCGGAGGCCGGTTTGTGACCGAGCCGTACATCGACTCGGCCGGCTCGGTCACAAACCGGCGAGCTCGGCCGGTTAGCTCCAGCCGGCCGCGGGCCCCAAAAAATCCAAAAAAATGGACTTGAAAATCAATTCATTTTTGCTGTTAGGTTTTTTTTACCTTATCTAACCCCTCCCCATCCTATTTAACCTACCCAACCCCTCTCAATACCTCACATATATCTCATTGAATTTGCTTGAGCATTTGTGAGGATTTTGTGAAGAGTTGTGGAGTTGGTTTTGGAGTAGCTTTGAGGAGTCTTTTGGGCAAGCTTTGGAGCAGCAGTGAGGAGCTTATTGGGCAAGCTTTGGAGTAGCATTGAGAAGTTGGTTTGTTGGAGCTGCATTGAGGAGGCTAGAGGCTAGAGGTATTTATTTTTTCTCTTCTAAAATCTGCCTTTGCTTGTTTTATTTATTTTGCAAATCTGAAAATGGTAAACATAGTTTTTGGTGAAAGAAATGAACATAGAATGAATAGTCTTTTTTTGTTTTCATTTTCAGATTTAAACCTTTTCTTTCCAAGTCAAAAACTCAGTCCAAAATGGCCCCTAGAGCGAAAGATGCTGCTTAGGCATATGCTGAAATGGTTGATGATCAAATGTATTGCAAATTTTGTAAGAAAAAAATTAAGGGGGGTGGAGGGGGCATTCATAGACTGAAACTACATTTGGCTGGTCTTAGAGGCCAAATTACTCCATGTGAAGCACAAAACATTGGGGAATTAGGAAAGAGTTGAAAGAACAATTTCAGAAGTTTGAGGAAGACAAAATTAGGCAAAAAGAAATACAGGCTGAAATTGGGAGGAAAAGAAATCTACAACATATGATGGGTGCCAACCCAAGTTTTGATTATGAGGGTTCTTCATCTATCCCTTGCACTGATGCATCAAACCCCTTTCGCTATGTTCCTCCCTCTATGGAGTCTATTTCTGAAAAGGGTAAGGGTGCAATGAGAAATAAGGGTACTATCAAAAGTTTTTTTGTGCCCTCATCTCCCTCTGATAGTGCAACTGCACATGGTCCTAGTCCTCCAACTCTGCAGCCCACTTTAGATGCTCATTGGAAAAAAGAATTGAGAGATGTTGCTTGTGATTACATTGCTAGATGGTGGTATGATGTTGATATTTCCTTTAATGCTACTCATTCACCATATTATGAACCTATTTTTGATGCCATATATGCTGTCGGAAAGGACTTCAAAGGCCCTACTATGCATGAGTTAAGAGGATCTCTTTTGCAAAAAGTGATTATGAACATTGATGATTATTTGAAAGAGTTCAAAAACTCATGGGCACATACAGGATGTACCATCATGTTAGATGGATGGACTGATCAGAGGAACCGTACCATCATTGTGCGTATTTGTGTTCTAAATATAAGTGATCTAATCATGTTCAACAATTGAAAAGAAACATCATTCACCCCCCTCTCGCATTTCCAACAATTGGTATAGATGGAGAGCAACAACACCTTGTTTTTTAGAGAAACTTCTGCGTGACAAGCCGATCGCTTAGCATGAAAAAGTACATGGGGAAATGAAGGAGGTAATTCCTCCTAACGATGTGGTATAATCTTGTACAATTGAGTCTATAGATATCCAGGGGAACATCCATAAAGAGGATGGGAAATCAGGTGTAGATAAAATTCCACCAGTACATCCATGTTTGATAATCAGAGAGGGTGTATAACTTATCCCCACATGTGGAGAAGGTCAGGAAGAAGACATTCAAGGAGAATCAAATAAGGAGCCAGTAGTAATAAACCAACATGATGAGCATGATTATGTGGGGCAGCATGACAAATATGGTATGCAAGATGAGCCATTTCTGGAGGGTCAGTCAAAGGTTCAAGTTGAAGTTGTGGTCATGGGGCATCTGGTGTAGACAAATACAGAGGCATTCAACAGGGCAGTGGAATTTATAGTAGAGGACTTTCGGGAAAGGATCATGCATTTCAAGACAAATCTTATGATGTTGAAGTGGAGATTCTGGACAGTCCAAGACATTGTACTATAGGAGAATAAAAAAATTGAGGAGCTCATATGGGTATGTGCTGAATCAACGACTAAGTTGTCTAATATTGAGGAACGACTCAAGTCCCTCACAAGGAAGGAAGAGGAGTACAGTTAGGAGTTCCAGAGCATCCCTCTATAGGAGTACATAGATAAGGCTTGCAACACTACCTACCCACCTTTATACACTAGGAAGAGCTGGGCAGAGTTCTCCAAATGCATCATGTTGGGTGACCGAATGGGGCAGCATGAGTTGAGCATCGAGCATAATCAACATAGTAGATTTTCACATATTCATCCTTCCCAAGGCATGGATTGATGAGAGATTATGAGTTGGTACTCCATTGATGGGTTGATTCCTAGGAAGATACTCACAACCAAGGGCATATTGAAACTTGGGCCCTTTGGCACAGGCAGTGATGGAGGGTTGAGATGGTACCATAAACCACAGGTCCCATGACTTAGGTGGCATTGGGATCGAGGAGAACCCATTGGGGGCAGGATTGGTCAGAGGATTGTTTGGGATCCAGGTATCGAAGAATGCATTCAAGATCATTTAGCATGGAGGTATGGAATAACACACTTAGTTGTATGGGATCTTGGTATCAATGCTTCTATTGCGGATAATTGTAAACTTCTTGAGGGAAATTAATATTTGGTCGGGAGGATTTGTAATATTCCCTTTCTTGATTTGGTCAAAATGGGTTGAATTTGTCCATGGTATTTATCGTGGTATTTTCCTATGGTATCAGCCCATGGTATTTGCCTTCGGTTTCGAGGGAAAATAATAAAATAAGGTCTCTAGAGAGTCCAATGTTCCTATAAGAGGATGGGTTGTGGCATCAGATCATTTTCAAGTTTATGTATCTTATTGTGGTTTTTCTGAGAACTTAGCGTGGCTACCTGGCTTGATCTTGTTAGACTCTTGTATTTCACAGTATCACAAGGTGACTGATTATTGATTAGATTTGTCATTACTAAAAATAACATTCTATGGCTATAATTTATTTTCAAAGAAAGAAAGGGAACTCCTCACTGTAAATAGCTTCAAAGGAATCAATCTACCTCTCTGCCAAATAGAAGGAAGTAAGTGTTGCTGACAAGCTATGATGGGGATCAAACTTCATTTCTACCCTCGTTCCATTTCATTTCATTCACCCTCTTTGCCCCCCTCATTTCCTCCATATCCTCCCATGCTCTGAATCCCATTCAAACCTCCAAAACCCACATATATATAACCTTTCGGAGCTTCTAACTTTATAAACTCACTTATTATAAAGTTTCAGACTTTATTTTATAAACTCCGCCACCCATTCCCCGCCATGCTTTCTTTTTCATTCCATTTTCCTTTGAAATACATTGAAACCTATTTTTCTGACCTTTTTCGCTTTACTCTTCCCCCTTTACCATTTCATTTCTTTTTCAATTCTTATCACAATCAAAAGTGGGCCCTCATCACATTTCATAAACTTTACATATTTGGCATGGAAACTAAACTCTAAAGGTTGTGATCGACGATTTGTGATTGTGATATCACATCGCATTCGTATTACCAATATTGTGCACACCCGCAAGTCTATCCATTTAGTTTTGCGATGCGATAAGCCGGCCCCACCTCCGCACCTCCATCCCCCCGCTTCATAAGTTGTTACAATGCATACGATATATCATATCATATAAACACTTATCGCTTTAAACCTTCGCTGATTCATAAAAACCCCGCCGCATAGCCAGTGGGTCGCTCTTCCCCACATTTCAAAAAGTTTAAAATTTAACCCCCTTAGCTTATAACTAAACGCTATACGTTGCGATGTGCGCCACAGGTGGGCCCACCTTCCCTGCCACATCACCTCCCTATCAGCACACTTCGCACTTCACATAGTTTAACTATTACCTTCCCACGCTCATAGAAAAACCTTAAGATCTACGATTTGCAATGTGGTTTGGGTCCCACCTTTCCTTGCACTTCGCACTTCATAAGTTTTAGAGTTTACCCCCGCCACCCATAACAAAACCTTAAGATCTGCGACTTGCGATGCGGGTTGGGTCCCACCTTTCTCCGCACTTCGCACTTCACAGGTTTTAGAGTTTACCTTCACCACCTATAACAAAACCCACATCTTGTGATTGAGATGCGGGTCGGGTCCCACCTTTCCTCGCACTTCGCACTTCGCAGTTTTAGATTTACCTCTACCACCCATAACAAAACCTTTCGACTTGCGATTGCGACAGCCGGTCCCACTTCCTCCCCGCCACGTCACTCATCTCCTCCCACACATCGCCCTTCGCACTCCTTTTAAAGTTTATACCAATCGCGCTACAACTAAAAGTTAAAGATTGCGATATGCGATGCGGTCCTGTCTCGCCGACCCTCCATATCACCTACCTTCCACGTCACCTCCCCTTCGCATCACATCTTCACATCATATTCTTATGACTTAAACTTTAAAGATTGCGAAGTGCGCGATGTGATGCCACTATAATCGTCGATATAGAATTTCAAGTCCGGTAAATGAGTTTTCCATGTTGTTATGTAAAACAGGTTAAGCCGGGCCTACATGGTTTGAGTTTCATTTTATGAAGAAAGAAGGGTACACACGATCGAAAGGGTTCCTGTAGCAAAAAAACACCAAGGGTCGAGTCGAGCATTTATGCAAGACTTTGAACAATGAGACTAAAGGGGTAACAGACGCACCATCATCGATGGCCAATCAATGAGAAGTGGCTAGCATCGCACTTCTCGTACAATTACTAAATGCCGCTTTCTCGCAACGAGCCATATGTCAAAGCCTCCATTGTTACCTCTTTGAAACCATCACAACCGCCTCCAAAGCTACTTTGTTGATTCACGAAGAGTCGCTTCGAGTTTTGCATTCTTGAAGAGTTACCATTATAAATTCTATAGGCAAAGTGTTCATCAAAGATTTTCTTTATTTGGGCCCTTGCATGGCCACACTTGTCTAATTTCGCTTTGTTTGTAATAACAAAGGTTGCCGTAGGAGATTAGAAACCAACTTAGTTGTTAGTTAAATACTGCTAGAATTCTCATTAGCAAGGATTGGACATTTTAGCAACTGTATTGTAAGAACTACTATTGGAGCACTGTAATTTTTGAAGTTGGACATCAATAATCAAAGACCGGTTACAGGATTCTTGGGCCGTGTTAAAATGGTGACTTGTTTCTTCTTTGTTTAAATGTTTCCATTGTTTTCTCTGCTGTGTATCTGCTCATCTAATTGTAAATCCGAAATTTTAGATTAAGGTTCGTTGTCATAGCGCCTTAATTCTGTCTGCATTTACAATCTAAATGTTTTCTATTGAAGTCTGATTAAAAATTCTTAATTGCTCTTTAGTCACTATTGAACCTTACTGTTTCTTCCACCTCCTAATTCAT
This sequence comes from Pinus albicaulis, assembly GCA_034641835.2. Taxonomy (NCBI): domain Eukaryota; kingdom Viridiplantae; phylum Streptophyta; class Pinopsida; order Pinales; family Pinaceae; genus Pinus; species Pinus albicaulis. The sequence continues at coordinate 1,062,498,132 of CM076581.1, read as the reverse complement.
ACAGCTCTTAAGATCCGTTTCGCACAGTTAGTTTGCCCTGTGATTTGCTCTTGATTTTGATGTGCCTTTCCAACCATTGACTCCATCGCCCAATGGAATAGCCTCTGCAGCCCTATCTGTCCAACCACCCAATAAATCAAAACAAACAACCCACATCACTGTAACTAGCCTAATATCAGTACTTATAACTAGCAAGTTAAATCGATTTAAATCATAAAACAGAGAGAGCCCTCTCTGAGTCTAGGAAGGCTAGGTCTTGGACTCCAAAGCAGTTTGATGTTGTGCTTTATAGTTTAGTTTTGCCTATCTTCTAAATTATAGAGCGCTAACAGATCCCATGGACGAAAACCCCGTGGGTGTTATTTTCTCTGGTGAATCCATCCAGGATCCACGATTGTGCTTCAATCTTTTGTTTTCTATTTTAATGAGCAGCTGGGCATGCCATTACAAGGGCTCAAATATTTTTATTGGCTTGTACTCATTTCTTTAGTTAATAATATAAATAAAGGTTGCATTTCCAGATCCCATTGTGTTCAGTATTTGATCGCAAGTATTTTTAACTAGAACACCTGGATGTGTCACACTTGTTGATTATTTTGCTGTTCGGGATATTAATTTATTAGAAAAGCGTTCAGTGGTTTTTGACCCGAAGGGGGTTTTCCACGTAAAAATCTTATGCCTACTGTCTTTATTTTTGCATTGTTGTTTACCGCTCTTACTAAACAATATAATAATAAATGAAGATTAACTAATGCTTTGAAAATATTATTAAAGTGCTAATTGCTAAGAAATACTGATTCACCCCCTTATCAGTATTTCCAACATTTGTCAAATTCACCCCATTTGACTATTATATATATACAACGAGAGTTCCTCATTTCGACCACTCACAACAACACAACATATCTTCTCAAGCAGCCACATAAAGGAATAGAAAGGAGGACTAATTGACCAAGCTTTGACCAAATCAACAAAGCTATTATTTAACCAAGTTTGACCTACTATTTGACCAAATTATCTAGCCCAACTTGATTGCAGAAGAGGATGACTTTGACCTTAGAAACAAGCCAAGTTTGACCACATGTTTGACCATGGGTTTGATTGCAAGCCTGAGTAGACCAGAGGAGTCAAAGCAGGAGATAAGTTGACCAGGGCGAAAGTTGACTAGAATTGACTATTTTGGGTGGTTTAACTTGTGTTGACTGGTTGGTAGTATGACCAGGTTTAACTGGTGTTTAGACTTGGATTTTGGCACATATCTCTAGATAAATTTGGATTTGTAACCTTGTTGAAGAATTATTTCTCCTAGAAGAAAAATTGCTGGGTTTTCTCTCAAGTTTAGGTTTCCCAAGGTAAATTTTGTTGTCTCTATTGTTCATGGCTGTCTCTGTATGATCTTATTGTTTTCACTGCATTGTTGTTGAAATATTCTATATATAATTGACTCAATAATGTCAGTGGCATAAAATAAACTGAACAAAGATTATTAGGTAGTAATTATTAGATTAGAAGATTGGTTTCTACTATGGATCTTGTATAAAATTCAACAAGACCATCCTCCCCTCCCAGAGGCCTCAGAGACATTGCCAAGCCAAATATCTTACCAACAAACATATAAGATCACCTAAACATCAACGGTGGGCCACTTCTTCTAGACAATAGCACAATAGGTGTCCCAGATCCTCACCCACCTCTTTTTGGATGCTACTTAGCCATTGATTGTTGTGGATAGGATTCAAACTGACAATATTTACACTTTGTAGCTTGAACTAGTTGGCTTGCTAGGAATGGATCCGATTGGTTCTTGTAAACCCAAAGATCTACACTATGGACTCAAATGACAATAACCCAATTTCACAACGAATTGTAACTCTAAATTCGAGCTAAGAATAGTTTCTTGCAACCATCGATTTCTTGCAACAAATGAAGGAACTAATCTAGCCCGTACTCACTTCACACAATAAATGCAACACAACATAGTATCACACATAAAATAGATATCAATTTAGTTTGAACTTGAAGGCAAAGATTACGAAACATCTACGATTGCACACAGTCTACACTTATTCAAAACACTTGCACTCCCTAAACTTCAAGTCTCTCGCTTTCGTCTCTCTCTCAATTACATAAACCTCTAGTATTCAACTCAAAAACTCAACGTGTTTTGCTATATTATCTAGCAAATCCTTAATTTGGGCTTAAGCCTATCCCTTTACATAGCAACTAAATGACACTCATCCAACCTCCTAACAACATAGATATCTTCTAAATCATATTTAAGAAAATATTACAAATTAAATAAAATTAAGGAAACCAGTGACCTCGAAAGCTAGGAGAGATAGATCCAGTGCACCATGATCTAGCTCCTGGATCCTCACCCTTTGTACTTCTCCTTCCCATTGTAGCTGCCCGCACTTGGAGTCGAGGTTTTTCTGGGTTTCCCATGTTTTAGCATAGATCTCATGTTTCATTTTTTGTTCTTTATATAGGAGACCTTTTGGTACTACTATTTTGTATTGTCATCATTGTACTCAACAACTCCATTGACCTACTTTTGTGATCGTTAGCTCCTTAGATGTACCAAGTAGGACTTGCAGTGAGCCACCAAGTTTGAACAAGACACTTCAAATTTCAAGTTTAAAAGCCTTGTAGGACAATTTTTCCCTTTCTTCTAGTATTCTTCCCTATGCACTTTCTCTATCCCCATGGGGGAATTGTAATAAATGTTGTTAGCATGATGAAATTATGTAAAAGACTTGGCTCCCTAAGAATTAATTATTAGGGAAGTTACTCTAGAGTGCTATTTTTACTTGGTTAATTATTTTTTGCTTTTTAGAGATTAATAATTTTCTAAGTTTTTTCACTCATACCTCCAAAGCTTGAGTACGTCCTAGTGGCTGTTAATCAACGTTGTCATTGATGTCAATATGACTTTGACTGAGATGTCAATATTCTTGAGATGCCTGGTTCTAGATGATGATGTCATAACTCTTGGTTGATAACGATGCCATCAATGAAGATATCAAGCCACTAATGAAGAAGTCTTGCCCGAACAAGTCCTTGAACTAACTATAATGTTGCCGAGTGTCAATCATGTGCCTCGATTGGTGATATAGACCATAGGTGCCAATATACAAGCCTTCGAAGTGGAGAACTATAATTGATGAAGTCATACACGTGATGATGTCATACTCGTGAAGAATGACCACACTTTCACATAATTGGAAGACTGCTTTGGAGCTTTTGACAAATTAATGAAGGCTGCACTATGACATATCACTGCACTAGTATATGATGACATTGTTGATACATGATGCTACATGAATGCTGCACTACTACATAATGACTCTATGATCCTATGATGACATTGATAACAATGAAGAAACCAAAGAATGAAGAAGCCACACTGTCCTAAACATTCCTCATGCCGTCCCAAACTTTTTATGCATAAAATTAAATAACAGTCACAAAGAAAAATATGTTTCACCATCTTAGAGGCAGAAATTCTTTTTGAGACCTTCACCATCCTTTAGAGCATAATTTTAGCTTTCCAATGAGCCCTTATTTGTCCCGAAATTCCTAGTAGTTTGTGAGATATTGAATTTTTAAGTCAAGAAAATTATATTTTGCAGTGAGCTGACCTACACCTTGCCTTTCAAGTTGGCCTACCCCCAGAAAGACGCGTCCCTTCATCTTGACGTCAATTTCACATAAAAAGGAGGTTCGGACTGTTCATTTAACCAAGGAATTTTGGTAAAAAGACACAGAATTTCAGACAGAACCTACAGGAGGCCGAGTTGGAGTTAAAAATCTTTTGTTTGGGCAATTTCTTAAGGGGAAGCTCAAGAGAACTCAGCTTATATTGCTGAAACTTTTTGCAGCATTGTGATAAGATTCTGTTAAGCTAAACTGAGGCTCGAACAACAAACCTGTGACAAGGAAAGCTCAGATACTTTCAGCAGCTTGGACTTGTGTATCAGACAACACCTAAATGCAATAATCACTGTGGGGTCAGCCTTCTAGTACAGCGTTAGAACTTGGACATATAAAAGTTTTGTGCACTATTGGAGAAATATATATATATATATATACCTCAGAACTATAAGACCTTGGTCCTCAATTGTGGAGACAGACATCCTTTGAAATAACTCAGAATTGTGAAATTTGGACCTGGCCTTAACACCTCAACACTGCTAGATATGGAATGAATAGAAGTCATGGAAAATATTTAAACCATTGGGAGGTGAAGTGTTTTGAAGATACATATTGAATACTGTGGAGCAGTCATATGGAAGGATGGTAGCATTGGACAGTCACATTCTTGGAAACATTTGGAAACTTTAGACAGAGTACTCTTGGAATATTACATTGGACAAGTGAAATTTTTGAAGAACATTCAGTGGCAAAATTGGAAGGCAACCTTGATAGACTTTATCTCAGTTTTGGAGTTGTTCCCTTCTATTGAGGCAGAACTGTTGAAGAACATCTCATGTGCCAGCCTTGGAGATATCGATGATGCCTTGTTGAAGTCAACTTTCATCCTTGAACATATTTGTAGAAGATTCTTTGCAGCAGTTATTGAAGAGTTGAAATCTTGTTGGAGCATCTTAATGACAATTTTGAAGACATCATTGGATCACCTATTAAGGAACCTATGAAGAAACTCTTGGAGATATTTTTGAAGATCATGATGCATCGCTGATGTCATCATGAGGTAACTGGGAGAAATTGTTTGGGTACAATGAAGAGCAGTGGTGACACCTTCATGATAAGAAAAGGTTGCCATTGATGAAGTGATTTGGAGAAGACATTGTTGAAGAGATTGGCAGGGCTCATTGAAGAAGATATAGGGAGCCGTGAAGAATCATCAAACATATCTTGACGAATTGAAGTTGAGGGTTGGAGCCTCATAAGAGACAAGGTTGGTGCCTTGGAAGATAGGGTTGGAGCCCTTGAGGATAGGAGTCCTCAAGAGACTAGGTTGGAGCCTGTACTAGAGATAGGGTTGGAGCCCTAGAGGTTGGTGCCTCAAGGTGACAAGTTTGGAGCCTTGGAAGATAGGGTTGGGGCCCTAGAGGTTGGTGCCTCAAATTGATAAGGTTGGAGCCTCGGAAAGACCAAGTCGGTGCTTGGCACAAAACAGGTTGTAGCCTGGAAGATTGGAGTCTTCATCTAGGGTTGGAGCCCTATATCATTATTGTACTTTACTTATTGTAAAGAAGAAATTAATAAAAGTATCTATTCCATCATTGTTCATTTTATGTTCTAAATATAAGTGATCTAACTGGTAAAATTAACAATTGAAGAGAAATACTGATTCACCCCCCTCTCAATATTTCCAATAGTGGCGTTATGTAAGTTTAGAGTCAATGTATATTACCATGGTACTCATTATCCAAAGTCTTACGAAATTGCATTAGATTTCCTATGATTTATTTATTTATTTTTTAATAATTAAAAATTCCCACAAACAAGAATTTTCCTTGTAAAATTTATGTAAAAAAAGTGGTACTAGGAGGTGTCAGATGCCTTGAGGGTACTCGTTTTCTAACTCGGAGCACCCAGTTTACCTTACTACCCCGTTCTTGAGAAAAATAAATAATTTTTTCCTCATGAAAATCAATTATGCACTAAAAAAAGTGAATAATTAACTCCTTATTTTTAATGAAACATGTTTTTACTTGTCGCTAGTCTCACTAAGATTCAAGGTCAGTAAATAATGAGTTAGAGACAAGTTAGGGGGGAGTTAAGTGACATGTTTTTACTTGTATCTAGTCTCACTAAGACTCACAGTTAGTTAATAACGAATTGGAGACAGGTTAGGAGGAGTTAAGTGTCAGGTTTTTATTTGTCTCTAGTCTCATTAAGTCTCGCAGTCAGTTAATAGGGTGTTGGATACAAGTTAGGGGGAGTTAAGTAACGTGTTTTAGGGGGAGTTAAGTGGGGCATATAGCAAGTTGCCCTCTTTTAGATTTTCACATGCCTCTTTGGAAACTCCTCCCTCTTGGTCTATAAAACAAAGCACTTTCCTTTATTGCAAGGAGGTGGGAAAAGAAGATTGGAAGAGAGCTTTGTTAGCATTTAATTGTTCTTATCATTTGGAATAAAAGGCTTTGGAGGAAAATAATGGTGTACAAGCTTTGTGTGGATGCTTGATGTTTAACATATGAGGTAACCTTTCTTTGTGTGTTTTTTTTGCTTTGAAGGGCTACTATTACCCAACAGGAATAGATTTTTCAAAGTTGATTATTTGTTAAATCTAGTTGTTGTCTTACATCTTGGAATTCAAGATTATATGTGCTTCCTATTTGATTGGCATATTTTCTAGATTTCATATGTAGGCCCAACACCTATCTCTTAACAAAGTTTCTTGGCATTTTTTTTTTAAAGCTTAACAAACACCTCGATTTGGAGAAGTGGGTCACTTTGGTCAGATGCTCCATTCACTTCAAACCATAAGAAGCAATATCCCACCGTGTTCCAACAAGAGGCTCCATTGCCTAAGGATTATTCCTACAAGATTCTTCCCCTTCTCTTACTTCTAAGCTAAAATCACTAAAATCTTCTCTAGTTACTTTTTCTAAGCTATCATTGATATATTTGGAAAATCTTAGTGCCAATCTTTTGTTGTTCCAACAACAAATAACTAGCATCTAAGAGAGCTAGCTTTAGTTAGGTCTTTCTTGGTTGTTTAGACTACATTTTATCAAGTTTTTTAAATAAATTTTCACTCGGAAAATTTCTGATTTTAGGACTAACTTTTGCGGGTGTTCCCAGCGTCATTTGGGGCATCTTCACCATTAGTAGCTTGCTGTTTTTTCAGGTTTGCGAACATACAAGGGGGAGCTATTGCACAAATTTTGGTGATTTTTACCATTTGAGACACCAAAAGGGATCCATACCCTTCCCCCTAGTTAAAAAGGGGTCAACAATCTATCTCCCTTCGTTTCAAAGGGCACCAAATCTTTTAAAACATCATTGTAATCTTGAGGGAGCTACCGGGAGTCCGATAAGCATCCCATTACCCCTACCCTGGGGTGATTTTGTGTTTTGTCTCATTTTCGTGGTTTCCTCAATTTGGTTAAAATTAACTTAAAGGAATAAACCCAAGCACCGCAAAACATTCATTTTCATAGTTTAGATTCCATTCAAATTGTAGATTAGATTTCAATTTTTTTAGATAGATTTCTTTTTCTACAAATAAAATGACAAATTTTCCCCTCCAAGTTCTTGTTATGCTCTCAGCCATCGCGAGTGAAAGTTTGACCTTTGGCCTGATTTAGAGAGGAATTTGTGTTGGCTGGATAGTTTAATTAGGGAAAACCTTTCAACTTTTATTGTGAGTTTGGAAACACTTGTTGTTGACTTGTGAAATTAGGAGAATGCCATGGAACTACATTTCTTCCCGTTGGATCTCCAAGCGACTCATTTGTTTTCATTCAAAGGATAAGAGCTACAAAGGAAGCAAATCATAAGTTAATGAATTTTCTTGCAATCACACACGGATCAACATATTTGCCTCTCCATTTTGCGTTCAATTTAATAATTCCAAGTGAATTCAACCATAATAAAAATTACCAAGAGCAACTCTCCAAAACATTCAATAGCATACTTCATTCGGCCATGAATACATTTGCTCACGTTTTTTTTCGACAATACAAGCATTAACTTTTGGCACTGGTATATATTGTTATTTAAATTTGCCATTTGATTATCTTCTTGTCAATCACATAAATTATATGCTACTGTTTAATGTAGTTTTGTATAATCAAATGAACTCCTAGAATAATTTCTTATTTTGCTATAGCTTAACCAACCTTAGTTATTTTTTGGGGACTTCCTTGCTTGGCTTCGCTAGGAGTTAGCATATATGGAAAAATTGAGATAGACTGACAACAAACTCAACTCGAGACTTGCCCCCAAGGCCAAACCAGGTGGATTGAAGATTTCTTCTGTTGAATTTTTGTACCTATGGTTGGTCTTTATAATTTATATTTTAGCTTGTGAAATATATAATGAAATTGTAAGACACGTTCTTCATGTTGTTTTCATTGTTTAGCCCTCAAAAGAATTGATATAAGACATGTTCTTAATGTTGGTATCAAAAGAGAGAATTTCAAAATTTGAATTTTGAATTTTTGGCTCCAAACTTGTCAAGTCTGCCCTCCTTCAAGTCAAGTCAGCCCTAGTGAAGAGACACCCATTCGAACAGGTAGAGCACTATATAAAGCACTCAACCTCCTCCACAAGGCACCATTTGACCTCACGCAAGACAAGAGATATCCTAGGCATCTTAGCGAACAAGAAGGACGAAGTAGGATGAAGAAGGACAAATTCATCTCTAGCATTTCTCTCTCTCCTTGACTTCACATGTGTGACTTTTATGGGCAGCAGGGTCGAAATTCCGGGCATAACATTTTGGACAGCAAGGCCGAGTTTCTGGGCATATTCTGGGAGGCTGAAATTTGGCCTAGGCAGATCAGAGAGGGTCAAATTTGAAGGGAAAAAGATTGACTTGACAAGAGGGCTGTTTGACCATAGCATTTTGGTCAGTTTGACCTCATAGTTTACTAGCAGTATTAGGTGTATCTCTTGTTGAATTGAAGAATTTCTCTAAGGAAAATGTTGCTGGGTTTTTCCCCCAAGTGGGTTTTCCCACGATAAATATCGTGTTCTTTTTGTTCACTGTGATCCCTACTGTCCTTATGCATTTATGGTTGAATTTATGAAGTGTAATTGCTTAATGATAAACTGGAAGTGCTAAAAGAATATCTACATCATTAGAACTAATTATCAGTATTTCAAAAATTAGTGCTTGTATCTATTGCACTTGAAAAATCGACATGGTTTCAAAGCGTTGGTGAAGGATAGGACATTGAGATGACTCTTGAAGAGCTTTGGTAAAGGGAAGAGCATTGAAGAAAATCTACATCTACAATCTAATTGTTTATCCATGACAATGGGTTCCTCTACGAAGTTTGAGAATGTCATATAACCATATGACAAAACAAAAGAAATAGATTAAAAACTTGAAAATAAGCCTCTTCGAGGGGGCAACCTCCTTTTACATCACATAAATGAACAATTCTTGGTTGATTCAAATGATAAGACCTCTTTAGTATATATAGGAGTCTAAAGGGACAAAATATAATTAGGGCCTACATAACATTAATAATGTAAGAACTCAACAATAACAATAGTGAGTTTCTAAGGGGCAGAATGATAACAATATGGGGTACTCTGGGGCACACCAATAACAATATGGGGGCTACACTAGTATTAAAGGGATCTAATAGAGAACAAATTGGAATGAGCTAAAAATTTCAGGGCTTGGAAAACGAGGATTAATCTCATCCATGCAAAGAATGATCTTTTGATTATTGTGAAAGGCAAGGTCACTGAACCCTCAAATAATGAAGGAAAAATAAAATATGAAAAATATGACATCACAACTAGAAGCATCATTATGGACTCTATTAGAGATCACTTGATTCCATATGTTTCAATTCTAAACTCTTCAAAGACGTATGATGCCCTAGTTGGACTATATACTATTAACAACATTGGTCAAGCAATGAATTTGAAGAATGAGGTTTGTGATGTTAAAATGTCAAGGAATGATACCGTGGCTTCATATCATTAGGAACTCGTAGTTAAGAGATCAACTCCAAGCAATTGATGGAATCATTTTTGAAAGCGAACTAGTGACTACAACACTGACTACAACACTTAATGGTTTACCTGACTCATTGGACTCATTTGCATCTAGTATATGTGGCAGAATGGAAACTCCAAAGTTTGAAGAACTATGGATTGCATGTACTCAAGAAGAATGTAGGCTTATATCAAAGGGAAAGATTCAAAGATCTAATGAAGGCGATTCTCAAGCTTTTGCAACACGTTTCAAGAAGGCCAGGAAGAAAGAAGTTTGGTTTCCAAAGAAGAAATGAAGAAAGAAGACATGCTCCTCTAGGAAAGAAAGATATGTCGAAAGTTCAATGCTATCATTGTCACAAATTTGGTCACTATAGACATGATTGTCGTAAAAGATCGAATGATAGAAAGAGAAAGGGAAAGCAACATGCTACCACAACAGACATTGATGAACTTCCAAAGAAACCTAAGAATGAAGATTCAGGTACGGTTTCATCTATTTTTCTGCTCTTATAGGTTCTATTGCAGATAGCGATGATTTGTGGCTAGTTGATAGTGGTGCCACAAGACACATGACAGGAGATCGTGACAATCTTGGAGACAACAACAATTATGCCATAAAAGGCGTTGGGAAGACTTCCATTGAGTTGGAATAAGGTGAAAACTTTCATCTTAGCAACATACTATATGTACCAGGTTTGAAAAAGAATTTGGTTTCTATTTCATGTTTGGAAGATAAAGTAGATAGAGTAGTATTTGTTGATGGTAAATTCCTTGTATGGCCAAAGGGCTCAAGTATAGATTTTGCTAGATTAATTGGAGTTTGTGAAGGAAGGTTGTATAGACTCTTGAAACAACCTGCTCAAGAATTAGTGCATAATGACATCAATCCATGTGAACTTTAGCATAGAAGATTTGCTCATCTTCACTATATAGCTTTGCTAGCTTTAAATCACATGTTTTCAAGTGTTCTAGAATTGCAGATGGAGCATGAAGAAGGATGTAAAGGTTGTGTGCTTGGGAAGAATGTAAATAAGCCTTTTCCAAGAAGCAAAATTAGGTCAAAGGAAATTTTGGATCTAGTTCATTTTGATGTATGTGGTCCAATGCCAGTGAAATCTATTGGAGGCTCTTTTTACTATGTAACCTTTATTGATGATTTCTCTCGCAAGGCATGGATTTACTTCATGAAGACAAAGGACAAAGTCTTCAACAAGTTTCAGGAATTTAAGACTGAAGTGGAAAACTTGCAGGGAAAGAAAATCAAGATTCTGAGATCAGATAGTGGAGTACAATATACTTCCAAGGAACTCGTTGCCTTTTGTAAAGCCTGACAGGATTAAGAGGGAGTTGATAGTCCGTTACAATCCACAACAAAATGGAGTTGTTGAAAGAACAAACAAAACCATTGAAGAATGTGTTAAGGCAATGAGGCATGATCAAGACTTGCCTATGTTTCTATGGAGTGAAGTATCTATGACAACCGTCTTCACGATTAAGAGTTATCTTAATTTATGTGGGCAGAGGCCTGCAACACTGCTATTTATTTGCAGAACAAGAGTCCACATCGTGCCTTGGGGAATGTGACTCCTGAGGAGGCTTTTTCTGGGAAGAAGCCTGATGTTGGGCACTTTTGTATCTTTGGGTGCCTTACATATTCCTATGTCCCCAAGGAGAAGAGGACCAAGCTAGAACCTACTGCAGACAAGGGCATCTTTGTGGGTTATAGCGAGACCTCGAAAGCTTACCAGATTTACATTCCTACAAAGAGGAAAGTGGTTGTCAGGCGGGATGTAAAGTTCGAGGAGGAGAGGGCTTTGAGGGGGTCATAGGAGTTACATTATCTAGAGTCACCAGACCCTCAACAGCAGCTGAGGCAGTCACAAGGATCCAGTGCACAAGGTGCAGGAGGTCAGGGATCAGGAGGTACATTTATTACAGTGTCGGGTCCATCGGTGAGCAGTGTCTCTCAGAGTCAGGTGAGGGAATCTTCGGGCAGCATGTAGGGCAGTTCATAGAGCAGTTCACAGGATAGTCCATTGATGGAAAACTTGCATGGTACTTTAGCTTCTACAAGCACAGGTACATGTATGAGGTCAGTTGGTAGGCCTTCAGGAATTCAGGCTTCTGATGATGATGATGATTCTTTCACTTCGATGGAAGAAGTAGGCTCAGGGAAGAGGAAGGGCAAGTGGCTTCAAGACACCTTGCGCGAGGCCACATCAGTTGGTGGGCCAAAGAGATAGGTCAGAGAGAGTAGACTGCCTGAGCGGTTCTGTAGTTACATGGCATTGGTAACAAGCTTTGTTGACTTCGAGCCTTCTAGTTATGAGGAGGCAGCCAACCAACAGGTCTGGAGAGAGGCCATGATGGAGGTGTATTCTTCTATTATGAAGAACGATGTTTGGGAGGTAGTGTCAAGGCCTGAAGGTAAATCAGTTGTTACTTCCAGATGGCTCTACAAGATAAAGCATGCTGCAGATGGCAGCATAGAGAAGTTCAAGGCTTGATTTGTGGCGAGAGGGTTCTCACAGGTAGAGGGAGTTGACTATGAGGAGACCTTCACTCCCGTAGCTTGGTATACATCCTATTCGCTCCATGATGGGTTGGAAGATCCACCAGATGGATGTGAATATCGCCTTTCTCAATGGTTTCATTTAGGAGGAAGTTTATATTGAGCAGCCGCAAGGCTTTGAGGTGCATGGGCAGGAGACCCATGTATGCAGATTGAAAAAGGCAACTCTATGGCCTGAAGCAAGCTCCTAGAGCTTGGTACTCTCGGATTGATACATACTTGCAGCAATTGGGTTTCACTAAGAGTGAGGTTGATCCGAACCTATACTTCATTGTGGTAGGTGAGGAGCCTCTCATCTTGGTGTTGTATGTTGATGACTTGGTCATCACTGGAGCAGAGAGACTCATTGAGGGCTGCAAGAGAGATCTTGTTAATATTTTGAGATGAAAGATATCGGCTTGATGCATTATTTTCTGGGATTGGAGGTGTGGCAGGAGGAGGGGCATTTCTTCTTGGGATAGGGGAATATTCTTAGCATATTTCACATGGAGGACTGCAAACCCATGTCTACACCTATGATCACTCACTAGAAGAAGCTTCACGCTTCTGATTCCGAGTTGGTGGATCCCACTCTATATAGGAAACTGATTGGATCATTGATGTATTTGGTCAACACTCGACCATATATATGTTTTTCAGTCAACACTATGAGCCAGTTCATGTGTGAGCCCAGGAGAGTGCACTGGGTGGCTGCAAAACACATTCTTCGTTACTTGTAGGGAACTGTGGATTATGGTCTAGAATATAGACATGGTGATGGAGTGAGACTGGTAAGGTACACAAATTCAGATTGGGCAGGATGTGCTTCAGACAGGAAGAGTACTTCAGGGTGTTGTTTTGGGTTGGGTTCGGCAGTTGTGTTGTGGTTCAGCCGGAAACAACAGTTAGTTGCATTGAGCTCAGCTGAGGCAGAGTATATGGCTGCTAGTTTGGCTAGTTGTGAGGCCATATGGCTTCGCAAGATGTTGTTTGGTCTATTTGGTTAGGCATTGAGACCTTCTGTGATTTACTGCGATAATCGAAGTTGCATAAAACTCATGGAGAATCCAGTTTTTCATAACAGGTCAAAGCATATTGGGATCAAGTATCACTTCATTCGAGACTATGTCTAAAAGGGAGCAGTTAAGCTTGAGTACATCTGCACAAATGAGCAGGTAGCAGATATTTTCACCAAAGCCTTACCACGGGGCAAACATGTCTACTTCAGAGACAAGATGGGAGTGGTGAGGAACACTTTCCTTGGTAAGAGGGAGTGTTAAATTTTGGGTACCAGAGGACAAGTGGTTCCCCATGGCTTTGATCTTTGGCCTAGGGAAAAGTGTCCACTCTATTGTACTTTTTCTCCAAAAAGTGACTATATAAGTGGTAAAATCAGTCTAATTTAAAAGTGACTTTATAAGTGATAAAGTTATATTCTAATTTTAAAGTGACTTTATTAAAGTCAATGAAGAATTAGAAAGTGGAAAAGTGACTATGTAAATAAAAGGCTAAGTGGGTCTTTATTTAAGTGGGTGAGTTAAAAAATAGAAAGTGAGAATTAAATGCACATTTATTCTCATCCCTTGATCTAAATGAATCTGAGCCATAGGGTAAAAGGAGAGAAGAAGAGAAAATATCACATTCATTCTTTCATGAGCTTTTGAGAGAAAAGGCAAGAGAGAGCAAGGAGATTTTCTGAGCAGAGAGGAAGTGAAGGAGAGCAACAAATCTGTACAGCAGCTTGGCACACATCCCAAGACAACAAATTCGTACAACAACATTTATTGGCACACATCCCAAGATAGAAATCCATACAATAGTGATTTGGCACATTTTCCAAGGAAGTTACAACACAAATTTTGAGGAAGAGGGACAACTGAAGGCACAAATTTCAAGGCTGAGTTGGGCACAATTTTCGAGGAAGACAACTGTACAATTTTTGTACAATACGTACTACTGTACACAAAATTTTGGGCACGAATCTCGAGGCATCCATACAACATTTAATGCTGTAATTTTTTCCAGTGTATTTCAGTTTCTCTGTAAAAGATTTTCTGAAATAAAGAAGAGCTCTCAAACTGGTTTTCCCCAAGAGTTGTAGGGGGTTTTTCTGGGGTCACATTGACCAAAAATCACTGTGTCATTTTTTGTGTGCGGCTGTTATATTTTACAGTGCATTTATTTCTACATTTTCCAGCAATAGTAAAATCTCCAAATTTGTATTTTCAAAAAGAATTTCATTTCCAGATTTTAGTGTTTTTTATCATGCTTGGATTTAACATTAAATGCATCGAGTGATAAGGGAAAACTAGTAACCAGAGTGGGCACTGAAATTCCACTGTTCTCATCGAATTTTTGAAGACAAGACTCCTGAAGAAGCATTCACTGGATAGAAACTACAAGTTGGACATTTCAGAATATTTGGTTGTCCAGTCTATATCCATGTACCCAAAGATAAGAGAAAGAACCTAGAGCCTTCAAGAAAGAAAGGAATATTCGTTGGATATAGTGAGTCATCGAAGGCCTATAGAATCTATGTTTCAGGACAACGACATGTTGAAATCAACAGGGACGTGTCCTTTGATGAGAATGTTGCCTATTGGAAATCTAAAGAAGTTCTCATGGACTCTGATGACGCCGAAGAACATGAAGCTCCCAAGGAAGAAGGTTCGGGTCCATCAAATTCTTTAGAACATCTTGTAAATCATCAAGAAGAGCCGAAAGGGCCTAGGGATCTAGTGGACCCAGTTGTTGTTCCTGAAATCAGGAAAAGGCTAGCTTGGCTTAGATCTACTTTGCAAGAAGCTGAAGGACAACACTACGTGGCAGTTTTAGGAAAACCAAGAGACCGAAGAGGTATTTTGGATATGCTGCATTAATGACTAATCTCATTGATTTTGAACCTTCCTCCTTTAAAGTAGTAATTATCTGGCAAGTTTGGAAGGATGTGATGTTGGAAGAATACCAATTGATTATGAGGAATGATATATGGGAGATTGTGCCTAGACCTGAAGGGACGTCAGTGGTAACCTCCAAATGGTTATACAAGATCAAACATGCAGTGGATGGGTGCATTGACAAATACAAGGCGAAATTTGTGGCTAGAGGGTTCTTCTAGAAAGAGGTAGAGGATTACGATGAGATTTTTGCTCCAGTTGCTAGATTAAAGAAAACCTTGTATGGACTTAAGCAATCACCTAGAGCCTGGTATTCTTGAATTGACAACTACCAAACAAGACTCGATTTTTCCAAAAGTGATGCTAATCCAAATCTATATATCAAGGTTGAGAAGAATGAACTTGTGATTTTATTATTGTATGTTGATGACTTATTTCTGACAGGAGTAGAGCATCTCATTATTTGGTGTAAGAGGGAGTTGGCTTCTGAATTTGATATGAAGAATCTTGTGTTGATGAACTACTATTTGGGGCTAGAAATATGGCAGAAGCCTGGTGAAATATTCCTTGGTCAAGGAAAATATATTATCAAGATCTGGCAGAAGTTTGGAATGACAGGTTGTAAATCGATGACAACTCCCATGGTGACAAATCCGAGAAAGTTGAGAGACTTTGACTCAGATCTGGTAGATCCATCCATGTACCGGAAACCAATTGGCTCACTGATGTATTTGGTTAATACTAGGCTGGACATTTTCTTTGTAATGAATACTCTAAGCCAGTTCTAGGTGGAACCAAGACATGATCATTGGATTGCAGCAAGGCATGTATTGATATATTTGCGTGGTACAATTGATTATGGTTTGAGATATCTCTCAAACAGTGATTTACAACTACAGAGATATACAGATGCAGATTGTGTAGGAAGTGCTGAAGACAAAAAGAGTACATCCAAAGGTTGCTTTAGTTTGGGCTCTGCTATGATTTCTTGGATGAGTGCGAAGCAAACATCTGTTGCACTCAACACTGCTGAGGCAAAATATATTGCAGCCAGTTTAGCGAGTTGTGAAGTAGTGTGGCTTTGGAAGTTACTCGCAAGACTACTTGATCAAATGCTAGAACTAACTGTGATATATTGTGACAATCAAAGCTGTTTGAAATTGACAAAGAATCCAATTTTCCATTACAGGTTGAAGCACATTGAGATCAAGTACCACTTCATCCATGACATGGTGCAGAAGGGAGCAATTAAGCTCCAATGAAGCTCCATTATGTCTCCACTGATGAGCAGATAACTGATATTCTTACAAAGCTTCCATCCAGAGCGAAGTTCTTTGTATATTTCAAGGAAAATCTTGGACTTGTTGAGAATGTCTCTTTCAGTAAGAGGAAGTGTTGATGAGGTAACATCACGGATTGACATTATCCCTGTCTCAAGTATATTGACTCGAATTAGAGAGAATTGTTCAACAAAGGACAATCATTCTTCTTGTGTCAAGTATGTTGACCCAAATTAGGAAGAATGGTCCTAGAGCATAAGGCTTGTTTAGCATCAAGCCCCAAATTAATCATGGACTGACATTCTCCCTGTCTCAGGTATATTGAGCCGAATTAGAGAGAATGGTTTGACAAAGGACAATCATTCTTCCTGTGTCAAGTATGTTGACCCCAATTAGGAAGAATGGTCCTAAAGCATAAGGCTCGTTTAGTATCAGGCCCCAAATTAATCAGATAGAGTGTGCCCTTTGGAGATTCACCATGTGTCAAAGATATTGACTGGAATGATGGTGAACCAAGACTAGTCTATATATGATGTTTCAGATAGACCGGAATTATGGTGACTAGTTGATGCTAAATGATGTACCATGCGTCAGGAGTACCAACCAGGAATATTGTGAGAATATACCATAGGTCAGAGGTATTGACCAAAATTATGGTAGCTTGTTGATGTTGTTGATTTACCATGTGTCAAAGTTGTTTGACCGGATTATGATAATTAGTTGATGCTATTGGTTTACCATGTGTTACAGTTGTTGACCAGATTATGGTAATTGGATAATTATGATGATTTGTTATAACCTTTTCTTAGAGAAATTTGTCAACAAAAGAACATCTGTCTAGTCATTATGAATACCTTCTTAGCTAAGAGGGAGTGTTGAATTTTTGTAGCTATGGTTGGTTTTCATAATTTATATTTTAGCCCTTGAAATATATAATGAAATTGTAAGACATGTTCTTTATGTTATTTTCATTGTTTAGCCCTTGAAAAAATTGATATAAGACATGTTCTTCATGTTGGTATCAAAAGATAAAATTTCGAAATTTGAATTTTGAATTTTTGGCTCCAAACTTGTGAAGTCGGCACACCTTCAAGTCAAGTCGGTTCCAGTGAAAAGACACCCATTCAGACAGGAAAACACTATATATAGAGCAGTCAACCTCCTTCACAAGGCACCATTCGACCTCACACAAGACAAGATATTCAGGGCAGGTTAGCGAAGAAGGACAGAGTAGGACGAAGAAGGACGAATTCACGTCTAGCATTTCTCTCTCTCTCCTTGACTTTGCACGTGTGACTTTTGTGGGCAATTTCTGGGCAGCAGGTCAAATTTCTGGGTAGCAGGACCAAAAAAATTGCAATCTTCACCGTGTAATAGTGCACCTACACGTCTCCATCGACGTTCTTCTTCCACTGGAAGACCTAGAGCCAACTATCGAGACTTTGGAATTTTGGGGAGGACTCTAGGCAGCAGGGCGGAGTTTCCGGGCATATTCTAGGAGGCCGAATTTCAGCCTAGGCAGATCAGAGAGGGTCAAAGTTGAAGGGAAGGAGATTGACTTAACAAGCGGGCTGTTTGACCATAGCACTGATGGTCAGTTTGACTTTATAGTTGACTAGCAATACTAGGTGTCTCTTGTTGAACTGAAGAATTTCTTTGAGGAGAAGGTTGCCAGGTTTTTCCCCCAAGTGGGTTTTCTCAGGGTAAATGTTGTGTTCTCTTTTTGCATCGTGACTCTACTGTCCTCATGCATTTATGGTTGAATTTCTGAAGTGTAATTGCTTAATGATCAACTGAAAGTGCTAAAAGAATATCTACATCCTTAGAAGTAATTATCAGTATTTCAGAAATTAGTGCTTGTATCTATTACACTTGAAAAATCAACATACTCCACGTGACCCGAGGTGTGGATTAGTGAGTGACAACAATGATCATTTGTTGGACATTAATATAATTAATTATCTTTTCTACTCGAGGTTTATAATTTTGGTGATGCTCCATGCCTTTCTTTCTCAGTCGCATTGATCAGTTATGGTCAGTATTGGACATTAATATAGTTTCATTTTGTTACCTAAATTTATATAAGTTGTGGGAAACTGCGTGAGAGTGAAAAAGGACCAAAACCAATAAAGGCAACTTGCGTGAAAAAAAAAGCAAAATATATGGTTTCTGGAACTATGCATGTTCTTCAACTTGTCAAGTGGAAAGGTTTGTTAGGTTTGTTCAAGGACACGTGACATCGCAAAAAGTTAAGGAAAGCTATAAAGCCAATAATTTTTCTTGATCATATCATTCTTACCAAAATATATGGGACCTTCATGCAATATAATTGGATTGTGGAATTGTCTATGTTATCGAGCTTTATACACATTAATTCGGGTGCCTCTTGATGTTGGTTACCATCTTCCGCTTGCTCCCAGCTATAAAGTGACAATCTAAACTTAACACTCAAGGACATTGCGGCTATATTATGTTTAAATGGCTATTAGTCAAATGCTGAGAAAGTGAGGTGCATTATCGCAAATAACTTTGTGACGCATGATTTCAAAACTGACGTATTCTGTTTTCGTGGTTTTTGATATTATCCAGATAAATGTTTTTTTAATGTTTCAATCCATTTTCCCAGGATTCTGTAGTGTGAAAGGTGCAGTGATGTATCATCTGAATGTGATTGTTGGATAAATTAAATACTGAGTGTTAAATAAGCGCTGATTGTTTTTATAAATTTGTGCAATTTTCCAGGTAGATTTGGCAATTATCTCAGTCCCATCTAGTTACCGGGTATGAATCTTAAAGTTTTCTTGGAAATGATTTTGATTTTGTGGCCATGCTGAGCGTAGCAGGATTCCAACATATTGAGACGATTATTTGTATTTGGACCTAAAAACCTTTGATCTTGAAATATCGACGAGAGGATTTGCAGGGAAGATTCTTAGTCCATATTTTGAAGTAATGTTTATGGAAAAGTTATCTTTATAAATGCATTATAATTTTCTAGATTCTTTAACCTTGTTGAGGGTCTACCTTGTTAATTTTATTCATCAGAAACTTCAGCATAAGTTTTCAGTAGCAAATGGCAGAATATTTGCAAGCTAGGCAGATAAATTGAACACATTTTTTTATCAAGGCTTCTTGTGTGCCCATGCCAGTGAATTTTCACAGATTCCTTCCTTGGAAGAACTCGTGATAATAATTTGAATTTAATTTCTCGTGAGTGGTGTATTAGAGATGGAAATGTACAAACTTATGCATGTGGGCTGGGTTACTGGAACTATTAAACTATGCTATATGAAATTATACCCATAAATAATTTATAAAATCATAGTCTTAAACAATGATGTTTGGAGTGTTTCAGCATCCACTAATTTCATTTCTAGGAACTTGAAATATTCTGCAAGTCACCATAAGTAATTGAAAAAGGGTTTGTGTCAAAGTATACATATGGTTAAGGTAGTTTCTATCCTAGAAAATCTGCAGAATACGTTTCTTTTATTCTTTAACTATATTCACAGCTGGCAGTCTGACATGTTTGCTACAAAATCTGACTTGCAATAGAGCATGCAAAAGACTGCTGTCGATATATTCTATAGCGTTTCTATTGATGACGACTTAACTTGGAAGTGAAATCAGTGACGAGCCTGTAGATGTGAACGGAAACTATCCTATGCGAACTTAGATCGTAGTTGTCATATCTGGAAACATTTTGGTAATTTGGAAAGGATATGCTACTTTGTTATTGTCTTATTATTGGAATGGCATCCCAGATGGTTTTTGTGAACTAAGAAATACGAATAATTCTGATTGAGAATGATTTAGAATTTTAAGAAAATTCAAGTAAAAAATGACATTTGCAAATCATATTATTCCACAGCAGCCAATGCGATATAAATTTTAATATGAACAGTGGTGAAAATGTGAATTATTTGAATAGTTTTACAGAAGTAAATATAAATGACAATAAATATGGAAGGATTTGCAAGTTATTTCCAAAGTTCTATAAGGGAAAATATCGGGGGTGTAATTATAGAGACTAAAATTTTGGTGGAAAAGACAATCAGCCAGTCAAATATGTTATTATATTTGATCTGTAAATGATAAGTTTGTGGCCTGTACGTTTGGTTAACACGGACCTCGTTGGAGTTTAAATTTATATGGTCTCTGTGCCTCATAAAGCTGAGTATAGGCTCCTCGTGCTCTGTTTAGATTGGTGTCAAAGCTGTGTGTGTTTGCTAGAGGTGCCAAGGCCAATGCTCAGCAACCAAGCAAATTCAATTCTATCCTTGTAGCTCTGTTGCCCCAGTGCCAATATGAACAACAACACAATTTTATGAGCAAATCAATATAAAAAAGGTTTAATTCCATTTATAATTCTGCTAGGGCATTTGAACAATGCACTTTACATTGCAAATGTGAATATACGACATTGCTTTAGCCACAATACATTTTACTTGCTAGCTGAGTGATATACTCTGGATATATCCTTTGCTTGTTTAATTTATAGATTGCACGTACTCCAGTTAAAAAACATGTAATTACAAATATACCCTCAATACCAAAGCATGAATAAAGCATTCTCTGTCATCGTTTCTCATATAGCACAAAGATATATCTATATTTATGATTATTTTGAGGCTGGCTGTGGGTGCTCAACTCAATGCGCATAGTGTGCAGAGGTCACTGTTTTCAACTTTTCATATGCATCGATAAGAGGTGTTTGGAACAGCTCCACAATGGTTGTAGGTATTGGAGATTGGTCAAGAAAAACTGCAACCTTCATTGATTTTCCATTAATCCAAACATACATAAATATACAATTATTTTGTGACCTTTGATTTCAACTTCCAAGGTTGATGTCTCGTCCTATTCTGATTATTCATATTTCTCCTATTAACATATTTACAAAATATTTACAATTCACCAAATCCCTAAGGATTAGATGTCTAACATTTCCCCTTAATCCAAAGGGGTATTTGTGAGTTCATGCAGAAACATGAAGGACAACTACAAATGGCTAAATATGGTTTTTAAATCTAGTGGTTTTGTGGATGACCACAGACTAGATGGCTGACAAAGTTGATGTCTTCTACTAGATGATGATTTAAAGATGACCATAAATTGATGTCTCGCAGAAGCTTGAAGTCTTCTACTTAGTGGTGGTCTAAGGATGACCACAAACAAGATGGCAATAGACTATGGCTTTAGCTATATCTTTGCGTTTGGCATTCCAAAATTGCAATGGAAAACAATGTAAAAAGTATATTCATATGATTTATCTTTTCCCAGGTCTAATGCTTTGTCTGTCTTTTTTTGAATTTGTTTGTCCTTGATCTTCTCCCAAAGAATTCTGCATGTCTTTGCCTCATGTCCATTTCTACCACATCAGTCACAATGAAGATCATGTCTCCTTCTTATTTTACTTCCTTCTCCTCTAGAAGAGTCGTTTGATTGATTCTTCCATTTTTGAGCAAGGCACATAGTTTCTAACTTTCTCCAATTGGGGGAGTTGTATTATTCCTCCCAAAAGTTCTCATGTTTCACGACTTTCTCCACTAAGGAGTCAGATGAAATGGACTTCATTTAGCCACTAGCTTGTAGGGATTCAAGATAGAGTGCGAGTATGTAGGACATTCATCCAACATGCCTTGATGAATGTCATGAGTGTTGAGAAATGTAACTAGTATCGGTCTTCATATTTGTATTTGAGTCTTGATGTAATGTATTTGTCAAAAGAAAAATTATTATAAAATAAAATTATTTTATAAGCGTGGGTTTCATGCTTTATTCATTGTTTCTAGGTCTAAGCATCCAATGTGTGCTTCTAGGGTTTGTGTCACGAGTTATTGTCCTTGTCATCATGTAATAGACCCTTCTTGGGCTTTGCATATAAAGAATGAAAATTATAATTGAGTCAAATATGTGATTTGTGCCTCCACTAAGTCAGCCCCAAGAGAAGACAAGTCGACCCCATAAAGGGAATTTGACCACACAAAAGACTATATGTAGAAGTGCAACTCAACCGCATTTGGACATTCACTCAAGCAAGTTCAATCTGCAGTTGCAAGAGGAAGGAAAAAAATGCGAAATGCCTAAAAGGAGAGGAGAAAGAAAGCGAAGGAGACTCTTGTCAAGCAAGAAGAAGCCAAAAATTCTCTCTTTTCTCTCACACGTGCGAGTTTCTGGGTTGCAGGAAGGGGCCGAAATTGCAATACTCAAGTAGGGCCAAACTTTTGATGCATTAGGGTTGAAATTTTTGGTTGATTCAGTATTAAAGAAGCTGATTGGAAAAACTACCTTGGGACGCTGATTTGGTGGATTGGAGGAGGTCTTTGTCTTGGTCAAGGGTCTTGGT
Organism: Pinus albicaulis; assembly: GCA_034641835.2. Lineage (NCBI taxonomy): Eukaryota > Viridiplantae > Streptophyta > Pinopsida > Pinales > Pinaceae > Pinus > Pinus albicaulis. The sequence continues at coordinate 1,062,475,398 of CM076581.1, read as the reverse complement.
TGTCTCATTTGATTTGGTTCTAAAGGAAGAGGAGAATTTTTGGGTTTTCCCCTATGAGAGGGTTTTTGCCTTGATTGAGAGCCTACATCTTGTGTCCTTGATCTTCATGTTTATGTTTTGTAAGTTGCTTGATGATAAGAAGATAATAAAATACATAATGAAATTGAAGAATAACTAAAAGAAGATAACTAAATATCACAAGTAATTATCAAGGTAAGAAAGTCTTTCTGCCCTTCTGATTTTCTAACATGGCATCAGAGCTAAGGTGCAGAAGAAGAAGGAAAAAGGCAACTTGAAGGTCAATTGCTTTCATTACGATTCAAGTAAGATCTTAAGAAGAAGAGGAATCTCATCATTTGACTTTTGAAAAAGAAGGAAGTCATATACTAGTTGTTAGGGTCCTATAATTTATGGGATCTCAAGGTGATAGGATATTTTATCTCAGTTATATGATATTGTAAATAATATTTCATATTTGCAAATGATTTCCAAAAAAATATAAAAGAAAATGAAAACAGGGTATTTAAAAATAAAACAGAATAAAGAGACAAAAGAAAAGAAAAAGAAAAAATAGTGAAAGAATAAAAATAAAGATGAGAACCCCACAAAAGGAAAAGAAATAATACTGAAAGTGTTGCAAATGTAAATGCCACTGCTTGATAGATAGTTTCATTCAGTTAAATAAAATGAAGGTTTTGTTCAACTTGTTCAAAATGCCACAATCCTTACTCATTGTTTAATCATACAACTTAATCATGGTTAAACAATTTTCATTTTTTGTTAATTAGATTAGAGAATAAGGTTAGTCGAACTATTTAATCTTGGCTAATGTTAGCTAGGTAGAAAATAATATTGATTCAAATGTGTAAGCTGAATGAATGGAAAAATAAGTGGATATGATAGAATAGGTTTTTGTTTTTCATAAGTAAAATGAGGGTCTGCAAGACCAAATGCACCCTTAGGAATGAAGAGAAAAATTAGTTTTAGGATTAGGTGAAAAATTGAAGTTAAAAGGATAAATGTGGTTAATTTCACTTCAAAGGGTTTATTGTTGCATTATTGGTCTAAGTTTGAAAGATTATGTAAAATGCACTTTGGCCTAATTTTGAATGTATATATGTTTTTATCCAAAGTCCGCATCTAAAAGTTTTATGTAAAGTTCTATTATATGACAAAACAACAACACGACAATTGCGTTTGTCGCTTTGGGTTAAGGCTCGTGCATTTTTAGCCGCTCGATCAATAATTTCGACAGATCTACGACTATTATCCCTTTTCGGCCCCCCTTGCCATTTTGCCTTACTGCTTGGGGGGGGGGGGGTCCGAAAAGGCGGTTTTACTCTTGTTGGTCCCACGCTACGTGGCATCCCCTCTGCGTTTTGCACACCCCCCACCCCCCCACCTCATGAAACCGTTTACCACCCTCACCTGCCTCCGAAAACCGTGCACCGCTGTTCTATTCCCACTTCCCTACCCACACGCTTCCCTCCACTCACATTCTACTGCGTGGCTATAGCCGTTAGCCAATCAACACACTTCTCGGGGGATAACCGTTACCATATTAAATTTTCCCGAGTAACCGTTTGAACTCCAAAGGATTCGTGCCTGCAATGGAAAATCCCCAAAACCTTTAAAAGCTTTGTCGCGCCACCATTTATCATTTCCTGTTGCAACATTCTCTCAATTTACTTTGAGTTCTAGGTTTTCATGCGCCAATGACATTATCTTGTCAGTCAAGCATTCAATCGAGCACGAAAAGGCCCAATTCAATTCCTGCCTACGACAAACATGCACATTTCTGGTAAACTTTCATTTTTCATTCCCTTTTCTATAAATTTCCATTTACAGTATGCCTCCCAAGAAAAATAACCAGGAAGACCCTATCAACCCTCTGATCCATCCCCCTGTAGACCTGGACCATGTTCCTCTAGCAAATCGAGACTACAAGATCTGCGAGACTCAGTGCGAGTTCGATCTTTTCGAACTCTATTGCTGGCTCGAGGATAAATTCGTGGACAATACTGATGAAATTGGACTCTGGGAGTCCAATCTTCCCTATTACATCTTTCCCCAGACCTTTCACTCCCCTGATTTTATCAGAAAATGTCAAGCCTGTTATGTCCCAAACTAGAGAGCAATCATAGCCCCTACTGGTGAAATTCTACTCACCACTACTGCTAGAAACATTGACCAGATGATGCAGACCCCTCTTGTAGAAAACAACACTCCATTTTCCATAGAAGCCTTAACTGAATTGTATCTGAAACTAGATTTTTCTAAAGAGCACATATTTTTGACCTTTTCTTGCCTGAAAACACCCAATTACCTAGAAAAAACCCACCTTATGCCTCTTCTATTTTCCCAGATCAGGCCAAGCAAATTATTTGTGTTATCTTGCTTCTTGGGCTATTATTCTGATTAATGTGTAAATGAACCTTTGCTAGGATTCCTATCAATCTTTTCCATTGATCATAAGCCTTCCATCATCTTCAATTTCAGTCAATTCTTGGCTGACAATATTCATGAACAATCCCTGAAGTTACCAACTAAAGGAGTGTTCAAGTATATTTCAATTTTGGTTTGTTTGTTTATCTATTATCAGGTAGATAGATTCAAGTTTGCAATGCAGAAGTTAGATGAAGAAGGGAATCAACAGTCTGTGATATTCTGGACTTCCCTGGTTATGAAAGATCAAGAAGAATTCACATTCAAGTAGTACATTGAGCAGTTTATACATCCAACAATGAGCATGCTAACCATCTCAGAAGAATCAAGGATTAGTGAGGAAATAAAGAGGATTTTACATTTGACAGAGCAAGCAAACACTGGAGACTGGTACCTATACCAAAATTACACTGAAATCAGAGTGTATGAATGTGAATTGGCACCATATAAGTTGCCAAAATATCTCCCCATGAGAGTATTTGCATTAGAGTACATAAGACATATGATCAATTCAGATGAAATACACTTTGTTTCAGCCAAAAAGAAATCCCAATTCATAATTAAGACATTGGTTGGTTCTTTTGTGTGTAACAACAGGACAACAAGAGAAGAAGCAGACAAGCTTCTTAAGGAGATGAAGTCAATTTGAGTTCTACATGGTCCTATGATCCTCTGGGTATAATTTCTAAGTTGAGAGTGGAAAACAAAACCACTCCCTATACTCATACTCAGAGGCCTGAAATTGAAAGATATGTAAATCAACTGACTTGGATAGAAAATACTTTGCAGGAAGCTGAAGAACAACTTGTTTCTACTTTAACTTCAGAGACTCCTATTCCTCAGGAGAAAACAATCAAGATGCAGAGAGAGGAAGAATCACCATCAGTGACAGACAGTGCAGGGAAAGAGTTTAAAATCATGTACAGAAAGAGGACTAAAATGAGTCCTAAAGTTGATTTAGAAAAAAATGTAGAAGGAGCTGCCATGATAATCAAGGAAACACCATATTCAACAAGCAGGAAGCAAATTTGTTGCATCTCCTACAGTGTCATCAGTATCATAGGGTCAACAAGATACAATTTAGACTTCAAAGGTTGTTCAGGGAGAAAAGGAAAAGAGCATTTTTGACAGATACAGAGAAATCAAGCTTAAGAATGAAATTATTAAGAACAACACTTATACACAGTTTTGAAAGCAAACTTCTAGTTCACAGAGTAAACTCCTATCAACTTTTGATTCAGAAAAAGGGAAGATGCATATGGCCTTGAGGCTCAAATTCCATAGCCCAAAACATCAACAGATTATAAAAAGACAACATTTGAGTTTGACACCAAAGATATCCATCCCATTGATCAAATGGAGATGCACAAGCAAACTGGTGAGATGATTTCTTCTACTTTGACCAATACAACCATGAATCTGTTTAAATTGCAGGTTTCACTTTCAAACATTCAGTGTCAGTTGAAGATGGAGACGATCTCTTCTATGGCAAAAAACATGAGGATCAAATCTTTGGAAGATTTGGTTGTGAAGATAGGCTATGATCCAACAAATATGAAAGCTGCAGAGGAGTTGATTAAGAAGAAGAATGTTGACGTTGCAACATCAAGAAAGCAGCTAAAGTTGCCAGCAATTGAAGATCCACTGACTAAAGACATTGAAGAATCTGAGATACAGAAAGGAGACATGATGAAATTGATCATGGAACAAAATGCTCAGATAAGACAGATGGAGACAGAGATGGAAAAAATGATTAAAGAGAAGGATCATAATTCAAAAGTAGCCATGATTCCTTTGGATGCTGTGCCCCTCACAACAATCCCCACTGTAGGAACTGCAACATCAACAATACCTTCAGCCCAATCTGCAGATGCTGTTGAGCAATTGAAAAAGGCTGTCGAAAACATGTCAATTAAGATTGAGGAAATAAAGAAGTTGCAGTGGAAAGTCAAAGCTCTGCAAGATCAGAAAACGAGGAGTGAAGCTTCACATTTGGCTAAAGCACAAAAATCTCAAAGTCTGATACAAAGGTTACAAAAAGCAGAAAGAGAGTCAGCTATTGGCCAGACCTTGGCCCAAGCCAAGGAAAGTATATGGATGGACATTCTAAATTCCATGAATGAGATTTGGCTATGTATCCAAATCATCTTTGAGCAGAAGGACCTAATAAAGAAAGCAACATAATCCATTAGAAAGATCAAAGAGAAGCTGGGTAAAATGCCCACAGAAGTTGCCAACATCATCAAATTCCTAAAATCAAAGAATAAATAAGAGCTGGAGGACTTCAGAATTGATGACAAGACTGAAACCATCTTGGAGGTCAAGGTTTTAACAAAAATAAATCTCATAACTCAGTTAGAGGAAAAGTGTCAAGGACTAGAAATATCAGTTAACAGGGTTTTTTAGCATAATTGAAGCATTAAATAAAAAATGATTACCCAATGTATTCGTAATTAATGATAAATTAATTACTCAAGAAGATTATGTTGGGAAGTTGAAGGAAGTGACTAGAGACAGTTCAAAATTTGCTAACATAAAGGGCAGTATGATAGGCAGAGCGTTATTGGAAGCAATGGGGAATGGTTTTTACATTCAGAATGAAGTAAATCACATCTTCGTGGTAAGACCAACGTAACAAAGTTGACCCTTCCGGATGAAGACAAATGTGATAAGTTATGTGATTTACTAGATTAATTGGTAATTTCAAAGACAATTACAAGATCAACCATCACAACAATACCGCATCAACAAACATGCCAGCTCACCAACAAATTCCTCCAAAGCAGAGCCACCTCTCAACGTAGTTTTCCACCTAGCCTATTGGTTCGCAGAATTAGATAATTTGTTTAAATTTTTGCTAAATATACCCGGTCGGTTGAAACAAGAGTTTTGTAAATATTATAAATGCTTCACACTTCGAAGTATTCAAGGTTGATTGTTGAGCAATATTTTCTCAAAGCTATTGTACTTTTTCTAGTAGATGGACTGATCATTAATACAAGGACATTCTTCACATGATTCATGTGGTGGGAAAATTGGTGATGTGCTTCATCTGTTCATGTGTTATTTCATTGTTTTCCTTTACTGTTATTTCTTTAAAGCTTAATTACATTAGAGAAACTGTGACGATTGTGATTTGTTGAAATATACACCCTGTTCTGGCTTTAAGTAATTTCTATGTTTTCTTCAGAAGTCAAACTAAAGATTTCTTAATTGCTCTTTAGTTTCTATTGAATCTTTCTTTTCTTCTGTTCCATATCATTTTAATTCTGAAAAGATCCAACTAGTTCACCTATCTTGCCCTGTGGGACTTCTTTAAAATTTAATGTAGTTGCAGTTAGTTTTACAGACTCCATAGCCCAATGGAAGTATAAATCATTCAATCAAAACAATTACAAACAAATCAAACAAACGATTGCATAGTCATAACTAGCCTAAAATTTACATAAATCAAAGCGAAAATTTATAGAGAGATCCCTCTCTGAGTTTAGAAGGGCTAGCTTCTAGGCTTAAAAGTGCTTTTTATGTTATTTTCTGTGTTTACTCTCACAATTTCAAAAATTACAGAACGATAACATGGTGGCGACCATACTGGGGACAAAGTGAAAATATTGTGATTTTCTTCGAATTCATTTTCCCTGGTTAAAAGAAGTGTATTTTAGGAATATTTCAGAGATTGTTTACCTTTTTCTTTTGTAAATAATAGTGTGTGTGTGTGTTTTAGATTTTAATTCTGGCTCCAAAAAGAGCTTGATGCTGGGGTACCCTTCCCAACTCACATTTTCTATTTCTTATGCATATAGCAATGCATCCCAATTTTTCATGCCCCAAATAAACTCACAATCTGGCAACCTCACAATATTATCAACCTGGCCAATTCAAAATTATATCTGGAATCTTTAATATCTCAAATTTGAGATTTGAGATATTAAATTAACACTCTTATGATTTTAAGCCCCCTCACTTTACAACCATATTTTTGAAGCTTTACCTTTTCATATATAATGGGTCCTTCATTTTCATTTGATTGCAAATGTCCAAATTGGAAAACTCAAAACTTTGTGGAAGCTTATTTCATCTTCTGGTTATAAGGCCCACATTCACCTTCTTATCTCTATAAAAGGCACACACCCAGTTTTAATTCCAAGTCAAGGCAATTTATTTAAATTGTGGAACTCTTCAAACTCTATGGTTCGACTAGTATAAAACTCTCACGCATATACTATGCCCTTTCATTTAATTTCCAAACAAAACCCCACTTCATAGATATTGAAAACCTTAGCATTCAAATCCCAAAGTAAATCCTCACTCTAATATGATTCCAGTCTTCATAGCAACCATTATATATTGGATTATGGCATAGCCATCATGCTCTTAACTTACCTTATATTAATTAAGTCCAACATATATATATCTGGCCACAAGATTTTCATGTGTCCTTACCCTTTTCGCTCCTATGGGTTAATCTTATTAACCCATCTAAACTTCCTACCATTCAATTCTGTGGATTAAACTTCAAATAACCCCATATATGTTTAAGTTCGCCTTTTCATAACCCAACTATTAAAAGATTAATGTGGAACCATAGCTTATTAACAACTTACAGCTCACAGCATAAACAACCCATCGCATCAACTTCATAATACATTTGGCCCAGCGTTCACATACCCTTTCATCTAACGGTGGATGCATTCATCGCTTATCGAATCCACGGTCAGCGCGTCACAACTGACATGAGACTTAATTCTCAAAAATCAAGCGATGAACTGGGTCCCAGCAATTAACTACCGTCCACATCCAATGGCGCATAACTTATCGCGCCCCAACCACCCAATCCGACGGCAATCATGCAATTTAATTGCACGAGGGTTAAATCTCAGAAGTTGCGTGATATAAGTGGGTTTTAAAAACCGCGTATGGACACACGTCCTTTAGTTTGTGATATCGTGTTTTTTTCAGGAAACAACTTACCACTTATAAATTGTGCGAAACCCATGGTTTGGGTTTCAAAACTGCTCTTACTGTTTCGACTTCAAGGTTCCGACTAACTCTTGCTCAAGGTTCCGTTCTCCAACGCAATTCAATTTTGTTTTGATTCGGGCTTCACGGTTCTTTGTCACTAAACAATGCTCTAACATATCTCGGTCTCTATACCGTCGAATGGACCTTCGCTGTGCCGATGCCTCTACTTTCATGGCACAGTTCTTTCCCTCTGTTTTATGCCACCGTTACGTATAGAATGGATTCCATTCTATTCGTAGGTGCAGACCTCCACATTGGTCTAAAATCGATCCTCTCGTGCCTTTCCACAAAGAATTTGAATTCTCTGCGTCTTCAATTCTGCCTTACTTATTTTGACCTTTTGGTTCCACTCCATCTGGTCACGGTGCTATCACTTCCACTCCATCGCACAGTTCTCCGCACCACATAAAACTATTCTGTGCCTTCAATTCGGTTTCATTTGCTTAGTTTCCACAACTATTCAATACGGTATTCTCCAAAATCTGTGAACATTTAAACTCCCCACCGATTTTGCTGCTCACGGTTTCTTTTATGAGCGGAATACAAACTTTACTCCAGTCTAGGTCTGAATCATTAATTGATTGGAAATTTCATTCTCTCCTGGGTGATCGATCTTTTCAGTGATCGATACACCTTAACTCTTATGCCTTCCCAAATATATATGCAGAATTACTAATTGACCTTTATCACTCAGCTTAAGCACAATGTCATCGTTAATTAATATTGGTTCCCTCAACTATATACAGAGTCTCATTAAAACCCCCGAATTACAGAGTATATATCACACATTCTTATACATTGCCTATTGAAATTCAGAGCTCAATCATACAAAAATGACATCAATTAATGCTCATGTAGTACTGAAACAATCCCATTCATATATTCAGATGAATTTACTTACAACCTTCTAGTTTGGCTAGGTCTTTGAATCAAATGGCCCTTCTGCAACCTACTTTGCTTCTCCAGCTCTTTAGCTCTGATTATTTTTTTCTAAGGCCCTTGAGGCTTATATTTATACAGAACACTAATGAATCGATTCAGCTTCTTGACAGTTCGACAAAACTCTTGGACTTCCCAATTTAGCCTAATTCCCTAGATTAACTGAACTGACTCTTCACATTCATAACTAATCAACTTCTCTCATGTTCTCCAATGTTTTGGGAACATTTACAATTTCTCTCCACATTTAACTAAAAATCACTCAAATATGAATAATTACATAAGAAAGCAAAAACATGAGACCCCCCTATGTCTATTTACATACAAAGTATTTTCTTGATCCTAATGCCCCTGCATTAGACTCCCAAGGTTAAAATGATTCATGATCTCCTGATCATGTGCTTTCATCCTTGTCTTCCTGGATCCCACACTTTGCTCTGCAACTGGTCATCTGTTACAATATTCTTCTTTTGTAGTCCTCCGGGCTTCCATACTTTATGCTGCATCTTCCCGCCTACTATGCTTTCACAGTCTGTGACTGTCTTTCTCTTGCTGCTGATGCTTCTTTGTTTTCTTGCTGTTGTCTTCTTCTGAGACACCTTCACCATCAGCTTCCTCATAAATTCAATTTCCCTGTCTAGTATATCTTCTGACTGTTGGATACTGCTTCCTCTTGATTGCTGAACTCTTCTGCCTACTCCTGCTTGCTGAGTTCTTGCTGAACTCTTACACTTGCTTGACTCTTACTGCTTCTTGCGGCCACCCAATCATCCATACCCTCTTGTCTTCTGCAACAAAAAAACTCTTCCTCATTGTCACTCATGACAATTTCTTCATCCTCTGCCTTCAGCAATTCTCTGGACTGGTATTTAAATTGCCAGCCACTGTCATCATCTCTTTCCTTCTCCTTCCGGACCAAACATTCTTTAGTCCTTCCATCAGTATCTGCAATCATAAAACAAACATCAAAGTTATAAATTCTTTGTGTCTCTTCGCCTTCCATCAACACTCCAATTTGTTGCTCTGTCATTTCTTCCAGCAACACTTCATTCTGCTGCTCCGTCATCAGCACATCATTATGCTGATCCCAAATCTTCAAATCATTTTCGAGACTGCCAATTAGTCTCTCCTCTGCATCATCCTTTTCAAGAGTGTTTCCTTGCTCTCGTTCATAAAAATGAACCTTCTCATTCTCATTCAGCTCTACCTTTACAATCTGAACACTTTTTCTCTATGTTTCTATTCTCTGCTCCAGAACACTTAACTCATGCCACAATTCTTCCATCTCATCTGAGAAAATCTTTGTGAAATCTTCACTATCTTCACAAGTCAAGTTTCCTTCTGTCACTACTTCTTCATCCTCCATCAGAATAGAATTTTGATCTTCCAATCTTGTAATAACTTCAGTTATCTGTCCATCACTTTTCACTTGGCCATTCAATAAAATCAATTTGTCATTACTAGCATTAATAACAAATTGGTCATCATCATACATAACTGTCATGTTCCCATTGAAACAATCTCTTTCATTAAACAAGGAATTTATGAATTCCTTCTGCTGCAGTAATTTAGTTTGATCTTCATCTGAAAGATAATCATCATATGTGACTTGGAAACTTTCAGCTTCATTTATCACAACTTCATCATATGAACTGTCTTCTTCAATACCTGCATTCACACAAATCTTGTCAGTTTTAAAACCATAAGATCCCATGGTCTCATTTGATGATTTGATCATCAAATCTTCATGCTGCTCCAAGTCTTCTATACATTTCAGAATTTCTTCAATGGTCTCCTCTTTGGTTTCTTCAAGCTGTCTAATTGACTTCTCAATTCCCAGCTTCTGGCCATCATCACAATTTAGACTTCCTCTACTTCCAATGTATTGGGAAGCAAAACCTTTCCCCAACTGTGTATGGACATTTTCAAAATCTCTGGTTGTTCCATTTTCCTCCTTAGTGACAACATCAACAGTTTGTCCTTTCCCACATGTTCTTCCTGCAAACATACAAAATTTGTCAGATGCAAGGCCATTTGACCTCTTGGTCTCACTTGAAGCTTCAGTCTTCAAGTCCTTCTCCAAATATTCAATCATTTTGAGTAATTCCTCCTTCAGTCGAGCATTTATCATTTGCTCTCTCTTCATCTGTGGCATGTGCCACTTTACCTTCTTCTTCATGAGCCAACCAACTCTCTGGCTTTCCTCGATCCTCATTACCAGTTTATTAAACTGTTCTCTTATTTCAGCTACCTCTTTCTCATACTCTTCCTTCTTTAACTGTCTCTGCATGCCATTTGTCTTGGCATCCTCTTTCTTCATCTTCATGCTGTTGTGGCCTCTTTCAGAACCGCTGCTCTCTCTACTATGACTATCAGTAGCCATCTTCTCCTTCATGAGTTACTCATAAGCTGCACTAAGCCTCTGCAACATCAAGCTCTCTTGCTGCAACTTACCTCACCAATCCTTTCCTTCGGATTTGGGCTTTTGGCAAGCACTGGTCCCCTATCTGCTGGAACCTTCTAAGCACTCTCTTCTGCTCTCTCTAGGCTTCACTCTGCAAATTTTCTCAAGAACACATCTGTTCTTCCGTCATCCAACCTCTGTTGGGAATTCTCCAGGTTCTGCCACACTTTCTTCTTCACCTTAGAATCCTCTGCTGGATTCTTTCATCACTTCTCTCAAAGCTGTGATCTGCTTTTGCTGAGATTTCTCCAATTGCCTGCAATCTGAGTTCTGCAAACAATACTTCAAACCAGAGTTTACATAATTCTCATCAACTCACCTTCCAAGACCCCTGAATGATCTTGCTGTTCCCCTTACCTGCACTGCACCTCTGTATGCTGCAATTTATGTTAAATAGATTTAAACTTCAATTTTTTTTTTCACTGCTTCTGTACATATGCATTTCAAAATTAATTTTCAAAGAGCTTATCCTGCTCTGATACCACATGATGCCGGGGTACCCTTCCCAACTCACATTTTCTATTTCTTATGCATATAACAATGCATCCCAATTTTTCATGCCCCAAATAAACTCACAATCTGGCAACCTCACAATATTATCAACCTGGCCAATTCAAAATTATATCTTGAATCTTTAATATCTCAAATCTGAGATTTGAGATATTAAATTAACACTCTTATGATTTTAAGCCCCCTCAATTTACAACCATATTTCTGAAGCTTTACCTTTCCATATATAATGGGTCCTTCATTTTCATTTAATTGCAAATGTCCAAATTGGAAAACTCAAAACTCTGCGGAAGCTTATTTCATCTCTTGGTTATAGGGCCCACATTCACCTTCTTATCTCTATAAAAGGCACACACCCAGTTTTAATTCCAAGTCAAGGCAATTTATTTAAATTGTGGAACTCTTCAAACTCTATGGTTTGACCAGTATAAAACTCCCACGCATATACTATGTCCTTTCATTTAATTTCCAAACAAAACCCCACTTCATAGATATTGAAAACCTTAGCATTCAAATCCCAAAGTAAATCCTCACTCTAATATGATTCCAGTCTTCATATCAACCATTATATATTGGATTATGGCGTAGCCATCATGCTCTTAACTTACCTTATATTAATTAAGTCCAACATATATATATATCCGGCCATAAGATTTTCATATATCCTTACCCTTTTCGCTCCTATGGGTTAATCTTATTAACCCATCTAAACTTCCTACAATTCAATTTTGTGGATTAAACTTCAAATAACCCCATATATGTTTAAGTTCGCCTTTTCATAACCCAACTATTAAAAGATTAATGCGGACCCACAACTTATTAACAACTTATAGCTCACAACATAAACAACCCATCGCATCAACTTCATAATACATTTGGCCCAGCGTTCACATACCCTTTCATCTAACAGTGGATGCATTCATTGCACTTCACCTTATCGAATCCACGGTCAGCGCGTCACAATTAACACGAGACTTAATTCTCAAAACTCACGCGATGAACTGGGTCCCAGCAATTAACTACCGTCCACATCCAACGGTGCATAACTTATTGCGTCTCAACCACCCAATCCGACGATAATCGCGCAATTTAATTGCACGAGGGTTAAATCTCAGAAGTTGCGTGATATAAGTGGGTTTTAAAAACTGCTTATGGACACGCGTCCTTCAGTTTGTGATATCACGTTTTTTTTCAAGAAACAACTTACCACTTGTAAATTGTGCGAAACCCATGGTTTGGGTTTCAAAACTACTCTTACTATTCCGACTTCAAGGTTTCGACTAACTCTTGCTCAAGGTTCCGTTCTCTAACGCAATTCAATTTCGTTTTGATTCGGGCTTCATGGTTCTTCGTCACAAAACAATGCTCTAACATATCTCGGTCTCTATACCGTCGAATGGACCTTCGCTGTGCTGATGCCTATACTTTCATCGCACAGTTCTTTCCCTTTGTTTTATGCCACCGTTACGTATAGAATGGATTCCATTCTATTTTCAGGTGCAGACCTCCACATTGGTCTAAAATCGATCCTCTCATGCCTTTCCAAAAAGAATTTGAATTCTCTGCGTCTTCAATTCTGCCTTACCTATTTCGACCTTTTGGTTCCACTCCATCCGGTCATGGTGCTATCACTTCCACTCCATCACACAGTTATCTACACCACATAAAACTATTCTGTGCCTTCAATTCGGTTTCATTTGCTCAGTTTCCACAACTATTCAATATGACATTCTCCAAAATCTGTGAACATTTAAACTCCCCACCGATTTCGCTGTTCACAGTTTCTTTTATGAGCGGAATATAGACTTTACTCCAGTCTAGGTCTGAATCATTAATTGCTTGGAAATTTCATTCTCTCCTGGGTGATCGATCCTTTCAGTGATCGATACACCTTAACTCTTATGCCTTCCCTAATATATATGTAGAATTACTAATTGACCTTTATCACTCAGCTTAAGCACAATGTCATCGTTAATTAATATTCGTTCCCTCAACTATATACAGAGTCTCATTAAAACCCCCGAATTACAGAGTATATATCACACATTCTTATACATTGCCTATTGAAATTCAGAGCTCAATCATACATAAATTACATCAATTAATGCTCATGTAGTATTGAAACAATCCCATTCATATATTCAGATGAATTTACTTACAACCTTCTAGTTTGGCTAGGTCTTTGAATCAAATGGCCCTTCTGCAACCTACTCTGCTTCTCCAGCTCTTTAGCTCTGATTATTTTTTTCTAAGGCCCTTGAGGCTTACATTTATACAGAACATTAATGAATCGATTCAACTTCTTGACAGTTTGACAAAACTCTTGGACTTCCCAATTTAGCTTAATTCCCTAGATTAACTGAACTGACTCTTCACATTCCTAACTAATCAACTTCTCTCATGTTCTCCAATGATTTGGGAACATTTACAATTTCTCTCCACATTTAACTAAAAATCACTCAAATATGAATAATTACATAAGAAAGCAAAAACATGAGACCCCCCTATGTCTATTTACATACAAAGTATTTTCTTGAGCCTAATGCCCCTGCATCAGAGCTTATACTAGATCTCATCCTGATCCTAAACCTGCCACTATTGTTGATGATCCTGAAAAATTGTTGAGGAGAAGTTTAGCTGAGAGTCAAGGAAGTAGGAATCCCCCCTAGGGTAGATTCTCTTCCAAAGAACTTTGTCACTTTGCATGATATTGAATTTGATTTGTGTTTTGAGCATAACTTGTTTAGGAGTAAGTCAGAAAATTGGGTAGACCAAACTGTGGTAGATCAACCTATTTTGCAACCTCATTCATTTGAAAGAAATTTTGCTCAACTTGATCCTGATCCTGATCTTCAAATCCTTTAAGACTTGGATAAATTACAACACTTAGTATCAAGCCTTGACCTATCTGTCCATGAGGCATATATCTGGTAATCTGTTGAACTCTCTACCTGAATTTTTGCAGTTTCATCCAGTTCATCCAAGATCATCCAGTCCCACTCCTTCTATAGTTTCCACTACCACTCAAGTAGTTTCTGATCAAGCAACTCAAACTCCATCTTCATCCCAACTCCCATCTTCACCTCAAACTACACCTTCAACCCAACCTCAACCTTCAATCCAACCTCCACCTTTAATCAATCCACATATTATCCATCCTCATATATCCATCATGGCAAAAAGATATGCTGCTCTGGTTCTTAATGATCCTTTAGTAAATATGCCACAGGACTCTCAAACTAAGATACCCCAGTTTGATGGTACTGGACCCATAACTGCTCAACAACACATTGATAAGATGAATGATAGTTTTGATCTTCAAGAAGTGGATGAAGAAAATGTTAAGATGAGATTATTTGCTCAAAGTCTTACTGGAGAAGTCAAAAAATGGTTCAAAGGCTTACCACCTGCTAGCATTAATGATCTCCCTACATTTCATCAGCCTTTCCTTAATAGATGGAAAGTTAAAAAGAACCCCCTTCAAATTTTATCATAATATGAAAATATTAAGAGGGCACCTGGGGAAAGTGTCCAAGATTATTGCACCAGATTCAATAGTATTTATAATGCAATTCCCGCAAACATTAAACCCCCTCAATGTTTAGCTTTGATATAATTTCCCGATGGCTTTGAGGCAGATATGTCTCATCATCTAAGAGAGAGAAACTATGCAACTTTAGAAGAAATGCAAAGAGATGCAATAAGTGTAGAAGCCAATTTGTTAGTAAAAAGAGCTAGGATGAGAACATAAAGGAGAGCGACAATGAAAGAACCATCAACATATTTTTCTGATTCGAAGATAGATTCTTTGGTTAGAACAGTGGAGAGAATGATGGAGAGAACTACTCTGATTGATAGAATCCCCCCAAGAGAAAATCAACCTGGTCGACAAAACCGAAATCAAAACCTAAGGAGAAATCCCCCACAAATTAAACAAAGGGAACAAAAAGAACCAAACTAGCCAAATCAAACCTCATTTCCAAGAAAATTATGCTGATGATGATGGTGAAATAGTTGAAGAGGTAGAGGACAATCAAATAAATATGATGGGAATAAATGATGATGAAACAATTTTTCTTACTCAAGAAGAACAAAAACTATTCCTGCTGTCTCAGACAAAATTTGATTATAAGGAGTCAGATGATTATAAACAAGGTTTTGAGAATGCTATCATGGAGGTTCACAGACAATACAACCTTAGGAGTAAGAAAACCTCAGATACTCTTAGTAAGAAAATTTTTGATATTCCTGCTAAGAAGACCCCTGATAATATTGTAAAGAAAATCACAGATACTCGTGCCAAGAAAACTATTGAAACTTCAGTAAAAATACAGTAGGAAATCCTACTAAAAAGATAGTTGACACTACTTAAAAAATAATTCAGACATATATACCAACCACTAGTCAACAAAAAGAGCCTGTCCCAAAAGATGTTGCTGATAAATCAGATTTCCTAAACATGAGTAAAGTTCAGACATCCTTCAATATTGATAATGAGTTGGAAAACTCAAAATAGTATCGCTTTAACAAAGCTGATGAACAAGAATGTGTATAGATCTCATGCAATGAAAGCTCTTAGTATAGGGGAAAACACAAATACAGTCAATTTGAATGATGACCAACCTAAACTTTTATTTGGACCATAATTAGATTATAATGAATAAAATAATATAAATAATGATTAATTAGTTAATTAGTAATTAGGTTGAAAGACCATGTCTGATGAGACATGACCTTTCGTGAAGAGGCACCTGCCTAGGTATATAAGCAGGCCTCATTTGTAACATTTCTCTCATTCTTCATACATTTTATATAATAATAATTATATCCTCACGGATATTTTTATATTCCAAGTCTTCTAGAGTATAAAACGTGAGAAAGAAATTTGTTTGCTTCATTTGGTATCAGAGCAGTTCCAACCTTCGGCTGCTTAACCGCTGCACATAGGCACACTTTTCAATCCAGGTCCTTGACCATTAAATTTGTCAACATTGTTGTCGTTGAAGCGTTTCGATACCAATCTTGGAGTTTCTCCATTCTCACCGGTAGGCCTTTGGCCATAATAAAAAATTTAAAAAAAGGGGAAGAAATATATATTATTAAAAAATAAATAAAAGAGAGAATTAAAGTTTAAAAAAGGGGGAAATAAATTAAAAGGAAAAAAAAAGATTTAAAAGAAAATAGTTCCAAAAGAAAAAAATAAAAAATGGTTCTACATTATTGATAAAAAATGCATGATAAAAATACTATACTTAAAAGAAGGAAGAGTAGATAAGAGTATTTGGATTCTTATTTAAGTGGTTTACAAGCTCGTGGTTTTAGAAGCCCATGGTATTTTCAAGAAGGAAGAGTAGATAAGATTATTTTGATTCTTATTTAAGTGGTTTACAAGCTCGTGGTTTTAGAAGCCCATGGTATTTTCAAGGTAAAATAAGAACAAAAGGAATAAAAAACCTCTTTGTGTGAATGCTAAGTTTACTTTTTATATGGAGAAAATTAACCGAGTCAAATACACATAAGTGGAAATATATTTTATATTATACCCAAGAGATGTGAATAGCCACGTTTCACTAGGGTTGTAACTTTTCAAAAAAATTTAAAATAAATAAAAAAAAGTTAAAAAAAAATTATAAAAATAAATAAATAAATAAAATAAATAAATAAAACTAGAATTTACTTAGTCAAAGAACTCATCACTAAAGGAAGGCTATATTTAAGGTTATAAGTGATAAAATTACTTTACAAAAGTGTGAAGAAAAGTGAATAGCCACATTACACTAGAGTTGCAATTTTTCAAAAAAAGTTAAAATTAAAAAGAAGAGTTAAAAAAAAAATTATAAATAAAAATAAATAAATAAAACTAGAATATACTTGGTCAAAAAACTCATCAATAAAGGAAGGCTATATTTAAGGTTATAAGTAATAAAAGTACTTTACAAAAGTGTGAAGAAAGTAAAAAGTACTCTCATTTGAGAAAAAAATATAATTCAAAATATTATTGTAAGGTTATTTAGGAGAAAAATAAATTAATTATTCCAATTAACTATTGGAATAAGGAACTTGAATATTGGGAAGTCAAAAGTTAAATAAGGTAAGTTTAATTAAAAACCAAGGAAGATTAAGATTATAAGTTAAAAAAGGGTGAATTTGGAGAATTTATCTCAACAAGCAGAATGACATCTAATACAGAAATGAAGTCACGACGATTTTTAGAAGCCTTACCCATCGACGCTAAAGTGCTATTTAAAATTAAAGGAACTCTTGTTGGAAAAAAATGTCACTATTGCTATATCACTTGCTGAAGAAAAAATTTATATAAACCCAAAAATTTCAAACCAGTTGGTTATTCCGAAGTCGAATATAATTGAAAAATTAGACTTTTTTGACAAAAAGAAATACGACATATAAACGTCTACAACTAAATATTTGGGATTATAATTTTATCTCTCAATTTATTGTGAAAACCTTACTTTTTGACAATAGTGACATTTTATTAGGTTCACCATGGATGGAAACCCTAGGTTCAGTGATCCTAAATAAAAAAAAGGAATTTTTGACATTCTCCTACAAAAAGAAGAAAATAACGCTACAGGACGTTAACTTGAAGCCAAATTCAGTGACACCTGAGGACATACAAGAAATTTCAAAATTAATTCTTCAAGAAAGTAAAAAGGTGATCCAAATTATGCAAAAGGAAATTGACAAAATCACAACTAACAATAATGAAGAAGTTGCTCGCCTAAAAGACCACAACGAAAAATTACTAATGAAAATTAAGAAGCTGAAGAAAGACAAGAAGTCATTAGAAAACAAGGTGCAACAACTTGTCGAAAAGGAATCATCAAAATCTTCAAAAGTAGAAATTCAAGTTGAAGAAAAAACGAACATTGATCCAGTGAATGTCACAACTCAAGAAGAAGACAAGCAAGTTGCAGAAGATGCAAACTTAGATGTTGCAGTTCAGACGAGGAACATTCTAAGTGAAGCTTCTGTAACCAACTCAATAACATCCTCGCCAAAAGAAAATCAAAGAAGTCAAACCAAAAAAGTTCCCTATCGACATCCAAATCACGGGAGCAGACAACTCGACCAAGCTATGTATTCAGAACATAAACAACAAGCTGATGTTCTAAAGAATACTAATATCAGTGCAATCCGCTCAAGTGATAGTTCAACACAAGTTTCATGTTGCCGCAAGATTCCACAGAAGATTGATTTAGGATGGTCTGATCCATTCTTAGTGCGACAATTTTATTTTTCACTTAGAGGATCATATCAACTTGTATCGATAAGGATGACTGCCTCGAGACGAGAAGATGTTCGTAGCAGGAAAAGAAATCAAGGCCTTTCATCAACAAGCTTTGAGGACAAAGCTTTTTGAGGAGGAAGGGAATGTAATGAATAAAATAATATAAATAATGATTAATTAGTTAATTAGTAATTAGGTTCAAAGCCCATGTCTGATGAGACATGACTTTTCGTGAAGAGGCACCTGCCTAGGTATATAAGCAGATCTCATTTGTAACATTTATCTCATTCTTCATACATTTATATAATAATACTTGTATCCTAATGAATATTTTTATATTCCAAGTCTTCTCGAGTATTTAACGTGAGAAGGAACTTTGTTCGCTTCATAGATGGCAAACCTCAGGAAGGAGATGTGCCTCCCTTATATGTTAGCCTAAATGTTCATGACATAATTTTTCATAATGCCATGCTAGATTATAAAATTTTGAAGATGTTCTATGCTTGATGAAAATTTACTTTGAACCCGATACCAAATAGCAATCACATAAACATGAAAGTAAAATGTTGATAGAACATAGCAATATATAGACGAAAGACAAACCAAAAATTCACTTAACTTGATCAACAAAATATATGCGTTGGTGTGTCACGACGGTCACCATGATGCTTCAACCAGCAAAGTCGCTTCAGGGTCAGCCAACCATAAGTGTCACACAACCCTCAAGACAACTACACAAAAGTCAACCCAAAGTCAATGAGGTCCAGTCAACAGTCAACACAGAACAATGACAACAAAAAGTCAACGTAGTATGTCAAAGATCAACGTTTAGCCTCGATTTTTGTGACAAAAAATGCGGACTGCAGAAATCAGAATTTTGGTGGAGTTTGGGTCAAATGGACCAAGTTTTGACCAAAGTCAACGCTGGTCAAACCTGCGCTGAAACCCTAGGTAGTTCCGTATAGAAAGCCTAGCTGCTGTTCCACACGTGTGAGAAGAGAAGCCTCCAAATGATGATCAAACCAATCAGACACAAGAGAGAAGTGTGTGATGAGTGGATGATGAAATGAACTCCAAGCCTGTCCAATATATATCCATCTATGAGGGTGTGTGACACATCTGTTGGGGCTCCAAGCCTACATTACAATTTTGGTTGACCTTGCACATAAGTGGAATAAATTCAAAATAAATGTTCTGCTCATCTGATCAAGATGATATTTAGATCGATCTTGCACCCTTTGAAAGAAGAATCCAATAAAAATATTGGCATCATCATCTGAGCAGTAGAACATGGAGTTTGGACCTAGTTGCCAAAAATTAACACTCCCTCTCAACTAGGGAGAACTCCATCCACCTGTGCCATCTAAACATCGTGCGTCATCTCGCCGTAACTTGCTTTGCTGGCTTATTTATTTCAAATGGTGAGTCACAAATACATCACTCTTGACTGACCCAAAGTAAGCTCAAAGGTTCGAAACCTCTATAGGACTCAAAGGAGTCTCATACTAACCTGAAGTTAGTTTGAGGTCCGAAACCTCACTAGACTTTATCCCAAATCTAGTTGTTGGACACGTGCCATCCTAGACATAGAGAGTACGTCAATCTTCGATGAGTCCATCGGTCTTGCTATCGGTCTCTATCCACATTTCCCACCTCAATGGCCAAGATGAGAGGTACTTCCCATGAGTCTGGGACTCCATAGGTAGGTTGCATACGGGACATAGATCAAAGAGAGGTGAACCAACTCAATATCATCATGATGGGGTGGAAGCACATTGACAAGGTTCGGAAATCCTAGCCCTGTGGTTGCTTATAGCTCCAAGAAGCTATCCCCAAAGCCCCTTGGAGCTCCCAGAACTTATCGTCCAACATGACCCTCAACATAAGGTCGTTCCACGATTCCAAGATTCTCATGGAAGGTTAGGAACTTGACCTTCCCCAAGGGCTTTGTGAGAATATCCACGACCTGCTCATTAGTTTCTATATGATCGAGCTTTACGACGCCTCGCTATACCATATCCCGGATAAAATGGTACCTGATATCAATATGCTTGAATAAATCGTAGAACACGAGATTCTTTGACAAACGAATCCCACTTTGGTTATCACAAAGGATAACGGTAGGTATCTAGCACATGTCCGAACAACTCACTGAAAAGCTTTCACAACCAAATAGCTTCACAACAGGCCATACTCACCGCAGTGTATTCGGCCTCAGCGGTGCTCAAAGCTATGGACTTCTGCTTTCTGCTCATCTAAGATATCGAAGCAGACCCAAGTGTGAAGCAACATCCAGATGTGCTCTTGCGATCCACCACATTGCTAGCCCAATCGACATCAATATATCCATGGAGTCTCAAACTCCTAACAATGTATCTCAGCCCGTGGTTTATCGTGCCCCGAAGATATCTCAACAGATTCTTGGCACCAACCCAGTGAATGTGATGATGATCAACCATGTGTTGACTCAACGTGTTCACTGCAATACATACGTCTGGACGGGTGTTCACTAAGAACATTAGGGCCCCTACGAGTTGTCGATACTCAGTAGGATTTGCTAGCACGGGCCCAAAAACGTTTTAACTCAACTTCTTAAAGTTGAGCTCCATCGGTGTCAACATGGACTTATAGTCCACCATACCAAATCTTTCCAGCAGCTTCATAATGTATTTTCCTTGAGAGATGAAATCTCGCCAGGTCTCTGCCAGACCTCCAAGCTTAGGAAGTAATGCATCAATCCTAGGTCTTTCATCTCAAACTTAGAAGTGAGCTCCCTCTTACACTATTGAATGGGAGGGTCATCACCTATCAGGAAGAGATTGTCCACATAGAGAACCAGAATGAGAGGCTTTTCTCTATCAACCTTGAAGTAAAGGTTCGAATCAGCATTACTTCGAGTGAAGCCCAGCTTCATCAAGTAGCTATCTATCCTCTCGTACCAAGCCCTGGGGGCTTGATTCAACCCATAGATGGATTTCTTCAACCTGAATACATGAGAGTCTCTATCCTGGACATCGAACCCCAGAGGTTGCTCCACATACACCTCTTCCTTTATTGAACCATGCAGAAAAGCGGTCTTCACATCCATCTGATGAAGACTCCATCCTTGCATAGAAGAAATGAAAATAATAGATCGAATGGTGGTATAACGGGCCATAAGTGCAAATATATCATCATAATCTATACCTTACTTTTGAGAGAAGCCTCGGGAAACGAATCTTGCCTTGAAATTTTCAGCACTACCATCAGATCCATGCTTGATCTTATAGAGCCATTTCGAGGTGACAACAACTTTGCCTTTCGGTCTCGGAACCACATCTCAGACATCATTCTTCATAATGGACTTGTACTCTTCGTGCATAACATCCTTTTAGAATTGATGCTTTACAACTTCTTCAAAAGATCCAGGCTCAGATTGTATGATTTTACTCATGGCTGCTAAATACCCTTGGTATCTATTCAACTTCTTGCTTTCACGGAATGTCCCCCTTGGGGCCATGTGTCTCTCGACATCATTGAGACTATCCTGGAGCCATGAGGGTCTTCTCTTCATTGAAGGGGGTGGATCAATAGGGTCCATCGGTCCTTCAACATCGCGGATCATCTTATCCTTCGACTCTTCCTACTTCCCTGATCTTACATCATGGTCTTCCTTGGAGCTAGGAATATTTATCACTTTCTTGAGGGAAGAATCTTCATCGAAGGTAAAATCGTGGCATATCTCCACTTCTCTTTGACCAGGCACATAAACTCTATAAGCCTTTGAAGTTTCACTGTAGCCCACAAACATTCCTTTCTTTCTAGAAGCATCCAACTTACTTCTCTTCTCTTTTGGTACATGAAAGTAAACGGGACAACCAACAATTCTAAAATGAGAAACACCAGGTTTCTTACCAAAGAAGACTTCTTCGGGAGTTTTGGAGTCTAGAGCGGAATGCAGGCATTAATTTGGTATGTACACAAAAATGTTCGCAGCTTCTCCCCATAGAAAATTCAGAATACCTTGGTCACATAGCATGACATGAGCAGCTTCCACAATGGTCCTATTCTTTCTTTTAGCAACGCCATTTTGCTCAAGAGTATACACAGTTGTGGTGTCCCTCTTAATGCCAGCTTCTCTGCAAAAGTTATTGAACTAGTTTGTCTCATATTCAGTGCCATTATCGGTCCTCAAAATCTTGATCTTCTTTCCTTGTTTGATTTTCCACCAAGGCTTTGAAGGTACGAAACCACATGAATGCTTCATCCTTCTTCTTCAAGAAATATATCCAGGTCTTGCGAGAGAAGTCATATATAAACGTCATGTAATAAGAACATCCTCCTAAGGATGTCACGGGCAGCATACCAGATAGATCATAATGAATCAATTGCAAAACATCAGATGTCTTTGTGACACTTGAGGGGAAAGGTGCCCTTGTATGATTTCCTTCAGCACAACCCTGACATACACCTTCATGATCATTTTTGAATTCGGGCATCCCCGCCACCACCTTCCTTGCTTCGGGAATGGCTTTGTAATGAAGGTGTCCAAACCTTTGGTGCCATAATTCGGTTTGACGAATTGTATCACATGTCATAGCTCCCAATGGACTTCCTCCAACCTGGTAGAGTGTATCAACTCTAAAACCAATAGTGAGAGCTTGTGTACCTTTCCATTGACGAATGCCACCTTGAAACCTTTGTCTTCCATGGCTGAAATAGACACAAGGTTCTTTTTCAAATCAGGTACATACAATACATCTTGTAGACAGAGGGTTTGACCTTGAGATAAATGGAGGGTCACAGTCCTTGTCCCTTTCATGGGATAGGTGGCAATATCTCCAAGGATAATTTTCAGATTAGTATCCTTCTTAATCAAATCAGAGAGAGCTTCTTTAAACCCAGTGAGGTACCTTGAAGCACCACTATCAATCAACCAGACATCCAAGATGTCGGGTGGAGATGCAGCAGAGAGGGCAGATACAAGAATGAATTCATTTCTTTTATCATCAACAACATTAGATTCTTCATACCTGGAATTCCTTGACCTTTTGAAGGGTTGTCCATTTCCATTACGACCAGAGGGAGCCTTCCTCTTTCCTTTGAACCTGTTGTTCCGTTGATTTTCATTCCTCCTGTTGTTGTTGCTGTCATCATCCCCGTGAGAATCCCTTCTATTAGGGCATTCTCTAGCATAGTGGCCAAACTTGTTACATGTGTAACATCTTCCGTTCTTTCCTTGGGCCCCTGATCTTCCATGGTTCCTCAGACAACCATTTTTATTCTTCTTAGCACGAGCGGTGAAGGCAACATTACCTTCATTTTCATATTCCATCATTCTTGTTTCCTCTTGAGTGCATCTCGACAACACTTCATCAAAATCAGGAATCACATTATTATTGAGAATGGTAGTAATGAATACATGCCATTCAGAGGGGAGACCTCCAAGTGCGGTGACAAAAATTTCTCGATCAGCTATAGTTTCCCTAATGGCAAGAAGGTTATTCTTGATTTCAGTCAACTTCAAAAAATAGGATTGAACGGATTCATCCCTGCCCTTCTTGAGATTCTTCAATTGGTTCTTAAAGAAAAGAACTTGATTTGCATTGTTAGCCCTGAACATATTGACCCAGTTATCATACATCTCCTTAGATGTGCCCAGCTCAGAGATGTAAGCAACCAGACTTTTATGGATGGAATCCCAGATGATCAGCTTAGCTTTGATTTCAACTTTTCTATACTTCATCTTTGTGGCAGCAGGTGCAGATGATGGAGGCTCTTGGATTTTACCCTGCACATAGTCCATGACATTTCGATCTTCCAAGACCAAGTCCAAATACATCTTCCAAGCATGATAGTTAGAATTTCTAGTCAACTTTTCATCAGCTTTGAAGCCATTGTAATTTGAGGTACCCATGGGTCCTTGACAAGTGCTACTTCTTTGGTGATTGCTCTTAACAAAAAATTGGGCTTCGTCTTCACCTTAGCTCTGATACCATGTAAATTTTGAAGATGTTCTATGCTTGATTCAACTTTACTTTGAACCCGATACCAAATAGCAATCACATAAACATGAAAGTAAAATGTTGATAGAACATACTAATAGATCGACGAAAGACAAACCAAAAATTCACTTAACTTGATCAGCAAAATATATGTGTTGATGCGTTATGACGGTCAAAAAGATGCTTCAACCAGCAAAGTCTCTTCATGGTCAGCCAACCAGAAGTGTCACACAACCCTCAAGACAACTCCACAAAAGTCAATCGAAAGTCAACACTGTCCAGTCAATGGTCAACACAAAACAACAACAATAGAAAGTTAACGCAACATGTCAAAGGTCAGTGTCTAGCCTCAGTTTTTGTGCCAAAAAATGCAGACTGCAGAAATCAGAATTTTGGTCGAGTTTGAGGTCAAATGGACCAAGCATTGACCAAAGTCAACGCTGGTCAAACCTACGCTGAAACCCTAGGAAGATTCGTATAGAAACCCTAGCTGCTGTTCCATACGTGTGAGAAGAGAAGCCTCCAAATGATGATCGAACCAATCAGACACAAGAGAGAAGTGTGTGATGAGTGGATGATGAAATGAACTCCAAGCTTGTCCAATGTATATCCATCTGTGAGGGTGTGTGACACATTAGTGGAATAAATTCAAAATAAATGTTCTGCTCATTCGATCAATCTTGCACCTCTCCAAAAGAGGTATCCAATAAAAATATTGGCATCATCATCTGAGCAGTGCAACATGGAGTTTGGACCTAGTTGCCAAAAATTAACATAGATTCAGGTGCTTCACATAACTTAATGCCTAAGGATGTCATGGAGAAATTGGGACTAGAAATTACAAGAACATACAAGGATTTATACTCTTTTGATTCCAGCAATGTGAAATTCTTAGGTCTTATCAAAGATATGTGTGTTACTGTGGCTCAACTTCCAACCAAAAGTTTGGTCATGGACATAGTGTTTGCAGATATACCCCCTAAGTATGGCATGCTGTTGTCACGCTCATGGGGAGCTAAGTTGCAAGGAACCCTACAAATGGATATGGCCTTTGCTACTATACCAGTTTTTGGTCAGCAAAGGAGATTGTATAGGGAGATCTTGATAAAATTCATGGTGAGTAGCCAAGATAAACCACACAACTATCCTCTTTACTCTGTCCATTTAGACCTGGATTCATTCATTCTCTATAATTATGGGGACATCGACACTTAGGTTTCCAACTCAGATGTTGATATTTGTGAAATAGGTGAATACCAAACAAAAACAATGGAACAAGATACTCAGCTTGAACCTATTTGGAATATGGACTTTGATGGAGCTTGTAGCAAAGAGGGCTATGGTGCAGGAATTTGGGTTTCAAACTCATGTACTAATCATGTCGAGTGACATTCATACAAGCTTAATTTTCAATGCACTAATAATATAACTGAGTATGAATCATTGATACTAGGATTACAGTTACTGAATCATTCATGGAGATTCTAATCTAATAATAAAACAGATAAAAGGAGAATATTCTGCAAAACACCCTAGATTAAGAGCATACATAAATGCTGTTCTGGACTTTTTGGAGTGTTTCATGGAATATGACCTCTCTATGAACCCTAGAAATCAAAATATTCTTGCTGATAGTCTTGCTGT
Organism: Pinus albicaulis; assembly: GCA_034641835.2. NCBI lineage: Eukaryota > Viridiplantae > Streptophyta > Pinopsida > Pinales > Pinaceae > Pinus > Pinus albicaulis. The sequence goes on along the minus strand of CM076581.1, from coordinate 1,062,449,141 downwards.
TTCTGCCAGTACCTGTAAAATGCCCCATCCAAATTGTCAATACACAGTGGAAGTAAAACACAAGCTAATTGTTCCAGACAATGTTAGATAATGGCAAGTTTTTGGGAATAACAAATGAATAGATTTTTTTTTTGCAATCCAAGGATGAGTTTGAAGAAGATAATATAGATGTAGAGTGTGATTTAGAAGATAAAGTAGTTGTACATTCTGATTTAGAAAACCAGTTACACAACCATGTAAATAAAGATGTAAATGAAAATGTAAATAAGGTAGAATTGCTTGAAATAGATCAAGAAATATAAGAACTAGGAATACTTCAAATAAAGGATAATGTTTTACCTAGTGGATTCGTTCCATTAGAAGATTTGTTCAAATTTAATGATGTAGCTAAGAAACCCAAGATTGAGCCCATATAGCATATGTAGAAGAATGCAACATAGGTATTGAAAAATACCCAAAAATGATAAAGTTGTCTAAATCATTACCACCTGTTGAAAAGTAGAAATACATGGCTCTGTTCAAAGAATTCACTGATGTGTTTGCCTAGAGTTATGAAGACCTAAAATATTATGACACTAACATAATACAACACAAAATTTCCATTAAAGAGGATCAGAAACCCTTTAAACAAAAACTCCGAAGAATAAACCCAGTACTGATGCCTTTAATTGAGAAAGAAATCAAGAAAATGTATGATGCTAAAATCATAGTACCTCTTAGGTACTCTAATATAGTGCCAACAAGAAAAAAAGAAGGTGGAATCAGATTGTGCATAGATTTCAGAAATCTTAATAAAGTCTCACTAAAAGACAATTACCATTTACTTAAGATGGATCACATTTTGCAAAAGGTAGTTGGCTCTAGTAGGATTTATTTGTTAGATGGTTTCTTAGGCTATAACCGGGTTTTGGTTCACGCTGATGATCATGATAATAAAACTTTTACTACCCCATGGGGTACCTTCTTGTATGTGAATATGCCTTTTGGGTTGATGAATGCTGGAGCCACATTTCAGAGAGAAATGGATATTGCTTTTGCTGATGAAATTGACAGATTTATTGTTATATATCTAGATGACATCACAGTTTATTCCAAAACTGATGAAGAGCATTTTTTACACTTGAGGATAGTCTGTGAGAAGTGTAGGAAGTTTGGAATTTCACTTAACCCCAAGAAAACACTTTTTGGCCTTGAAGAAGGAAAAATTCTTGGTCATATAATTTCCAAAGAGGGTATTAGGATTGATCCTAGTAGGATTGAAGCCATCTTGAAAATCAGTCATCCTAGAAATATTAAAGAACTTCAATCATTTATTGGAAAAATAAACTTTCTCAGAAGATTTATCCCCAACCTAGTAGAACTCATGAACATAACAAACATGCTAAAGAAAGACAATGAAATAAGGTGGAATATTGAAGCCAGTCAGTGATTTGAAAAAGTGAAACAAGCTCTCACAAAAGCACCTGTCCTAATCAACCCTGATGTTACAAAGGATTTTATAATCTTTTCATTTTCATCTAAGCACATTGTTGCAACAATTTTGTTACAGAAAAACAATGAGGGATATGAGCAAATAATTGCATTATTTAGTAAAGCTCTAGGAGATGCCACATTGAAATACAACATGATGGAAAAAAAAAACATTTTCTCTAATAAAACAATTAAGGATTTCAGAGTATATATTCTCCATTCTCACATAATTGATTGTGTACCAAATTCTGTGGTGTTATAGGTCAATTTGGGCATCATTCCCAATGACCTGGGTAACTGGGCATCATCTCCAGGACCGATGATCAAGGGTCTATCATTCCCTATCTCTCAATTGCTATATTCCCTAAGATAGGAAAACAACATAAATCAAACAAGACTTTCATCAAGAAAATACTTTTCCATGGTTTGAAGCTTATTATTAAACATGTGGGAGCTCACCAACGCAGGCTCTAAGGGGCCTAAGTGTGTTGCATTTGCAGGTAGCCCCATTCAAGGCTACTCTGCAAAGCACTTCTCGACATTCAAAGGTGCGTTGGTCACATTGGGAGCGAAATTCTCATTGTTCTGGAATCTCCACTTGGCCAGTGTCTTCTAGAAGGGTTCACATGTGTCAAGCTTTGGATCCAAGTGTCTATTTGACATCTACATGAATGGAAACATGTCTTGCCTATTTTTGGAATGTTATTGATTATAAAACTGCCTACAGTTCCTCTATAAATTGAACACAGATCTAAGTGTTTGGGAGGAAGAATTGGAGTAGGGAAATGTTGGAGAATTTTCAATAGAGATTTTGATTTGTGGAGCTGCCGCTGGAGAGACTTATGCTGTGATGAGACTTGGGAAATTTGTTGGAAGGTCACTTTGAATTAGTCACTAGGTTGTAACCTCTCCTTCTATCATCAATAAAGAGTACTTCTTGTTTTTCCTACATGCATCCATGTTTACTTTGATTTTCCATGTTGTAAAATCTTGGTTGATGAATGTACTTTATGCTTAACTGATTTGGCTAATTAACTTGAATAGATATCTATATTATTGCATCTTCTGCTGTTTCAGTGTTCTTTCTTGCAGGAAGCATTTAGCTATTTGCAATCGCTTGAATCTGACGCTGTAGTGGAAGCGACAGAAAGGAGCCATTTGGAAGCGACTGAAGCAAGTAAGCATGCAATCCTCTCTGTGTATCTGTTTTGAGTTAGGAAAAAGGGTAGTGCAGTCTTTCACCTGTTGTTCTAGACTAGACACTAGTCTAGGGAAGCGTAGTTTATCTGTAGATTACAATTCTGGCCCAAAAAACTGGCGACTGCACTGGGGAGAACTTCTCTTGTTTCTTGGTGTTTTAGTCTTTGATCTGCTTTCTAAATCCACCCAGTAGCTTTTTTACATAAATATTAGACTTTTTCAGAGCTTCATTTGCAAAGTTAGTGAGCCAAACAGTAGATTTTTCTTTGTTTACTACGCTCAATGCACCCTTGGTCAGGGCACAGTGCTTTGCAGAGCATTGTCTTCCTTTTCAACCTGTGTTGCAGAGCACTGTCTCCCTTTGGAGACTATGTTGGCTCCCGAAAGGAACAAATCCCCTTGAATTTGACTTTGTACTTTGCTTCAGTTCTTCTTGCTAATTTGTTCTGAAAATTTTAATACTCTATTGACCAGTAACTCTATATATTTCTTCTCCTTTAACTGAAATTTTTTTTAATGTTGTTTTAAAAAGTTTTTCATTATCATTGAAAAGTTGATTTCAAAGTACTTTTTATGGTCGCATTAAGAATCATTTTCTTTCGAAATAGGAAATTGTTGTAAAATCTTCATTTCCTTGATAGGAGAAATTGTTGTTGAAGTCCTCATTTTTCCTTCAAAAGAGAAATTGTTGTTTGTATTCTTCGTTTCTCGAAAGTAAAAAGCATTTTGATTATTGATCTAGTGCACCTAGTTTCTTTTTTGCATTCATAACATTAAGGAAACTGAAAAGAAAAACTTGCATTTGCATGTAGGATTGTGTGTTTTTTGCAAAAGGAACATTAGGAAATATGCATTTAGTTTGAGATTCATTGATTTGTTTTTTTCATTGATTTGTTTGCTCTCAAACTATTTTCTCTCTTCCCTTACTAGCTAGGTCTTTCATTGAAAAAGCTGAAAGTGAAAGTTTGTTTATCATTCTTAGCTTGCATTTTAGGAATTCTATATACATCATCGTGGTGAACTTGAAAGGAAAACTGTTAAGCAAGATCAACATAAAATAAATGTTAATTTACTTAACAATGCTTTGGAACATTAACGATAACATTTAGAGGTCTAGGCTAGAGACGTGTTCCGACGTCGTAAAACATAGCAGCTGTCGTTAACTTGTCTGCGATACATTCCGACTGTGATACCTCACTTCACGTACGTAAGTATATCGTAGCTCGTCCATGTAATTTCGGGTATATCGGGCGGTGTTACAGTATGATAAGTATAAAGGGGTGCTCTCATTGTGCGGTTTCGCATCAGACAACGCTAATACGGACTTGGGCCTCCACGTACCCTCGGGTATATTTGGGAGGACAACTTTTAGGTGTTATCCATCCATAGTGAACCGAGTCGGCCGCCTTGAAATTGTGATACACCGAACACAGCATTCGGGGAGATTACCTGCCTGTACTTCTTGGTTCGCCGAGAGGTATTCTGTAGTTCACAATTTCCTGGTAAACCCTTTTGCCTAGCATTACCTTATTTTTGTTTATTTATTTTTGGATAAAATAAATCAGTAATTGTGGAAGAACACAATCCTACCCCCCGTCATTTGCGTAGATTAGCTTTGAAACCACCTTTACCACCGAAAGTTATTTTTGGTTGAAGGCAATCATGATCTGCCGAATCAAGTACAATTCGTACCTTTGGCGAAACATCATCATTTAAACCAGAGCTAGCTCAAATTGTTTCCACACATCCTGGTTCATTTACTGTTGTCGAAACGGAGTCTTCACAGCTACCCGTGGTTACGATCCATTCAATCGTTGAGACCATACCTCCTGGACCCGAAGTTGTTCAATCACACATTGATCCAGATCCTGTCTCTTCTTTGCCAGAATCTCTGAATCCTGAATCTGAACAGTCGAAAGTTGTTCCTACCTTGGTCACTCCAAAAATATCTGTAGCCACTGAAACTCCTATATCACACAGTCAACTGTCTGAAATATATTTTGGGCATGACGGTGAAGTTCTTCTTCCTGGTTTAATCGCAATTGAAGAAATCCCTCAACCTGATACACCTTTAATTCAAACCCACTTTGGGGGAGACCTTTACCTGTACCAATCATTTCCTCAATCGTTTCCATCTGCTTTTGTTGATCCCATTGCCATTCAATCTCCCGTTGATTTTGGAGAGTATACATTTGGTCATAAAACTATGTCTGAACCAACATCTTCGGTTGGGTATGCTGTTCCAATTACGTCAGCTCCTACCCTCGCTACTTCGTCGATGTTCACAACATCACCAAAGTCATATTTTCATGGTGGCCCTTTGGTCCCAATAGGTTACAAATCACTATCTGACATTTTCTCTGGTGCATCTTCACGATCATGGTCTTTGCCAATGTCATCATCTGGTGTTTTCACTGGTAGTACTATAGTTAGTACTGAACGAATTGATTCATTAAATCCATCATCAAGGCAATATCAAGTCGGTCCTTATGGGTCAATTCCTTTAAGTACCATATCAACTGGACTCCCAGCATTTGGAGAACAATATTTTCCGTCTTATTATCCTCCTTATGCTGGGGGGAAACCTATGGTCACCCAATATGACAGTACTCAGTCACATTTCGGTCAAACTAATGTTGACGTGAATGTTTTTCAATGGCATCCCACTCTTCCTATCCAACCACAAACGGTTGTCCAATCGTATCAACCAATTCAACCTGTTACACCCACTTCAATACCACTTGTTAATACATCTATACCCCTGTTACAGCATCAAAATCTTGTACATCAACCTTATCAGGTGAGTTCTTCAACTCAATATCAAAATACTTTGGTTAATTTACAACAACCTATATCAGGGATCATTTATTCACAAGTTGGTCCACCATTTTATGGGATGTCACAAACACAATCTGGTTATACATATCAACCGAATCCAACTTATACTAATTTGGGTTATAACATTGGTGGACAGACCCCTTGGCAGCCACAGGCGCAAATTCCTCAAACTTCATATCAACAAGTACCATATCCAGGTTTTGGTCAACAGAACTCTCAAGCATTTTCCATGCAAAATAACCCCTATCTGGGTTACCAGCAACAAATCCCATATGCCGGTGCTCAAAGACCTGTTGCCCAAGCAATTCCATCTTATCCTGGTTATGCTCAACCTGACCTTAATAGAAAATTTCCTTTTGTTGCAACCTTGGAATTACCATATTTAAACTAGTAAACCAATGATCCTATCAATTATGCTCCTTGGTGGCCGGTGATACCACATAAATTACCCTCCGAAATTCCTAAATTCAATGGAAACCCTGGAGAAGACCCATCAACTCATGTTATGACTTATCATTTATGGTGTTCATCAAATTCCTTAAATGATTATTCTGTTCGATTACGTCTTTTCCAGAGAACGCTCTGTTAGTCATCAGTATTTTTCACCTGTTGAGACTATTTGTTAAAGCCAAGTTTTCTAGCAGCTGATCTCAAATTTGTCAAATTTTCCAGCTCGAAAACACCCATAAACATTTTTTCCCTCCTACCTTTTCAATCAGCCCATGACGAGATAAAACCTCATTGTCAAGCCCTACCTAGCCTCAGCCATATAAGCTTGTTCATCAGCTCCAAAGATAATAATCCAAATCTATCCAAGAAGTCTCCCCTAAGTTAGGTAGTGGTGCTTTAGGCATTTCTCCCTTGGCAAACTATCCTAAAGCCAAAGAACCTCTATCTAATATCAACCAGTCCTAGATGACCTTTCTATTTATGCAAATAAAGCCTAATTATACCCTTAGGTCGTGCCATTAACAAGCCTTGATGTCTCAGCAATACATATGCCACATGTTAAATTGATGTTAGGTAGACTTACAATGTTTCAATGTCTCTTTGAAAGAGCAGAAGTGTACTAGTGTTCCAAAAGACATTATTGAACTCAACATGAGAAGACAGTTGCTTCTCATGTGGTTTTGAGCCTGGAATGCAACTACAGGACAAAGAGTTATTTCAGTAAGCCCCTGCAAACACAGTCAAGGGTTAGTCACTTATGAACAACAAGAAATAATTTGCAGATACTGGTCAGGTTGCCTTTGATTGTCTAAAGATGCACAAAGCTGATGAAATGGCATCACTGAGAAAACCTCCTCCATACATGAGAAGAGGGTTGAAAGACTGAGAAAACCTCCTCCATACATGAGTAGAGGGTTGAAAGACTGAGAAAACCTCCTCTACACATGAGTATATGGTCAGATCATTGCTTGAAAACCTCCTTCATTTTACAAGCAGAGGGTTTGGCAATGTGATAAAGGCCTCCTTCATCTAAAAAGCAGAGGGCCAGGAATAGAGGTATGAATTCAGTTAAGGGCACAAAGCTAAGAATGATTAAAAACTGCCTGAAGAACTTGTTTAACACCTTGTCTCCAGTAGATGAAGACCAGTAACACAACAATGGTGTTTCAAAGATTGACTATAGTTTTCATTGATTGAAAAGTGGGTTTTAAGTGCAGTATGAAAGCAACTGAAGGCTTATCGATAGAGAAATGGTGTTAAAAATAGAGGGAAAGAAGTGGTACTGTAATAATCAAAGAGGCTGACTTGTCTCCTATCAGAGATCTCCTTCAAAAGCAGTCTGGAGCTAAAATGAACAAACCCTGCTGAGGTATGTAATTTCATTAAAAGTTTCCAAAGATCTCTCTCCTTGATCAATAGGCATGAAATCTAGCCATTGTTTTCCTTTAACAAACAGAGTTGAAATTAGTGGAAATCCATTCAAGGTTTATGAGTGGGGAGCTGGGTTAAACATAAGCCAAAGAGTGATGTTGATAATCAAAGAAGGTTTGCTCTTCCTGTTCATGAAGATCTTTTTAAAAAACTCATCAAAATGGACAAGAAAGTGACCTAAGCCTTGTTTCTCAAGGGGACTTTGCAAATAAACAACACAGAGACATTTTGTATTAAAAGGGTATGACAAGTGTTTTAATTTCAGGAACAACACTCAAAGAAATTGAAGCATGCCACTGTCACAAACAAAGGCTTGTTCCTTATGAAAACAGGTAAAATACCTTGCTATTGCATTTGATTGTAGGAGAGGTTTTTAAAGGAGTTCATTTTGATAAACAGATGATGGTAAAACCTAGGCGAATGAAACTGAGTTTTCAACCACAATCAAAGAGGAATATCATGCAGAGCATGCATCTATAATCATCAACATGGTTTTGAGAAAGTTTTCTTGGAAGGGACAGATATGAACAAAGGAAACAAGTTTCCACCCTTAATAGGCAAACAGTGTAAAAGAGTTTAGCCTTGGGATGATTTCTTCACATTGGGAAGGGTCATATCTATCAAAAAATGTCCAAATAGCATTCACAACACTTTATTATCAACATTAATTGAATATGGGACCCTTTTGCATTTTCAAAGTCATTTGATTTTCTATATAACAAAGGCATTTTTTAAAAAAGGCGTTCAAACCCTCACAAGTCAAATTCAAAGGGTTTTTCGACTTTAAGAGGATAAAGAACCATTGCAAAACTCTTATATGCAAAATTCAAAGTGACCAAGCAACATCCCCTTGGTTGCTCTTTGACCGAAACAAAGAGATTCAAGCAAATTTCAGAGTTTTGAGGCTTAAAGCCTGTGCGGCACGCCTGGAAAAGCGCGTGGCGCGTTCAGACGAAAATTTACAAAGGCTTTACACTGTGGCGCGACGCACCTGTAGTAGCGTGCGGCGCGCCTGTGCGCGCGGTCACCTTTGCCCGAAGGCCAACCCTACTCCTCTACACAGTGCGACGCTCTTCCATTTGAACGTGCCGCTCGATCAAAAAGCCCTCGAAAAGCATCTTTGAAGCTGCCCAACTCATCAAGCAAGGACCATAAGCCATCTGCAAGGTATTTTTATTATTTCCCCTTGGTGCATTTGAATTTCTAAAGGGTGATTGATGCCATGTTTTTCAAGACTAAAATAGTGGTTGGAGAGTAAGCTGTTTGAGTAAAATCCAAGGTTTTTGTTGCTATGATTGCCCAAGATTAGTATAGTGAAAGGTGGTGTGTTTGTATCAGTTTCAAAAGCCTGAAATTGCCTTCAAACAAAGTGATAAACCTTGTACTAATGACACAAACCATTTCAAGTGATAGAGAGGAGTGTTGAAATGGTTTTAAGAGCCCTTATTGATTTTCAAAAACAGTGATAGTGTAGGAGTATGGTTCTAAAAGATGAAGGCTGGGTATATGGATAAAACTTCCTTTCTATGATATGAGAAAGAAACTCTGTGCATCTACCATAGTTCAAAGAAGAAAAAACAGTGTTTGAAGGTCCCAAAGTCAGTCTAGAAAGATGTTCTTCTTCCTGTGTTGAGCAGAGAGCCTATAATTGCTGAAGGTGTCCTAGCAGTGGTGAAAAACAAAATTAACCCCTGTCTACAAAACCTAAGAAAAAACACTGTTTATAAGGTGGAAATTTGATCATTATAAATTGTTTTCTCTGTGTTATGAAATAGAAAAATAGTGCTGCCTCCATTGTCCCATAAAACAGAGTGTGGTGAGAGATTTTGCAAATTTAGTTGAGGGTGTTTTGTCTACCTCTGTAAAAACAGTGGATACAAGAAGAGTTTTGTTTGGGAAAGGGTGTCTTGCTTCTGTCAAAACACGAGGAGATCTCTGTTCTAAAAAAAAGCCACAGATACCTCTTTTTCAAAAACCTTGCCCAAGCACAGTAATCAAATTGACTGTTTGCTTTTCATTTGACAAAAACTTGTTGATTGGCATAAAGGAGGACAAAACAATGATTTATAAGGAGCATAAAGTTGGTGTTGGAGGACTATTTCACAAAACATTTGAAGCAGCTTGTCTTGGTCAAAAAGTGACTGACAAGGAGGACAAGGTGTGTGCTTGAGAAACATTCCAAAAGCCATTTGAGATTGCAAAGAACATTCAAAACAAAATGCCTCGCAGGCAAGACAGTAGGAGTGGCCTTCACAGGAGGTTTGAGCCTGTTTCCACTGAAGAGGTAAATGCTCAACCATCAGTCTTGTTTAACTTCCATGAGGTTGGGTGTCTAGATTTTTGTCAAAGAGTGCAAGAGGTGAAGAGCTATTCCCATTTGACACATCTTTGTGATTTGAGATTTCAAGAGAAGCATTTTAAGCTGGCAGGCCTAGATTTCAAATTCCCTCCAAGGTCCATTTCCAAGGCCACCAAAATCCCTTATGTCGGGGAGAAGTGGTTTAAACAAAGCCACCTGGACTCAGAACAATACAAGCCTTTTCTAAATCCCGAGCATAGAGATTCATGTCCATCCATTTTTCCCTTCTCATATCTATTGACTACTTACGCTCCCCTCATGAAGATAATCATGAAATAATTCACTTGCGAGGGAAGATTCTCCCGAGTCTATGCCTATCATATTCGATTGCTCATGCATTTCACGAGAGCCAAATTGTTAAAATCTGCCTTTCTTCCTACATAGAAGTATTGAGAAAATGGTCTCCACTGTTCAGAAAAAGCCTCCTTCTCAGCAGACAGCCTGCCTCTTCCATCACTCCCTCATCAAGGTTATCATTCTTCATCGTCTTGAGAAGAAGGAAGTCTCTTGGGATACTTTCATTACACATCCTAATTTTGCCACTGTCCCTTCATTTCATACATATCCTTCACCTTCCACTCACCATCCTTCACCTTCTTCAAGCAAGCCTATTCCCAAGAAGCTCAAATTTCCCATTGAACAAGAAAAAGAGCATGATGAGGAAGAAGAGCATGAGCAAGAGGAGGAAGATGATGATGAGCAGCATCATGATGAAATAGAGTATCAAGGGGACGATGAGGAAGATGATGATGAGTAGCATCATAGTGAGGCAGAGCAACAAGGGGAAGAAGGGAATGATAAAGAGGAAGATGATGATGAGCAGCATGATGATGAACAACATAATGATGAGCAACATGATGATGAACAGGTGCAGCATGATGAACAGGTGCAGTATGATGAATAGAGGCAACCACATGATGATGAATAGCAGCCTCATGAAAAAGAACAACAACCTCATGAAGAAGAAGGGCAGCATGGTGAACAGGTGCAACATAGTGAGGAGGACAACCCTAAAAAAGAAATGCAAAAGGACAGTGAAGGCATCCATGAAGAAATCCAAGACAGTGGCAAGAATGATGAGCAAAGTAGCAAGGGTAAAGAGCCAATGGAGCATGTGCTAGTTGTCTCTCCTAGGCAAGGGGCCATGCTCTCTTCTCCGAAAGTGGCTAAGCCCTGGACATCAAGGAAAAGGGTGCCTAGAGTTGTAACTCCAAATGTTACTAGGACCCTCCGAAGCAAGGGAAAATTTCCCAAGAAGCCCATTGTTGAATTGCCCAAGAGGAGGAAGACTAAAAGAGCCACCCAAAGCAAAGGAAAGGATAAAGAAGAAAGCAGTCATGAAAAGGAAAGGGAATTCAACATTATTCAAATCCAAAGTGATGATAGTGACAATGAAGCCCGGATCCTAGAAAATCTCTTGATCAATAGAGAAAACCAAATTGATGCTTTGAGGACTGATCTTGAGAGGGCTAGAAACTTCAATCACTTTTTGCAAGTTGAAAACAAACAGATGAGTGTCCATATGGCGGTATATGAGACACGGGCCATCAAATACAAAAAGGAGGCCTCTAAAGCACAAGTGATATTGGAATAACTCATGGGTGAGTTCGATGAGAGCGAAGATGAAGATCAGCCCAGGAGAAAGAGGCCAAGAACCATGGGGCTCAAAAAGGCCCTTGAGAAACAAAAGGAAGAATAAGCTGCCCTTCTCCAATCTACCCCTCTCACTACATTGTTCACACAAGAGATAGAGAACAATTGAGAAGCATGGTTTGAGAGGGTTAATGATCACTTGGAGAAGAAGTTGGAGAAGGAAAATAGAGACTTGGACCTTCAACGGAGGATGACCGGGCATTATAAGAAGCTCAATCAGTTTGCCCGGCGGAAATTGAAGGCCACTCAGGAAAAACTCAAGGAGGCTAAAAGGAAGTGCCCGGCACCAAAATTTAGGAAATACACCTCAAAGCTCCAAATTTTGGCCTCAGATTCACAGCACATTTCTAAAAACCCCTGAGGGTCATGCTCGCCAAAATTGGGCGAAATTCAACAAATTTTGGTTTTTTGTCATTTTTGGGTTTTTGGCTAAAAGTCATGGGCATCGCCATTTCAATTTGGGGCATCCTCAAAGGATGAAAATGGTATCATTGGATGCCATAATTTTAGGGGCATATACTCAATGATTTTCAGATCAATTGAAGATCATTTTCTCTCCCAAAATGGTGAAAAACACTCGCTTTTTCTACACTCTGCCTCGTTTATCAACAAGACCTATTTTTTGGGTTTTTACACACAGGTCTATTTTTGAAGCACTTCCAGTGGTCAATTTGGAGCAAACTAAACATTTTTAGAAAATATACATTCAGAACTTTCCAACGAGCTGTCATGGGTCTCATTTCGACATCGGGAAGGCCTCCAAAAGTTGCCGGCAAGTCAGGGGACTTTCTGTTGATGTATTTCTTGAGTATTTTTGTAAAAAATGCACTTTTCAAAAGTGACTTTTCCTCATGTGCGTTTAGCTATTTTTTTGCATGGCTAGTTAGGAAAAATCAATTTATTTTCCTTTTTTAGCATTTTTGAGATATTTTATTAGATATTTTGTGCCTTGGGCTTTGCAAAGCCTTAAGGACAAAAATCAGATATTTTGGATAGGCCAATGAGATTGCAAGTTGAACTAGGAGGTTTTCTCTCATGTTGGCCTATATATTCCAAAGGCTTTCATTGTAAACAAGGCTGAATTTGATGAATAGAAGAAATATATGGTCATACAAGCTTGGAAGAAACACTTATCTCATGCTTTTGGATAGTTTCTTGGATGTTTTTGGATGATGAAAGAGGATTGTTGTTGGATTCCATGACTTGGTAGAATGGTATACTGTCTCTCTCTCTGTTTTGTTTCTTAGTTTTCATTCATAATTCCATGATCTTGCTTGCTATAAGACAATAAAGAACAGATTTGAAACATGCCCTTGGAGACACCTCAAATTTCCTGTTTCTTTATAGCTTCCATGTTTTCTTCATTCCTAGTCACATTAAAGAATTCTTGATTTCTCTTTAATAACTTAAGAATATTTTTTGCTTGTTTCATTTATGGTTTTATGCATGCTAAGTATGATTCATTGTATGCCCTGCTTACTCATGGCTAGTCATAGCTCCACCTCTGAAATCTCTCTTTAATTGATTAGATTATCATTTGTTGAACCAAGGAGGTCTTGTACTGATCTTGCCCTTTTCCTAAAACTATGCAATCTTGCTTCAAATTGCCCAATAGCTTGGAATACTATGTTTAGGCATTCCTTCATAGTGATTTGAGTTGTTTGTTTGTCTTAAATATATTTCCCCAAAGTCTGATAGCCATTTCCTAAAGTTAGAGAGTCATATATCTCTATGCATGACTTGAATGTTTATTTCTATGCATTGATCAGTTTACAGTTACATTTCTCATGATTAATGGTTAGCCCTACCATGTTTATGTCAGCTGTTAAACTAGTTATGTTTGAAATCCTTTGTTCTTCACAAAATTAATGTCCATCCCACTCCATTTTACCCAAAGATCCATTTTACCTCGAATCAAATCGGCCCTTCAACAACCTTGTATCACCATCTGAAAGCTTTCTTGACCTTTTCAACCCCACAGCCCAGTTGATCTGACATATTTTTTACCTATCTTAGTCTTTGATCAGTTCATCCCTCACAACCTAAAAACCAAAACCAAAAACCTACTTCATAACTAGCCTAAAATCAGAACACAATAAGCAAACACACAGATATCCTTTACACAAATAGAGAGAGCCCTCTCTGAGTTCAGGAAGGCTAGGTCCTTGGGCTCCAAAGACTGGTTTGATGTTACACTGTCATTTGGCTTGCCAATCAGCCAAATCACGGGACACTAACATAATGGCGATCACGGTGGGACCCTGAGTTAGTGACAATCTAAGTACACCTTAGGACTCCAGAAATCCCTTATCTTCAAACATACCTGCCATTTAGCCACCTCATCGCCACCCTAACATAATGGCGATCACGGTGGGACTAACTGAGTACATAACAGTCTAGCAAACTCTTGTAGATTCATTAGTCTTTAAAACATTTAAACAGGCAAGCAATCCATAGAATCATTTAGAGTAAACTCTTTTTGTTTTCACCACCCTAGCAAAGTGATGAAACATGTTTAGGACACTCTAATAAACCATAGGCTGCACATAAAAACTCAAAAAACCCCAAAACATTCCTAGATTGGCTTTTCCTTAGTTATTGGTGGTGGACCATAGCTACATCTTTACAAAAAAATAACCAAGTTCCACCTGGCGACTCCACTAGCCTCTAGTAGGCCTTAAAAAACTCCATAAAAACCAAAAAATTCATAAACCATACCTTTCTGTTGACCCATCCTTCCAAAAACTTAAAACTTATGGTGCAAACTCTGTAATCAGTGACAAACTAAGTATAACTTAGCGATTCAGAAGACTTCATCTAAAACATAGGATATAAACAGAAATAATCTTGCAAATCGAACCATTAGCTTGTCCAGACAACCTAGAAAACTGTTCAAATCAAGTGAATCACTCTTCCTTGCAAGTCTTCATCTCAAAGTTTGCTAGAAATTTTTTTTCCCGAAAGCATCTTTGATAGTGTTGGTGGTGGATCATAGTTATCACAGAAAACCACCTGGCGACTTCACTAGTCCTCATTTTTGTTTTGACCATCCTTCACATTAGTAAACCCCTAGAGAGGCCATCCATCCGAAACAATCACAAATACCATCCTCTCTAAACTCTAGATTCGAAATCTGGCTTCACGAAGAATCAACACCAAATCTCATCCAGACCCAAATCCCCCTATCATAGTAGATGACCCAGAGAAGATTCTGTGGCAAGTTTTCGAAACTGGCAATTTAGCTTCCGATAGGTCCATCCGTAAAGCAAGATCAGTACCTAAACACCTCACAGCCTTGCAAGATTCCCCTTTTTATTTAAAATCAGCAAAAACCCTTTTTAGAAGCAGGTCACAAAGTAAGGTAAACTTTGACGATCTTGAGCCCCTAGATCTACCACAGAGTCTTAGTAGAGAAGCCTTGCCTACTACACCCCCAGACTTTCAGCTTCTCCGCCACTTTGGCTCCTACCACCCCAGATCTACTCAAAATCAGATCACTAGCCCAAGTACATCCGCCACACCCATCCAAACCACTACTGTTCAAACCACCTCAGCTCATCCTACAAGCCCTCATTTTGTACATCATCTATTAGCTCCCGCCATGGCAGCTTGGTATGCACCCTTGGTGCTGCCACACCCTTTGGCCCCCTTACAAAATGACTATTAATCCAAAATCCCACACTTTCCTGGAGTTGAGACTACCACAGCTCAACAACATGTAGATGACTGAATCTTCGTAACCATTTGTTGGATATGCTGACGGTGCTAGTCGTAGTACGCATAATCTATCCTCTGCAGCGTGGGCCATTTTCGCTCTGAACGATGAGTTAGTGAGTTTTCAAGGGATTTGTATCGATAGATCGATGAATAATATCGTTGAGTATAGCGCGTTAATTGAACTTCTCTCTGATGCCATTTCATTTGGTATTAACTGCATAATCATCAGGTTAGACTCACAACTTGTGGTACTATAGCTTATTAGTATTTATACTGTTAGAAATCCAACACTGCTTAGATTGTTCCTTAGAGTTTGAATTTTGGAGAGACATTTTGATTTCATTCAATATCAACACATTTCCAGAAATCTGAACACTTCAATTGATTCATTAGCTAATCAAGTTTTAGACAGAAAATTGCGACATAGGTAAAGAAAACATTCACATCATTGAATAGGATTACACATTAAACATAGGAAAAACTATGAAAACATATAGATAGATAGTTATAGGTTTTTTTACAAAATTTGTGCCCAAGACACGTTGGTCATCTGACCTCAAAATGTATGCAAAAAGTCATAAGTAAACTATTGGTGCTCATGATAGCACGCTATGGATCTAGCAATCCTACAGAGCAACTGCATCCAATGGTTAGGAACCCCAATTGTGTGTCACTGCAGTCGCATGGGAAGCTCTTCGATCCGGCAATTCGAAATCCCGAAGGTCAACCCCTCTATGTGCTGCTGGAGCTCAGCAAGAGTCTCAGCCATATCAAGGTTCTAAAGGACTGCTCTCCCGATAGCCCTCTCTGCTGGCACATCCGCTTCGCGCTCTGGTTCCTCTACTGGTTGAACGTGACTGATATTTGCATTACATTAAACATTTAGTTTAGTCTTGGAAAGAAATAAAAACACAAAAACATTTGTACAAACCTTATAAAAATCAAAAAACATGGTTAAATCAATCTTACCTATTGCACCCCACTGAGCGCCTTCTGGTAAAACTAGATCTGGATCTCCTCGGAAGTCGATGCCTGCATATGCATACTCATTGATGGCGACGATCTGTCTCCTGAACCAGGCGAAGAATGCAGTGGAGAACACAACGGTCGATTGGCCTGAATGCCGACCCATGAGTTCTACCCATCTCTGCATTCAAGGATCTCTAAGACTGGATATATCCAATGTTACATGTTGTGGCTGCATCAGTGGAATTTGTTCCAAGGCGAAGGAAATAAGAATGGAACCATAACTGAAATTTTTCTTCCTTCCTCCCTTTGCTTTATTCATTTGTCCTTTATCGGAGATAGAACAACTTCAGACCAGTTGAAAACTGTTGGCTCTAAACATTCCAGCGCATACTGCATATACAATTTGTTCTCTACATGGAGTGTAACGGTGCCAACTAGTTTAGCGATCGTGAATAGGATGGTTATCAAAGGCAAATCCCTGACATCACAGATGTTTATTTTTCCATCTTTGCTAGGTTCTGATCCCAGATAGAAATACTGCATAACATAATCCCTCGCTATTTCTCCTCAAACGGTAGATCCTGTGAGTGAAATGGGCAAACCTCTCCTCGACAAACCTGTGAGAAAATACACATCCTCAACTGTTATAGATAGCACTTGATTTTTTATGTGAAATGCCTCTATCCCTGGATCCCATGCTCAAACAAGGAACTCCAAGAGTTCTATTTGTTGCGTCATTCCCGTCAGTTTAAAGTACTTAAGCAACCCACAATCTCTTAAAGCTCTTACAGTACTCGGATCATTCAAAGCAATCATATCTTTTTCTTCATGTTCTCTTTCTCTCCATGTAATCATCATTAGAATCCAATGGAAACCTGAAAATCAACCATAAGATCCATTAGATACCATTCATTGCAAAAAACTACGCAAATTTTGGACACAACATGAAAACAAAAAACTTCAACTGCGCCCAACACACTCCCTGGGTTGAGACAGTGTGTTGCACATGCAGGTACACTTCATTGTACCTACTATGCAACCTAGGTTTCGACATTCAGGGGTGCGTTGCCCTAAATTTTGGCAGAATTTACCCTAGGGGCCTCAAAACCCTAAAAATTTGCAAGGAAAGGTAATGAAATGAATACTGAAAGAAAGAGGAGGTTTTTACTACTGACCTGGATCAAACGACGATGAAATCCGTCCACTGAAACGACCGCAATAAACGAATGAAGTTCGGGGGAAAAATCAGGTTCAGAGCTCCAAAATGCAAATGGTAACTATGGAATGGTAAAAATGAATAGTGAAACTGCTTTATATAGTCATTTAATTACTTGCAAGTTAAATTTATTGTTATGACTATAGTTTTATTATGTTTTTATCATGAAACAAGTATTTTTAATCCATTTGATGTTGTTCTGAATAGGAAATACAACTGACGAACAGGTTAGTCGTGCAGATTTATTTCAAGAAGGACTTAACCAAAAAGCATGCTTTTCTCCTTATTTTTCGAGCTTTGTTAAAAACGAAAAAGGATTTGAAGCGCACTTTTATCTCTTTTTCGAGCTTCTATAACAGCGAAAAAGGAACCTCTGGAGTCTTCTTGCAGCTCTTTTCAGACTCCGATAATGTGAAAATATTGCCGAGCACTTGTCATTTCAAGCTCGTTAAAGTAAATGAATTGATATCTACTCAGTATAAGTTTAACCCTTTTCCAGACTGAGATGGATTATTTACAAAAAAGGAATACCTTGGTTAAACATGACCAAAGGGGTTCTTTTAGATATCATTTTACACTTTTTCGGATCTGAGATACAAATTTACGAAAAAGTACCTTTTTGGAGTCCTCTTTCATCCTCTTTTTCAGACTCTTTAAACATGAAAAAAGATCGGGCTATCACTGTCGTTAAGCTCGTTAAAACATAAAATAGCGACGGGCTTGTCGATCATGGAAAGAATTGAGTTTCATTCATCGCTAGACTCGTTAAATTATTAAATAGCGATACTTTATTCTTTATTCGCATGAAGGGTTGAATTATAGATCAAACAAATGTTATCCTCCTCAAGCTTGTTAAAAAATAAAGAGGTACTGGTCGACAAATGACCTGGGAAAATTTGGGAAAAGCAAGTAAAGTTTCTTTTTGGTAGCAAGTCGCTCTTGAACATGACACTTCTTTCACTCCATGTTCGTGACTGTTTGGGTTGGGTAATCGTCTTGACGGTTCATTCACACCTATGGTTCATCATACCTTCACTTCGGTTTTGGGTCAATGCTGCCAACTCATCACAGTATCGCCGAT
Source organism: Pinus albicaulis (assembly GCA_034641835.2). Lineage (NCBI taxonomy): Eukaryota > Viridiplantae > Streptophyta > Pinopsida > Pinales > Pinaceae > Pinus > Pinus albicaulis. Next base: position 1,062,430,757 of record CM076581.1, on the reverse strand, counting down.
ATGTTCAAGAGAAGTCATCCAGTGATTAAGAACTCATCCATCTGCAATACTCATAAACCTTCATTTTCATGACCGTCATCCCTGAAAATTGCTATATCAAGTCATATCCTTGTCTCCGAAATCATTAACTCCAGTTTTGCAATAAGGTGACTTCCTGTCGACTACAAATAAATATCCAGGAAGTTCACTTAGAAACATCATATTCTAGTACCATGAGGCTTGTTACAGCATCGGAAAGATCCTCGCTTCCGGAATTTTAACCGAAAGATTTTGTTTGGCGTTCGACATTAAATCATCTATTCACGCCTTACGAAATGTAATGCAGTACCTTGAGGGCCATTGACACTAATGGTGGTTCTCTCGCGTTTTTTAACAGCTTTCATTATTGGCTGGTAATCAAACAATGTCTTTCCGTGTTCGAAGACAAATCATATATTCGCATAGCTAGAGTTGTACCCGAATGATCGAGTGAATGAGATAAGAAGACCCTGGATCTAGTTTCAGCCATCCGGGCTGCAATTTCAGGATTGTTGTACACATCATCTGTACGGTGACCTTACATACAGATTGTCATCCAAAAATGGGCCTATATCTGTAGGCGATGTCTGCATCTGGGCAACATTCCAATGTAGACGACTTTCCGAATTATGTACATGTTATTAGATTGTTTTATGTGCTGACTATGGGAATGCCTACCCTCATCAATTATGATCAATAGAGGATTTATCATGATGTAATGTATTGTAAGATTGATACAGGTGACCGTTCCGCTTTGTTTCCAGGCTCATCATAGTGGAAAGCATCTCAATCAAATTTTCTTATTATTTAGATCTCATGCTTTAGGGGGCAATGTTAGAAATGTTGTCATTGATGGCAATGGAAGCAGAAAAGACAAAGAAGGCAAAGAACAGCAAAGGCAGAGGTAGAGGTCGAGCAGCGCTGAAGCAGAAGGAGGCAAAGGAGACAGGCGGAAGAACACTGCTAAAGTGTAACAGTCGAATACAGAGGCACAGTGAAACGGTCGATCAGTGGAGACAGAAGCAGCGAATATGGAGGCAGCGAAACGGTCAAGCAGTGGAGACAGAGGCAACGAATACAGAGGCAGTAAAGTGGTCGAGCGGCAGAGGCGTTAGCACAACAGAGGCACATAAATTCCGGGAATCTTAACCCAAGCGGCAGGTATATATATATATATATATATATATATACAAACCCTATTCCGAGAACCATTACCCAGCTGGGCGTTACATGTAACATAAACACAAATTTCGGGAATCGTATAACCATGCTGGAGTACATAAATCTCATTTCGGGAATCGTTACCCACGCTGGAGTACATATGCAGTGCATTATATATATGTGCAGTGCATCATATAAACAAAGGTTAAAGCATAAACATATATAAGTGTAGCGTTTTATAAACAAATAACCAAAGTACAAAGCCCCATAAGGTGGGACCAAATCACATCGGAGAAAAACAAAGCAGCAGAACATGCAAACAGGAAGTTGCGATTGCGATTTAAGTTCGGACCCGATGGGTCTATAAATCATGTTTAATATGGGCTTGAGTTCCAGTTCCAATCGCATCGGCACATTTGAATGAACAGTGACCAATCGCAATCGGAGTTAAAGCGAGGCATCAGAACATGCAAATGGAATTTGCGATTGCGATTAATTGCATCGCATCAGAGTAATCACAATCGAAGTTAAAGCGAGGCATCGGAACATGCAAATGGAATTTGCGATTGCGATTAATTGCATCGCATCAGAGTAATCGCAATTGGAGTTAAAGCGAGGCATCGGAACTTCACAATAGAAAATTGCACAGAAAATTGCGATTGCGATTAATCACAATCGGATAAATCGCAACAGTGATCAATCGCATCGGAGAAGGAGCAGGGCATTGGAGCAATATATTAAAGATTGCGATTGCGATGAATCGCAATCGGAATGATCATACGGCATCGGAAAGATCGGCGAGTGGGCCCGTCAGGGCATTTTATGTATTAAAATTATCTTTCAGCAGTACATCGCCGGAAGTCACATATGTTATATAAAACGGCAGTCTATTTGTTAAAACTTTGTATAAGTGTACCGAGAGTTGTTTTATGTAACAGTTGCAATGGTATTGAAACATGCTGCGTGGTCTATGGACCCACGAGCCTCAACTTAAGGTGGAGGGCGATTATTAATACACAACGATTGCTGTGGTGTATGTATGTTCTGCTTGCGGAACTTCCACATCAAAAAGACACTTGCTGCGTGTAAAGGGTTAGATTTTTCCCAGAATTACAGTCAGCAGTTACACATATTTACAAAATGCACTGATATAAAAAGCACAGTTACACGTATGCAGCAGTTACACCACAGCAGAGGACAGAAGAGCAAATAGAGCTGAAAAGAGACAAAACATAGTCACAGAAAGGATAGACACAGTCAAAGAAAAGACACACGCGCAACGAGCCAAAAGACTAAATGAGTTGAGCTGGAGTTCGCATTGTAATTTGAATGTAAATGTTTTAATTAATTTTTATTGTTTGTGATGCATTGGCAAGTCTCCGAAAGAGAGAAAATATCCCACTGTAATATTAAAATAAGCACCTACAGTTATATTTATTGAATGAGCAGATAAAAGGAATGAGAAGACAGAAGCCAAAGAGTCATGACTGTTCACTCCAAATTCTTTGTGAAATACAAACAGTCATGTGAGAATCTCTATATATAATATCAATTTGATATGCACAAAAAAGGGGTTAGAGAGAGTAAATATAGAGAAGGCAGAGTACATAAGAGTGAGGTAGAGAAGATTAAGAAAAGAAGAGCAGAAAGAGAAACTACAGAACAAAGCTGATATCTGAGGTAAATCAACAAAAATTCAGTTTGATAAATTGAGGAAGTTGGAGGTTCCCTATCAAGTTGCAGCTTGATAGCTGTCAGTTGTAGCTAACTGAGGTTGGAGCCTCATGTAGGTTGGTGTCTGCAGAAAATCGAAGGGAGGTGGTGCTTCCTTGCAAGTTGTAGCTTGCAGAATTGAGGATAGAGCCTCCTGTAGGTTGGTGCCTGCAGAAAACAATGGTGAGAGGGAGTTGGAGCTTGCCTTTGCATCACAACAATAATAAGATGTGGTTTTCTCCCTTTATGGGTTTCCACCTACATCTGCTGTCTCTGTGTGTGTTTCTTATGTGTTGATGTGATTCTTTCAAACTGCTTAATTGTTTGATGCTCTCAACATATTTGTGGTGTCACATTAATTTAATATTGGCTGCAACATTTTAAGACTGTTCACAAATTAAGCTGTAAATAAATTTGATGAAAATTTTGAAAAGCTTATGTATGTATTAAACTGATTCACCCCCCCTCTCAGTTTAATTAAAGATTCAACAGGCAATTGTTATAGGTCAATTTGGGCATCATTCCCAATGACCTGGTTAACTGGGCATCATCTCTAGGACCGATGATCAAGGGTCTATCATTCCCTATCATCTCAGTTGCTATATGCCCTAAGACAGGAAAACAACATAAATCAAATAAGACTTTCATCAAGCAAAGAATTTTCCATGGTTTGAAGCTTATTATTAAACATGTGGGAGACCAACGTAGGCTCTAAGGGGCCTAAGTGCGTTGCATATGTAGGTAGTCCCATTCAAGGCTGCTCTGCAAAGCACTTCCCGACATTCAAAGGTGCGTTGGTCACATTGGGAGTGAAATTCTCATTGTTTCGGAATCTCCACTTGGCCAGTGGCTTCTAGAAGGGTTCACATGTGTCAAGCTTCAGATCCAAGTGTCCATTTGACATCTACATGAATGGAAACATGTCTTGCCTATTTTTGGAATGTTTTTGATTACAAAACTGCCTAGAGTTCCTCTATAAATTGAACACAGATCTAAGTGTTTGGGAGGAAGAATTTGAGTAGGGAGATGCTGGAGAATTTTCAATAGAGAGTTTGATTTGTGGAGCTATTGCTGGAGAGACTTATGCTGTGATGAGACTTGGGAACTTTGATGGAAGGTCACGATGAATCAGTCACTAGGTTGTAACCTCTCCTTCTATCATCAATAAAGAGTACTTTTTGTTTTTCCCTACATGCATCCATGTTTACTTTTATTTTCCATGTTGTAAAATCTTGGTTGATGAATGTAGTTTATGCTTAACTGATTTGGCTAATTAACTTGAATAGATATCTATATTATTGCATCTTCTGCTGTTTCAGTGTTCTTTCTTGCAAGAAGCATTCAACTATTTGAAACCGCTTGAATTTGAAGCTGTAGTGGAAGTGACAGAAATGAGCCATTTGGAAGCGACTGAAACAAGTAAGCATCCAATCCTCTCTGTGTATCTGTTCTGAGTTAGGAAAAAGGGTAGTGCAGTCTTTCGCCTGTTGTTCTAGACTAGACACCGGTCTAGGGAAGCGTAGTTTATCCATAGATTAAAATTCTGGCCCAACACGTGGTTAAGGATATTTTGACTCAAAATAGACCAGATGGTAAAATAGGTTAGTGGATTACTATTATTCTTGAATATGACATTGAAATTTAACCCACCAAGCTTATTAAGGGCCATGGATTAGCCAAATTAATGGCTGAATCTAATTTTCATGCCTTGGATATCAATTTTGTCACTGCATTAGATGATCAAGAGGAGCAGGCGACTCCACAAATAGATGAGATTTTTATAACCTCACCCTAGTATGCAAACCTTATTTTTGTATTATTCAATCTACAAGCTCCCCCTAGTATGACTAAAATGAAAGCTAGTTTTCTTAAGCTAAAAGCAGTGAAATTTTGTATCATAGATAACATTTTATATTAGAAAGATGCTGGTTGGATTTTACTAAAATGTTTATTGAAGGATGATGCAGAAAAAACTATGCAGCAATTTCATGAAGGAGACTTTGGTGGTCATTTGTATTGGAAGACCACTGGAAATAAGATCCTTAGAGATGGTTTTTACTGGCCCACACTTTATCCTGATGTCCATAAAAGGGTACCTCCTGCCACAAGTGCCAAATCTTTGAAGGAAAGAGAAAAATATTGCCTTTACCCTTGAAGCCTATATCTGTTGAAATCCCTTTCCAACAGTGGGGTTTGGATCCCAATATATTGTCAATATTTGGATGTCCAAGTAAGCTTATCACAACTAATTCATCAACTTTTAAGTCAAAGAAAATGGTAATTTAGGCAGCAAATATCACATCACTCTAGGACATTCAACTGCTTATTACCCTTAGGGTAATGGGTTAAGCTGAATCTTCAAATAAAATTTTGGTCAACATTATTAAAAAGCTACTAGAAGGCAATAAGAAATCATGGCTTAGTAAGCTGGTAAATGCACTATGGGCTGATAAACTTACCACAAAGAAATCAATCGGTATGTCACCATACCAATTAGTTTATGGAATGGATGCTGTTTTCCCATCTTCTTTAGGAGTTTCAGTTATGAAAATAATACAAGATTTGCTAGTTGAACCAAATGATACTCAACAAAGAATAAATTAGACCATTCAGTTGCAACAATCCAAGGAAGAAGTCTATAACAAAACACAAGTTATCCAAGAAATGTCAAAAATATTTTTGACAGAAGAACCAAAGAAAATGATTTTAATTTGGGTGACAATGTTTTAAAGTGGGATTCAAGAAGAGAAGACAAGGGCAAGCATGGAAAATTTGATAATCTGTGGAAAGGACTGTATGTCATCTATGCCTTCAGAGTTCACAATGCATTTTTTCTTAAATATTTAGATGGAACAGAGATGCCCGATGGACCTATGAATGGGAGGATGCTGAAGCATTACTTCTCCCAAGGATAGAGGTGTTTCTTAGATAAATTCATTGAAAATATCATTGCCTTTACTATTTTGATTGGGTGACCCATTGAAAGAAGTTGAAGCCCACAGAGAAGGTCCTAAAATTCTAATTGATGTGCCCCCATAACTACTACAACTACAAAAAGAAATTAGATGCATATATTGCTGAAACAGAACATTGAAGGGTATTGATCAAAGGTTCTTGGCACCTCACATGGAGAGTGCCATCCCCAGCTGGAGCCACTGTTAGGGTCCTATAATTTATAGGATCTCAAGGTGATTGAATATTTTATCTCAGTTTTATGATATTGTAAATAAAATTTCATATTTGAAAATTATTTCCAAAAAAATATAAAAGAAAATGAAACTTAGTGTATTAAAAAAAAAAATAGAATAAAGAGACAAAAGAAAATAAAAAGAAAAAACAATGAAAGAATAAAAATAAAGATGAGAACCCCACAAAAGAAAAAGAAATAATACTGAAGGTGTTGCAAATGTAAATGCCATTGCTTTATAGATAGTTTCATTCTGTTAAATAAAATGAAGGTTGTGTGCAGCTTGTTCAAAATTCCACAATGCTTACTCATTATTTAATCATACATCTTAATCATGGTTAAACAATTTTCAATTTTTGTTAATTAGATTAGAGAATACGGTTAGCCAAATTGTTTAATCTTGGCTAATGTTAGTTAGGTAGAAAATAATATTGATTCAAATGTGTAAGTTGAATGAATGGAGAAATAAGTGGATATGATAGAATATGTTTTTTTTTTTCATAAGAAGTAAAATCAGGGTCTGCAAGTCCAAATACACCCTTAGGAATGAAGAGAAAAAATAGTTTTAGGTTTAGGTGAAAAATTGAAGTTAAAAGGATAAATGTGGTTAATTTCACTTAAAAGGGTTTATTGTTGCATTATTGGTCTATGTTTGAAAGATGATGTAAAATGCACTTTGGCCTAATGTTGAATGTATATATGTTTTTATCCAAAGTCCGCATCCAAAATTTTTATATAAAGTTCCATTATATCACAAAACAACAACACAGAAAAAGCGTTTGTCGCTTTTGGTTAAATCTCGTGCATTTTTAGCTGCCCAACCAACAATTCCGAAAAATCTACAACTATTATCCCTTTTCGTCCCCCCTTTGACATTTTGTCTTTATCGCCAAGTGGGGGGGGGGGGGGTCTGAAAAGACGGTTTTACTCCCATCGCTCCCACACTGCGTGGCATCCCCTTTGCATTTCGCACCCCCCTCAATATTTTTGTTTTATATTTCTCTGAGTGTGCTCTTCATATATAGTACCACACATGTAGAGCCTTGTCAACTAACCTTGTAGCTAAAAGATTATTTTGGTCATGGAAGAAATTTCGCGTATGGTCACTAATACATTGGAACTCAAGTTTAATTCATTATTTAACTTAGATTTTGTGTATAATGAATAATATTTTTTGCAAATTTTGGCTTTATCAAATGATCAATATATCGAGATCTTCTTAAAAATTAATCAAAATTTCAAGCAATTGAATTGGATAGAAGTTTGATACATGACTCCTCCTATTCGCAACCCTGGATGATGATTTTACTGGAGACTTTGGCTATCATTGTTGCAGTGATAAATGACGAGATAGAATTAAAACAACGTTATATCAATTTATTGTTGAGAATTTAAGATTGAACTAGCTAAGTTTCATTGAAAGTCACAAAAGTGATGTCTTGATGGGTGGGTCGCGCTATCCTTCTCTAGACATTTGGATAAATGGTTTCTAATGTCTATAAATTATGGTCTCTGTCAGTCCCAACAAATTCAGTTACTTTTCTGAATGATATTTATTTGTTTCACGTGAAATTTTATATACAATTTGAAATATAAAAAACAACTTTAAGGAATTTATTATATTTGAAGTGCATTGTACGTTTGGATGATGAATGATCCCAAGTTTCACCACTTGGAGAAGAAATCTTAGACCCACTTTTTAAGTGAAAGAGGGTGACGAGCAATGGAAGAGTATGAATAAGTAGTTTTGTTAGTCATTTTATGGTTTTTGAGTCGTCCAAAGATGGAGAAACATATGAATATCCTCTTCCCCTCATAAAGACCCGGGTGTGGATGGATATTGGAGAACACATGATTCACATCTGTGATCCAAATAAAAAAGGAAACCAAATCGAAAAGGAAGCCAAATTCACGTGTAATTTCATTTTTAAAGTATAAATTTTTTGAAGTGTTTTTTTACAGTTAAGAATGAGGAGTTGTGTATTTTTTTTATAAATTTAATAGATATATAATATCTTTAGTTCTGTTCACTGTGCTTCATCTCTAAGTTTCTTTCTGGCGTTTGCAATTTGTTGGGTCCCTATAATACTATTGTATCCCCTTATTGTTATTGTTGTGCCCATGTAGTCCCCATATTGTTATTATTGTGCCATATAGAAGCCCACTATTATTATTTTTGTGCCCTTACATTATTATTGTTATGTCGAATCTAATTATATTGTGACCCCTTGGACTCCTGTATATAGAAATAAGTTTTTTTTATTTGAATCATCGAAGAATTGTTCATATATTTAATGTAAAGGAGGCTTCCCCCTCGAAGAGGATAATTTTTAAGTCGTTGATCTATATTTTCTTCTATTTTGTGAGCTGGTTGCATAACATTTGGTGTCAGAGCTTTAGATTCTAGGGTTTCGCTTCTTCAAATAGGCCATCTTGGAATTTTCTTTATAATTTTTTTTCTACGAAGCTTTAGAAGCTGAAATTGAAACCACGTGGAGTCGAAATAATGGTGAATCTTGTGTACGAATTTTAAATCTTGGTTCGCTATATTTTCATATATATGGTCTGATAAAATTAGGGTTTTTGTAGGATCAATAATTTCATCTCAAATATGTGACCGAGCGAAAATAGTCATTACTTTCGTTTCAGGAATTGGATTTTCATTCTGTATAAAGTGTCTTAAAGTGTACAGATTGTAGTTTTTCCTGTATCAATTTTAGAGCCAAATGTTTAAACAATGAGACATGACATCCATTACAACTTCACTCTACTGAACCAATCCATAATCAGGTCATCGTGGGATATTTAGCATAAATTTATCTTGAAGAATCCAAATTTGGTCTGACTTGTGGCAATTGAAATAAGACTCAGAGGGATACCACAAGACTGAAGTTCAGATCTTGAAGATATGAAATCATAGAGATACAACAATTTCAAGATTGAGCTCCTAAAAGAAAGAAAAACATGTATATATATATATATATTTTTTAATTACATAAATTTTGTTTGAAAAATCATTTTGAAGTGATTCCAAAGGCATATTGAAGCATATATATAATTATTGGGTTATAAAATACCTCCCAAAAAAAAGAATTCCACACCCATTAAGCCCTCAAAAAATTCTACTATGACACATGAAGATAAATAAGTGCAGCATGATATCTCAAAATTACGAGACCAAGTGCGACAAATTTCACTCTCACAAAGAAAAACCAAAGATGAACTAAAAAGTGACATGAATAGTTTAAAATCAGACATGGAAGGTTCGAAGGATGAGATGAAAGCTAATATGGATGGTACATAAGAAAAAATGAAAGGAAACATGGAAGATCTGAAGAATGGTTTAAAAGAAGACATGGAATATTTGAATGAAGGTTTGACAAAGTTGCTACAAGAAATTATCCTTAATGACGAAAAGGTATTAGATGAAACTCATGAAGAGAAAAAAAGAAATTTTAATCATGATGTCATAAAATCTAACGTTGGATTTAAGATCCACCATATTCTAAAGATCGATATGAGTAAGTTTGATGGCAAGGATCTGATAACATGGACACTACAAATGGAGCAATATTTTGATCTCCATAATGTGAAACACACACAAAATGTACACATTGCAACTTTATATTTAGAGCCCAATCAGTTTGTATGGTATCCATGATTTTTTTCTCATAAAGCACTTGTCGCTTGGTCAATTTTTACGGAGGAAATTATAACAAATTATGAGGATACAAAGATAAAAACCTTCTTTAGCGAGTTGATAAATCTCAAACAAAAGGGATCAATTAGGGAGCACATTGACGACTTCTAAAAATTGAATATAAGGGTAAATGATATTCTAGAAGAGCATATGATTGATGTATTCATAAAGAATTTAAATGATAACATCCAATATGAGGTTCACCTTTTGGAACCTGATTCATTGGAGAAGGCATTCAGGTTGGCCAGAAAAATTGAGAGAAAATTTTTGGCAACAAGGAAGCATGCCACTCACAACTATAAAGATGAAAGTGTAGCTAATCCTAGTTTTCCACAACCTACAAGGTTGAAACCACATTAATTGGAAGAAAAATAGAAAAAGGGTTTTTCTACAGTTGTGATAGAAAATACACTAAAGGTCATAAGCGTGCTGAGAAGAAATTATTTTACATAGATTTTGAAGCGGAGGAATAAAAGGAACAAGAAATTTCAAAAGAAGAAGATATACACCAGGAACCAACCCTAGAGAAAGAATAAATGAATCTGACCATACCTTGTAACGCATTGGAAGGAATTACCACTCCTCAAACTCTCAAGATAGAAGGACATATCAAGAATAAAAATGTATTAATGTTGATTGATTTGGGTAGTACCCATAATTTTATTCATTGTAAGGCAGCGAAAGAATTCAATTGCTTCCTATACACAACACCAGAGTGTCAAGTGATGGTTTCAAATGGAGGAACTATAAATTGCTCTAGAAAGTGCCATAATATCAAGCTAACCATGAGAGAATATGTATTGAATAGTCCAATTCTCTCCATTCAAATGGGTGGTGCTGATGTTGTACTAGGATTCCAATGGTTACAATATTTGGGTACGATAACTTTTAATTTTCAAGAAATTTTCTTGAATATTTTTGGGAAGGAAAGGAATTTGAATTAATGGGTATTGTAGGGAAACCAAGAAAGATAATTATCTTTAATAGAATGACAAAGCTTATAAATAAATAACATGGCGTAATTGCACAATTATGCTCACTAGATGTTCAAACAGCGAAATCATTTGTTTCTCAAAGTCTCCAAAAAATATTGGACAATCATTCCAAGGTATTTGAGACTCCCAAAGGTCTCCCACCTATTCATGATCATGATCATGCTATTCATTTGATTCCAGGAAGTGTTCCTCCAAACATCAGGCCTTACAAATATCCCTAAGCCCAAAGAGTGAATTTGAACGTATGGTTGCAGAAATGTTAGAGGTGGGTATAATTCAACCTAGTCAAAGTTAATTTTTAGCTCTAGTAGTATTGGTGAAAAGAAGGATGGATCATGGCACATGTGTCCAGATTATAGGGAGCTCAAAAAGCTCACTATTAAAGATAAATTTCCCATTCTTGTCATTAATGAATTATTGGATGAATTACATGGACAAATTTACTTCACCAAGTTGGATCTTCGTTTAGGATATCATCAAATAAGAATGAAGACTGAAGACATTTGGAAAACAACATTTAGAACTCATGAGGTTCATTATGATTTTTTTTTTCATGCCTTTTGGCCTTACAAATGCACCTTCTACATTTCAAGGTTTGATGAATTCCATTTTCAAATGCTTTCTTAGAAAATTTGTGTTAGTATTTTTTGATGATATACTAATCTACAATAGGTCTTTGAAGGATCATGTTCAACATGTTGACACGGTGCTCAAACTATTGTAGGATAATCAATTATATGAAAAAAACTCTAAATGTTTCTTTAGAGTACAGGAGGTGGAATATCTGGGTCATATTTTATCTCATGAGGGTGTTAAGGTAGACCCTAAAAAAATTAAAGCCATTAAGGAATGGAAAATCCCCACAACCATAAAGCATCTACGAGGATTTCTTGGGTTGACAGGGTATTATCGTAAGTTTGTTAAGAATTATGGGAGAATAACAACACCTCTAACAACATTACTAAACAAATATGAATTTTCTTGGACTCTAGAAGCAACTAAGGAATTTGAATATCTTGAATAGGTAATGTGCCAAGCACCGGTCTTAGCTGCTAGACTTCACAAAAACCTTTATTGTGGAATGTGATGCCTTAGGAAATGGAATTGGTGTTGTTTTAATGCAAGAAGGAACACCCATTTATTTTAAAATCCGTCCAATCAAGGGAAAGTATTTACACAAACCTATTTATGAGAAGGAAATGTTGGGAATACTACATGCACAAGTAATGAAACACGTACCTATTGGGAAGACACTTCAACGTAAAAAAAGATAAGAATTTTATACAGAAGCATCTAGAAAAAATCAAGCATTGAAGACAACACTTTTTTGAAGGAGAGGGGCATGTTAGGCCCCTACAATACTAATGTATCCCCTTATTGTTATTGTTAGTGTAGCCCCCTTACTGTTATTGTTGTTCCCATGTAGTCCCCATATTGTTATTATTGTTCCCTATAGAAACCCACTATTGTTATTGTTGTGCCCTTACATTATTATTCTTATGTTGGCTGTGATTATATTATGACCCCTTAGACTCCTATATATAGAAATGATGTTTTGTCATCTAAATCATCCAAGAATTTTTCATTTATGTAATGTAAAGGAGGTTTACCTCTCGAAGAGGATAATTTTTAAGTTGTTGATCTATCTTTTATTTTATTTTGTGAGATGGTTGCATAACACAATTGCGTAACCTTTATTTATTCAAAGTTTGAATAAACGACCTAAACCTCTATTAACTCTTGTTACCTGCTTGTTGTTTACCTCCAATCACCTTTATCTCAAGGATCATCCACTACTTAAGTGGAAGTCCCAAAAATATTATCGAGATAGAACAAATTCCTTTTGGTTAAAAAGAAGAAACCAAGTCTTATTAAAAAGGCAAGGTGAATAGTAGAATTAGAGCCCTTCTAGAATCCCCTTGATATATTTCCTCTCCTTAAATACAAACCTTAGGTTTTCAACAAGAAAACATTTTTTTCCTGTTTATATGTAAATTAAAATATAACTAAGGATTGAAACCTAATTATCATGAATTCATGCTTTTAATTTTTTTAAAGATATTTGACCACCCAATAATATGGAAACCAAAAGTATAACTAAGAATTAAAAGTCAATTATTCTAAATCAATGCTCCTAAAGTTTCTAAAGACATTCGACCACTCATATAATTCTCTAGCATTGACCATAAGGATCATGATATCCTCCAACCTAACGTATTTCCACACAAATAAAGAGATAACCCCTCCTGCCAAGCTTGTAGGTTATAATTCGTTGATATCATTTTTTTTAAAACATATCTTCTTAATGAATTGTGGAATTTTCTTTTCATAGTAAAAAACTATTCCCTTTTTGTTAAAGGAACTTAGCTCATGTGCTACGGTTCATGATTTGTGTCCCAAGTAGCGTGGATCAATTCTTTATATATATATATATATATATATATATTCTTTTAGATACTTTCTTTTTAGGGTAAAAGACTATTGACATCTTATTAGATCATGTTTTTTCACAACAATGAATATTATAATTAATTATTATGGATATTTTTTGTTTTCAAAACAAAATTCTTCTAATTGTGTAGATAAATCTTGGTGACGATGACAATGACTCATGGTTGTTGAAGAAAATTGTAGTTTAATTATTCTAAGTTTTGGAGTTTACAACTCATAATTTTTGAAATTTTTTATTCAAATTAGTAGGTATGTGTTAAAATTAAAAGTTTCAGTTATACAATTGGCACAATTTAGGTGTTCAAAAAGTTTAAAAACTAATTTTAAACAATCAGAAAATCACAAATTTTCTCTAAAAGTTTGAGTGCGGATGCTAGAGCTCGCGGTTATGGCATAGTCTTGGTGCTGAGCAAGAAGGATGCAACATGTTGTAGATTCAATTTTTCTTCTAGTTCTTTGAAGTTGTCCCCCGAGTTGTATTTACGGGACTAGTAAAAGTGACTATGCCAAAATTGATCCATTTTTTCTTCACAACTTTCCTCATTTTCCCAAATCTTTTATTCCTTCGGTGTACCTTTGCAACTTTAGAAGCAATTTCCAGTAAAATTAAAAAAGATGTTTATCTTGTGCCTGTTTTATATTCGTTTTTTAATTTTATTTTGATGTCTAATAATATTAAAAAATTATTTAAATTATAAAATTAAATAATTATAAATATATGTGTAAGATATTTATCTTATGCCTACTTTATATTACAAAATTTCAAATTGAAGTTTTCATTTATTACATAATTTTGTTAAGTTAAAAACAAATGTTTAAACTACACACATATTTAACACTAATTATAAATATAATATTTATAAATTTTAAATTATTAAATAATTAATTAAAAATATAATTTGTTTTTTTGTAAGTTTGGGTGGGACTACATCATCATCATGTCCAATATAGCACCCTGATAGGGGCAAGGAAGTGAATTGGTGATTTCACATCAAGGAGTGCCTTAACAGAGCACCCAATCCCCATCTATTGGGTCTTGGATAGATGAGAATTGGGTGCTCTGTTAAGACAATCCTTGATGTGAATTCACTGGTTCAATAAATCAAAGAATTTTGTAATGCATTTTATATATAACTATATAAATCCATTCTTAATTATAAATTACAAAGTTTTAAGAGGGATTTAAGAAATCTTTTTTCGTGCAAAACTAGAGGAAAGATTTGCATATCTATAAATTTGATTCTTTTTGACTCTTGGTAAATCTGGAGTTAAGATGAATTTATGTCAATTTTGAGCAAAACACCAAATAAAATTCTTTAACTATAATAATTTCTATATAACGTATACAAAATGTAAAATGAAATATTTATTTATGATCACATTCTCCACATTGAAATGTTATTACATGCTCCCTCATATTTGTAAGTAGAAAAAATATACCCATAGGATATAGTCTCTCACTGAATACCCACAAAATATAATCTCTTTCTCTAATTATTTTTGTTATTAATATTTTTGTTACATATCTCTCTCTATGTATATTAAAATGTTGCATGTCAAATTCATATTAAGTATTGAAGAAATTACAAATCTCTTTCATACATGTCAAATTCATATTAAGCATTGAAGAAATTACAAATCTCTCTAATACCTTAATGAGAAATAACTTATTAATGGAATAAGGTATCTCTCCCTATATATTCCAAGTCATATATATGTGTGTGTGTGAAGTTAACTTTTTTGTAATTTTTTCACTAATTTTGCATATTGAAATATTTGCTTTATGATACACGTATCTAATTCTGTATCAATTCTATATTAAGAATAGAATAAAATAAAATAAAAAAGTTAATTTAAACTATTTTATTTTTTTCTATATAAAGTTGATATAAAATTATATTATTTAATATGGATATTAAAATATTTTATATATGATTGGCACTTATTTTTTGTTATTAATATATTTTTGTTTTAAATATTACATGTCAACAAAACATAAAGTCAATTACACATCATATAACATCAATAATAATTTTTATATACATATATCAACTCTATATTAAATAGTGAAGGAATTACATATCTCCACAGTACTAAAAAGTAAAATAAACTAATTTATTTTCAATTACTATTTTATAACTTGTTAATGTAAGTATTATTTTATTATTTTTGAACTTAACGTTAAGTGGCAACATATTGCAAAAATGTTTACACTTTTTTTTTTTTTTAAATTACTTTTTTCCCATGGAGTAAAAACTGTATTTCCTTTGAAACAATAAATTACATGGTAAAACTAGAGAGTTTAGATCGATCGGTCATAGGGGAAACTCATCTAGATCAAAAAATGCACCTTCTTAAGGGAGGCAGAAGATAAAAATCTCCCTAGGAGTTCAAAACATACCATACATCTACTAATATACAAGCCTTCGAGACTATAAGAACAAAATAAGGAAGTAGAAAATTGTGAAACCAAAGACATAATAAGAGTAAAGAGATTAGGAAGAGGGATACAAATTTTTTGTTGCGACCTCGTTGTCTTCTTGTTGTGGCCTAGTGAGCTGCTAGTAGTAGGAGAAATTCCTAGGTGCTTCTCGATGCATTCTAGTCACTAGTCTAGGTTCGTCACGCATCCATGGGGATGCTCCATGTAGAGAAGGTCCTCTCTGTTCCCATGTCGATCCAGGAGAATCTTTGCCAATAGGAATTTCGTATGCCAATATAGATCCACCGTGTGCATATACTGATTGAAATTCCCACATGTGTACCTTGTGTTAGGAACCCAATAAGCTAACTCTACCAATACCTCAGTGTCCGAGAGGAGGTTCCTTTGATTAGTGCCTTCCCTCTAAACATGAGAAAGTTCTTCTTGAATGGGGGATGGGGTAAGATCTTGAAAAATAGCTGCTACTTTTGCCACTCTCTGATGAGTTTGTGTGCTCCCATGAATAACCATTTCTTGATAGTACATTGTGCCCTTGCACAAGGATATGAAGAAGGCCGAGGAACATCTAAGGTAGGTGAGAGATAGATATAGATATGTGTAAAGGTAGGGATGGAAGGATAGAACAATGATTGTGCATAATGAAGGTTGCTAGAGTGGCTAATATAGTGCTAGTAGATGGAAAGACCAATAGAAAGTAACACCATAAAGAGTTAGGAGCTGCAAAGGGTGGAGAGCATCTCTCGACAGTGGAAATGGTTGGCAGTTGACTAAGGTGAAAAGAAGACTAAGTTGTTGTTAAGAATGCCTACCCATACAAGAAAACCGAGAAAATAATACTTAAGAGAAAGCCAGGGGGAGAAGGTTTAACCTGCTTGAGGGATGAGCCACTCCACTGATGTGACGGAGATTCACTAGTGAAGAGTACGCTAGCCTGCTTCAGAACTATAGATAAGTTGTTGTGTAGAGAACCCCATTCTCAAGCTGAGAAAAGTGCTAGTCAAGAAGGAGAAGGGAAGTTGCTGGTTTCATGGAGAAAATTGTGTTGACGATCTATCTTTCCCTTTCTATAATTCTACTTGGAGAGGTAGAAATAAAGAGCCGTTGCGAGCATGACTCATATAATTAAGGTAATGTAGGTTGCCCTTCGCTGATTGAATTATTGCATTGCGGTGAAAAATGAACCAAAAATACCTCGGGATGGGATTTTGTTTTTACTCTTTTGCGCTCGTAATCCTTCCTATGATGGTTTGGCTGGGCAGATCCAGCTAATGACAAATTCTCTTTTTTGTCCTCCTCCATCCAACCCTTTTTGACCAACCCATTTTGATCATGTGGCGAAGCGACGATGATCTATTTTTATTGGAGTTTCTTTCTCGGGAATTCCACTTGTCTTTCTTCAGTGTGATCAAGCTTGCAACATTTTCTTCTGAAAGGCTCGGGATCTCTGCAAATAGAAAAATTTTCACATATTTAGGAAGCGCAGGTGTCTCTTCAGATTCAGCAAAAGTTAATGTTTTTTTTCTTACCAGAGGTCCAATAGTTTCTTCTCTAGGTGGTTTAATCACCTCTGGAATGTCTTAAGTTCTCCGATTAATTCCATTATTAATATGTTGCGTAATTACTTGCCCACATAAATTCTTCAGTGCCCTGGAGGGCCCTCTCGTCCGCCAATGTTAAGCCTAATGCTCATGGTTAGGCAAATATTCTAACTGAAATATCAACGATATCATCTCAGATACACCCATGTTCTTACCAAACCATCATTTGTCAGGGATTCGTTTAGGGCGTTGCACAGTTTGTGGCGTCATATCTAATGAAAATGGCACTGGGAAACTGTACATGCGATTGATTTGGGAATTATAACAATTGCATCTATAGTTCCAATACATTTGATTTCAATAGTTCAGGTGATGAAATATCTCGTGCTTTCGATGAAGTAGCTCTGGTGGTTTCGATACTAGCGGTATTCATCTCAGATACGCCCATGTTCTTATCAAATCATCTTCTATCAGGGATTCATTGAGAGTGTTGCACATTCTGTGGGGTCATCTATAATTAAAATCGCACTGGGAAATTTTACATCTGATTTATCTGGGAAATATAACAATTGTGTCTGTAGTTCCACTGTATTTGATTTCAATAGTTCAAGTGATGCAGGTGGTGAGCCCTGGTATTGCACCAAGGGTGTTGCAACTCCCAAGGGCTCGTCAACTTAAATTATCAACCCGAGGTTCATACAAACTTAGAGGTGGCAGTGATATATGCACAATAGGTTAGGTTCTACTTATGTCACCCTCAGTAATGAACTCAAATCAAGGTGCCAGAGACCATTCCTCCAACAATCTATAGTGAAAACCTCCTATGAAAGCATAATTGAACCTGATTCTAACTAGGAAAGTGAAAATGCCATTCATTCAAATGTAGATGCTAATTAACATTGCATGAAAGATAAATGGATGGTATTCTTGCTCTACTCTATTTTGCACATTTCATCAAATAAATAACCTACTTGTATGTATCATTGATCTACTTTACATTTTCTTGAAAATCAGAAATCTAGCTTTAGCATGCTTGTGAATAAAAACGTTAAATCTAAATTTGTTTTGCAGTGAGGAAAAGAGGGGGTTAGAGTGGTCTAAGAGATTCTCTTAATCATAAAATCACAAGTTGGGGGTCATTTTTCATCTTAACTAATCTAAGGTCGAAGTGTGGAGGAAACCAGGTGAAGGGAAACAGTGCTACAAGCATGCCATTTTTGCTACAAGAGGTTCTGTATTGCTACATGAGGCCCTATTTTGCTACAGGAGGGGTTCCAAGAGCCTTTTGAGGGTGTAGATGGTGCCTTGAAGGTAGGAGAATATGGAGGAAGGTAGGAGGGAATGAATGGAGGTTGGGGAAGCCTCCTAACCAAGCCCAAGACATCTTAGAGGGCTCTCTTGCACCAAGGTGGATGCCAACAATTTCCTCTAATTTCCTTAACAGAATTATTGTGGAAACATAATTTGGTAGCAGTGTGAGGTGTAAAGGGAGAATATGGAAAGGTCAAAACAAATGTGGAAATATATGTTCCCACCCCTGTAGATCAACACAATCATGCAACTAGCCAATCACATGCATTAAATGACCAATAACACAATGAGATAAACCATCATGGAAAACATGAGTTGAATTTGACTAAAATCTATTCTATTCAACAACACTACTCTAATCATTGAACTAGGATCCTAAGTTGTAGAGAATAATCATGAAAACGAATAACTAGCATCTATCTATTTCCAAGAAGTTATAAACCAATGTTTTTGGACTGAGATTGTGAATCTTTCCAACCAGTCTTCCCAAAAGAGAGGTGATAGGGAAGCCTGCAATCACAAGTTTTTAGAGCTAAATATCTACTGCAACAAAATAAAGACATGAAATTCTTTGAAACAATAATAAGACATAAACACAGAAGGGGGCTAAAGCCTCTGGGTTGGGCCAAAATCCAAGGGTTTCATCCTTCTAAAACTAACTAAGATGTAGATCAATGAAAACCTTATCATTAGTAGAAAATGGTAGTCTCATACATCACATGAAAGTTAAAAATAAAAATGTCAAGCACTAGGCTTAGTATATACTCTTAGCTGAATAAAAAATTCGAATCCTAATGAGCCTTTCAGCTGGTTTATTTATACAAAAATGTAGCTTCACTTGCACTTGGATTAATCGACTGTCAGTGAATCGAAATTGTGAGTGAGGATTTTTTGATATCAAGTTGAGTTAGAGAGTTAAGGAGGTGGATAAGCCCCCCTAGATTCTCTCCTAGTTGTCTCCATCAAGCCCCTACATAGTAAATGCTTCTTTTTCTTGCAATTTAATCACATTAGGCCATATAATATGGAAAACACCTTTTACTCTTCTTGCTAAGCATATTATGACTAAAAATGTGAATTAATGTGAGAAAAGGATAATTCTAAGGATTGGAGGATAGCATAATGAACTTCAAAATATACCTATTAATGGGACCCATCATCACCCCCTCGCTGAAGGTGTTGCTCATCCGTTGAGAAAATTAGCCATCCATATGAATCTCATTCACAGACCTAGTGGTCTCTCTGACATCCAAAGAAAACTCAAATGGTGTGCCTTTTGGTTGATAAGAACCGACATTTGTATCTGTCTCTGTCCATACCTATTTTTCATTTGCTTGGTTTCTTCCTTCTTGCAAGCCCAACAACAACGGGATGTTGATTTTTGATTATCTTGGGAAGTACTCCAAGCCCCAGGGTTAAGGGATTGGAGGGAAAAGCACCACAAGAGTCACTTGTGGGCTTGGAACCCAAGCATGGGGTTTTGTACCAGTCATGTTTTAGGGACTTTCCATGGGCACATGTATACATGTGATGAATGAGGATGATAGCTCTCGACAAGACGAATCTAACGCAATGCGAATAATCTAATTCTGAGTTGTAGAAGTGGAGATACTAATTTTTGAAGTTAATTTTGGTGTTGATATCATAAGTGTCAAGGTCGACCTAAGGTTATATTAGGCATGTGACAGCTAGAAGCCCTTAAATATGACATTAGAGGAGCCCTTGCGTATGGTATATATACAAGGTGAATGTGAGGACTATTCATTATCCAAAAGTGCAACACAACACAAGAGAACAACTCGTAGAGGAGGATAATTTTTTGGGTTAGCTGCAAAAAAGGAGAGGCAGACTAGCGTGGGAGGAGGAGGATTGTTTGAAGGGTATTTTAGGGGTCTGAAGAGCTAGTGTGAAGGTCGTGGATCCTTGCTAGGAGGCCAAAATCAAGGATTTGTGTTGTAGGTTTGTTGGGGGAAGAAAAGAGGCAATAAAACACTGTTTTGGGTGGGATGGAAGTGGTAATGTAGAACTGTGGTATGCCACAGGACTAGCCACCCAAAAATAGGGCAACGTGGAGGTGTTAAGGGTTGTTAAGTTCCCAGAAAAACAACACGTTTGGAGAGGCTCCTTCCTTGCCTAGGCCACAACAATTTAAGGGTTGTTTGGTGATAATTTAGGGGTTGTTTCCACAGTCCATGATGCCCTAACCAATCATAGTTAGCCAACATGAAGATAACATATTTAGAGAAACATTACTGTTTTTTTTTGGGTCAACGTGTTGACCAAATTTAGATCGATTTTATAACAGTCTATGGGAGCCAATTTGGAGGCTTGATTCGGTGATTAAAACCTTCACTAGTGTAGATTTTGCAATGTGGTATTGAGCATCGTTGGTCTGGTGAAGGGTAGCGTGTTGATGGCCCAAAGTATCCCTTGAATAGCCATCTTGAAGTGACAAAGAGGAGATGAAGGTTGGATGAAGAATGGTGCGGAAGTGCAGCACCTTGATGGACAAAGGTGACTGCTAGCCTGGCAGTTTAGAGCTCGGGTATTGGCTAACCTAGAGAGAAGATTGGATCAAACTATGTACAACAAGCAGAAGTGACTTGCAGTAGTGTTAGGTGGAAGCCCTCCTAAAGTCTCTATGTGTTGTACTTTGAAGGACTAAGGGGCAACTAGTGAGCAGTACAAAAGCGAAGGACTGATAGTACATGATACGACATCGAGAAGTTGAAACAAATTTTGTCATTGTATCTTGTATACCATAGAATTTTGTATTATTAAGATTGGTTTAATATAAGGAAGTTTGGGTTGTACATTATCGTACAATTTTGTTAAAAATTGTGTATAATTGTGCATGTCTTATTTACTGCTTTATATTTTTCGATGTGCAAAGTAGTTTTGGTTGAGATTCTTGGTTTGGTAGCATAATTGATTTTAAGACTCTAACCTAGACCTAAGACCATGGAAAATCAACATAGAGGAGTGTGACTGCAAAATTTTTAGGTATAATCCTACCTCCCTCAGCAAAGTTGTAATAAGATTCTAAGCTGGGACATGGATCGGGCTCTTAAAGCCCTTGGAGGCCTTTTTCATCGTCTTTTAAGGCAACTGCTCCTTCCTGTAGCTCCTCTTTCTGCTCTTGCAGCATCCCCCGTTTCTCCTATAGTAGCCCTTGTTGCTCCTGTAGATCCTCTTTTTCTGCTTGCTCAAGGGTAGTTTGTGTCTTGGGTCTTTTGAAGGTCACTGCCCTAGTGTCAGGCCTTCCCTTCGATGTCACAGGTGGCTTGGTTTTTGCCTTAGGAGAGGTAATATCCTCAATATTTCTTTAGATTGTTGGTTAAGGTTGTCATTGATGTCAATATGGCATTTTTGGAGATGGAAAATATTCTTGTATTATTTCCCTAACCTCATGCAAACCCTAGGAGACCTAAACCCTATCTACTTGACTTGACCCTAAGTACATGAGTGCATTAATGAGATTCTAGATTCTCATAGTGTATGATCTATGATAAAGAAGAAGGCTTACCATAAAACTCCTGCTATATGACATCCTTGTTCTTGATGAAGAAGCCCAAAGCCTAAATGACTTGACTCATGATAATGATGATTGTTGAAGGTCATGAAGAAGATCTAATCCTAATAAAATTAATGGACTAAGTCTATGATGAAGAAGCCATAAAAATTAAATACGTAAAAATACAATCCTAATGGCTTCCATGAAAAATAATGACAGTTTCACAAATATACTTTTCTTGATGGGAAAATGACCTCACCCAAGGATGAAATTGACATCATCTTGTAGAGGATATTTTTCCCTTTCTAACGAGCTATTATATGCCTCATAACTCCTCCTAGATTGTGAGAAATTGAATTTATAAGTTGGAAAAAATATTATTTTTGCCTAGCCCACTTGAGCCAACTTGTGTAGGCTGTCATGTTCCCTTAAGAGACATGTCTCTTCGTTGGAGGTCAAACTAGTATATATATGATGTTAGACACATCATTCCAACCAAAAATTTTTGGTGAAGAAATACAGTAGTTACAGGATTCTGAGGTGAAGAAAAAAATTACAGTTTGGGCATATTCTTAAAAGGATATATTATTGTTTATTTTTCTTTTCTTTGCTGGACAGTCCACTTCAGAATTTACGAACATAATTACATTTGTGAGGTTCAAACTTTAAGAACAGTCATATTTTGAAGCATCAGATCTGTGGAGCTTGGATTTGTAAATGGGTCACCTGTTGGGGGCTAATTCAAGTTCGGACTACCAACAAACAATCACCTGGACAGTTTGCATTGCAGTGCAGAAAAAGCCTTGAAGAAGCCTCAGATTGTGAACATAGTTTTGGAGATTAATTTCAGAATGAATCTATGAAAAAGTCTTGTAAGAAACCAGAACTGTGGCAACATTCTGTAGCTTGGACAGTCACATATTTTAGAGCTCGGATTAGTTGCAGATTTTCGTGACAGTTTGGAACAATCTTCTTTAGAATTTGAGTAATCAGCTCTGTGGTATTTTTGTGGTTGAAGGAGAAACCTTTAGAATTCTTGAAGCAAGAAACATTGAAGGAGCCCTTGTTGAAGTTTTGATTCAAACTTGTGATAGAACCTGTGGTAAGGTAATATGAGAACCAAAATGGCACTTTTCTCGTAAGGCTTGCCTAAGCAACTATTGGAGAAATTGCGAAGCAGCTACTAAAGGATTTTCAAAGAAGACTTGGATTGGCATTGGGGGTAGTTATTTTTGAGTATTGTTATTAAGGGTTTGTTGAAGTAGCTTATTTGGAAGTACTATTGAAGATCTATTGAAGACCCTTGTAGAAGCTGGCTTGAAGACATTCTTGGAAACCATGATTGAAGCCCTCATGGAGTGACCTTGAAGAAGGATCCGTGTGCAGATTGAAGACATCTTGTGAAGAAGCCTTATTGGAGACCATGATGCATTTTTGATATCATCATGAGGTGACATTGAAGTTTCTGTTTGGGTGACATGAAGAGTAGCGGAGACACCTTCTAAGAGATCAAGGTTGTCATTGATGACGTGATGTGTAGATTACAGTGAAGAGTAAGCTGAAGATTGTTAGGGCTTTTTGAAGAAGACATTGGGAGTCATAAGTATAACCAAATATATCTTGACGAAATGAAGCAGGAGGTTGGAGCCTCATAGAGACAAGGTTGGTGCCTTAGAAGATAGGGTTTGAGCCCTAGAGGATAGGAGTCCTCAAGAGACCAGGTTGGAGCCTGTACCAGATATAGGGTTGGAGCCGTTGAGGTTAGTGCCTCAGAATTGACAAGGTTTGAGCCTTGGAAGTCCAAGTCGGTGCTTGGAAAATACAGGTTGGAGCCTGGGAGATTTAAGATTGGTGTCTTCATCTAGGGTTGGAGCCCTACATATATTGTACTTGACTTATTGTAAAGAAGAAATTAATAAAATCATTTATTCTTATTGTTCATTTTGTGTTCTAAATATAGGTGATCTAACTGGTAAAATTAGCAATTGAAAAGAAATATTGATTCACCCCCCTCTCAGTATTTCCAAAAATTGGTATCAGAGCCAGTATCTTCACTTAAAGCCTAACAGCTTGAAGGTTGATCATTAGAACACAAATGGAAAAGCCAAGAAAGAAAGTCTCCAATCCTCCTAAAGACATGTCTTCCTCAACCATTGAAATTGAAGTAAATCAATTTTCGAAGGCTCCATCGTTCAATGGAAACTTTGATATATGGGTGGCAAGAATGAGAAATTTCTTGAAGACTCAAGGAATTGAAGTTTGGAAATCAGTGATTACTGATATCATGCTAGAAGGAGAATCCAAGGAGTACAATACCAGAGCAATGAAAGAAATCTTGAATGGGCTACCTGATTCTATGAAGGCCAATTTGGAAAAATGTTCATCAGCAAAAGGCATATGGGACAAACATCATGATCTTCACTCAAAAGGAGCATTGACCATGACCTCTAGTCAAGAAGATGATGGAAAGCAAGAAGGAAATCCAAAACCCATCAAGGAAGCTGAAGATAAGAGAGATGGAAATAAGGCTAAAGAAGACCTAGAAGATGAAGAGAACAAAGAAGACTTTGAAGAAGATCTCCTGAATAAACTTATGGCTTCCATGGAAGAGATTAATGGTTTGAAAAAGGAAAATGAGGAACTTAAGAAGAAAGTGCAAGATGGTAACCAAGCTTCAAGGAAGGAAGTTGACTTTGTCAAGCTTCAAGTACAAGAAAGAGATGAGGAGCTCGCCAAACTTGAAGAGGAATTTCATCAAAACATAAGAAAGCATCATGAAGAAGCCATATCTATGACAAATCAATTGGATAAGGCAAAGAAAAGGGATGAAACTTTGTCAAGCCACCTTGAACAAAGACTTAAGAGCTTGAAAAATCTTGAAGCAGAGATTGGTCAATACAAGGAAGAGGTCTCCTCTCTTAGATCTCAACTAGAAGAAACAAGGAAACAAGCTCAAAGAGCTGAGAAGGTGATGGAAACTTTAGCGTTCATAGAAGGACAAGTTGATGAAGCAGAAAAGGAGAGAAACACCATGATATGCTAACTAGGAGAAAAGGATGAAGAAATCTTCAAACTAAAATCATACATCAATATTCTCAAGGTCGAAACATGTGAAGCTACAAGAATAAAAGAAGAAATGGAGAGAAGTATAGAAAAAGGGAATGAAGAAGTATTCATAATGAAATAAAATATCATCTCCCTTAAAATTGAAGCACACAAAGCAACAAGGATGATGGAAGAAATGATGATGCAACTAGTTATGAAAGATGAATATTGTGAAAAGTTGAAAGGAGAATTTGCCTTTCTTAAAAAGGAAGTTGACTTGCTGAATAAGAGCTTGAAAAGATCTCAAACCCTAGATGACATCCTAAGTCATCAAAGGTCTCCCCTTGATAAATCAGGGCTTGGCTTTGCAGGTGAATCCTCAAGCAAGAATGCTAATGTTTCAAAAAACAAGGATGTGAGGAAGCCAGGAAGAAATGTTGATGCTCCTTGTTCTAGCAAAGGCAAGGAGAAGATTCAAGACAACAATGGAAGAAATCCTACTCCAAGTAGACGTGAAAATGATGTCAAGAATATAAAAGACAATGAATATCGTCAAAGAATCCCAAGGCAAAAGACTCCAGAAGTACATCAAGGAAATATTCATCTCCTAGGTACCAAAGTATATTTTTTGGTTATTGCTATTCTTGTGCAAAATTTGGGCATATGGCAAAGGATTGTAGGGCATATCATAAAGATAAATATAATGGTCTCTGTCAATCTTTTAGAAGCAATTTTGCAAGAAGAAGTCATGATTACTCATTCATGAACAAGATGCAATGCTTCAATTGCCATAACATTGGACATATGGCTTGTGATTGTATTATGACTTGGGTCCCTAAACAAGCTAAAACCATGTCTACCAAGCCAAAAAAAGAAAGTTACACAAGTATGGAAAAGGAAGCAAATTGGGTCCGAAAGTCTCTTGAACACTCAAGCCAACAACACATGTTGTTGATTTTATGAATGCATCTTTGGCAGATACGAGATTCTAAGTTTTGATGATGAAATTCTACCAAAAAGGAGACCATGCATAATGTTAGGGGGAGCTTATGATTCTTAACAATTCTTGCAGAAGCTATCTATGAAGAGCCCTATGAAACCCTCGCTGAGTCATGCATGGAAAATCTTGATAGATCATCTCTTAGGAGCAAACTCCATTGAAGAACATGATTCCAATATTGACTTCTTCCACCCGATTGCAAGGCAACATTCCTTCTTGAATTAGAGGAGTCTATGCAGGCAGAGGGAGTTGGTTCATCACATGAAGAAATGAAAACATATCATGGACCTCATTGTCAAAAGGAAGAGCACCATGACAGGGGGAGCATCATACTTATGAAGAATTATTATTGATGAAGAAAATATGATGAAGAGAAGCAGCTTATAGGGGGAGTACTTGGGCACCCCATTGCCATTAATGTCAAAGGGGGAGAGAATGTTGGAAGGTCAAGGATATTGCCATCAATGACAAAGGGGGAGATTGTTGGTTAAGGTTGTCATTGATGTCAATATGGCATTGTTGGAGATGGCAAATATTCTTGTATTGTTGCCCTAACCTCATGAAAACCCTAAGAGATCTAAACCCTATCTACTTGACTTGACCCTAAGTAAATGAGTGCATTAATGAAATTCTAGATGCTCATAGTGTATGATCTATGATAAAGAAGAAGGCTTACCATGAAACTCCTGCTATATGACATCCTTGTTCTTCATGAAGAAGCCCAAAGCCTAAATGACTTGAATCATGATAATGATGATTGTTTAAGGTCATGAAGAAGATCTAATCCTAATAAACTTAATGGACTAAGTCTATGATGAAGGAGCCCTAAAAATTAAATACGTAAAAATAAAATCCTAATGGCTTCCATGAAAAATAATGACAGTTTCACAAATATAATTTTCTTGATGGGAAAATGACCTCACCCAAGGATGAAAATATTGTAGAGGATTTTTTTCCCTTTCTAACGAGCTATTATACACCTCATAACTCCTTCTAGATTGTGAGAAATTGAATTTAGAAGTTGGAAAAAATATTATTTTTTCCTAGCTGACTTGAGCCGACTTGTGTAGGCTGTCATGTTCCCTCAAGAGACATGTCTCTTCGTTGGAGGTCAAACTAGTATATATATGACGTTAGACACATCATTCCAGCCAAAAAATTTCGGTGAAGAAATACAGTAGTTACAGGATTCTGAGGTGAAGAAAAAAATTACAGTTTGGGCATATTTTTAAAAGGATATATTACTGTTTGTTTTTCTTTTCTTTGCTGGACAATCCACTTCAGAAATTACGGACAGACTTACATTTGTGAGGTTCAAACTTTAAGAAAAATCATCTTTTGAAGCATTAGATCTGTGGAGCTTGGATTTGTAAAAGGGTCACTTGCTGGGGGCTAATTCAAGCTCGGACTACTAGCAAACAGTCACTCGGGCAGTTTACATTGCAGTGCATAAAAAAGCCTTGAAGAAGCCTCGGATTGTGAACACGGTTTTGGAGATTAATTTCAGAATGAACCTGTGACAAAGTCTTGTAAGAAACTAGAACTGTGGCAGCATCATTAGGGGAATTTTGAGGTCTAAAATGGGCCTCCTAAGGAAAATGTACAATCAAAATTCACTTTATGAGAACCAATCACATTTTAGGAGATGACATCATCCCTAATGGTTGAAGTGGCATTGATTGAGTTAAAGGTACTTACTTGTCACATTGTCAATAGTGGATAAAAACTCATGGTTAACCATGGTAGTTCTTTAAATACTTTTAAAGTCAAATTGAAGTACTCATAATAAATTTATTTCACACTTTTTGAATAAAATCCATACATAAAATAATATATTACATTTATTATATTATTTTTATATAGTACATTAATTACATGTTATTATACAATTTAAATAATATAAATTTTAATTAATAACATATTATATAACTAAGAATTTATGAATTTATATTTATATTTTATTTTAAGATATTTAAGTACAAAGGACAAATGCATTAGTTGTTCAATTATAATGATTTTTTCTTAAAAAACTCATTGTTATTTATAGTCACATCAATACAATTTTTTTATTAATTTTATTTTGGTACAACTTTTGAATTGATTTTAACCATGGTTACATGGATTGTGGTGCAAAAAGTGAATTGTAAATTCATAAATATTATTTTATTGGTTTAATTTTATTATTTCCTTAGGAGGCCCATTTTAGACCTCAAATTCCCCTAATGTCTGTAGCTTGGACATTCACATATTTTAGAGCTTGGATTAGTTGCAAATTTTCATGACATTTTGGAACAATCTTCTTTAGACTTTGAGTAATTAGTTCTGTGGTATTTTTGTGGTTGAAGGAGCAGCCTTCAGAATTCTTGAAGCAAGAAACATTGAAGGAGCCCTTGTTGAAGTTTTGATTCAAACTTGTGATAGAACGTGTGGTAAGGTATTATGAGAACCAAAATGGCACTGTTCTTGTAAGGCTTTCCTAAGCAACTATTGGAGAACTTTTGAAGCAACTACTAAAGGATTTTCAAAGCATACTTGGATTGGCATTGGGGGTAGTTATTTTTGAGTATTGTTATTAAGGGTTTGTTGAAGTAGCTTATTTGGAAGTACTATTGAAGACCTATTGAAGACCCTTGTAGAAGCTGGCGTGAAGACATCCTTGGAAACCATGATTGAAGCCCTCATGGAGTGACCTTGAAGAAGGATCCGTGTGCAGATTGAAGACATCTTGTGAAGAAGCCTTAGTGGAGACCATGATGCATTTTTGATATCATCATGAGGTGACATTGAAGTTTCTGTTTGGGTGACATGAAGAGCAACGGAGACACCTTCTAAGAGATCAAGGTTGTCATTGATGACGTGATGTGTAGATTACAGTGAAGAGTAAGCTGAAGATTGTTAGGGCTCGTTGAAGAAGACATTGGGAGCCGTAAGTATAACCAAATATAACTTGACGAAATGAAGCAGGAGGTTGGAGCCTCATAGAGATAAGGTTGGTGCCTTGGAATATAGGGTTGGAGCTCTAGAGGATAGGAGTCCTCAAGAGACTAGGTTGGAGCTTATACCAGATATAGGGTTGGAGCTCTTGAGGTTGGTGCCTCAGAATTGACAAGGTTGGAGCCTTTGAAGTCCAAGTCGGTGCTTGGCAAATACAATTTGGAGCCTGGGAGATTGAAGATTGGTGTCTTCATCTAGGGTTGGAGCCCTACATATATTGTACTTGATTTATTATAAAGAATAAATTAATAAAAGCATTTATTATTATTGTTCATTTTGTGTTCTAAATATAGGTGATCTAACTGGTAAAATTAACAATTGAAAAGAAATACTGATTCACCCCCCTCTCAGTATTTACAACAAGAATTTTGTATTATTAAGATTGGTTTAATATAAGGAAGATTGGGTTGTACATTATTGTACAATTTTGTTAAAAATTGTGTATAATTGTGCATGTTTACTACTTTATATTTTTCGATGTGCAAAGTAGTTCTGGTTGAGATTCTTGGTTTGGTAGCATAGTTGATTTTAAGACTCTAACATAGACATAAGACTGTGGAAAATCAACATAGAGGAGCGTGACTGCAAAATTTTTAGGTATAATCCTACCTCCCTCAGCAAATTTGTTGTAAGATTCTAAGCTGGGACGTGGATCGGGCTCTTGAAGCCCTTGGAGGCCTTTTTCATCGTCTTTTAAGGCAACTGCTCCTTTCTATAGCTCCTCTTTCTGCTCCTGCAGCATCCCCTGTTTCTCCTATTATAGCCCTTGTTTCTCCTGTAGATCCTCTTTTTCTACTTGCTCAAGTGCAGTTTGTGTCTTGGGTCTTTTGAAGGTCACTACCCTAGTGTCGGGCCTTCCCTTAGATGTCACAGGTGGCTTGGTTTTTGCCTTAGGAGAGCTAATATCCTCAATATTTCCTTCATTATGCCCCACTTCTTCCTTTTTACTTGGGGACTCATCAATAGTGGTTGGGACCTTTGAAGGAGGTTGTGGTTTCCCCTGCCTGATCTTGGTGCTCTTCCTTGTTTTGAAATATAAGGGACCTTTCCTTGGTTTCCTCCTTTTGGGATTGAAAGGGGTTCCCAATGTAGCCAATGTTGCAACCACTTCTTTCTCAGTATTCCCTGGAGAGATACTTGTTTGATGTCCCTGCTTCTCTATTTCTTGGGGCTTAGAAGTCTCCCCAAGGCTCTATTTTTCTTCTACTTGATTCTCTCCTTCTTCTTCCTCTGTTTCTGTTGCCTCTTCTTCCTATGCCTTTGTTGCCTCTTCTTCCTATGTTTTTTCTCCCCTTCCTCTAGTGCTATAGGTTGGTGTTTCTCTAGGTGCGATGGGTTGGGTTTCAATGAATACCTCCCTATCCATGTCTACAAGATCCATCCATAGCACACAATTCCTTAAGTGACTTAAAGCATCCATCACAATTAACTTGATGAGGCCATGGTGGGAAATGTGTTGATGCTTTCCTTCCCTCACCTTCTGGCTCATTTCAATGATTGATTGCAAGAGGAAATGGAGAACACTAAGTCTCTGAGGGAGAGGCAATTCTGCCTTCAATATTAACTCATGGAGCAGCCTAAGATGGTAGGCATATACAACACTCAATATCCCTTCACAAGATATATATTTGAGGATGTGGTAAGCTACCTCATCCCAAGGGTAAGGTAGGCTATCCCTTTTCACTCCATTCTTATCTTGTACAGGTTTCTCTTTCAGAATGAAGCAGTTCTTCCTAGCTGTGATACTCATTGCTTTTCCCCTTTGCTCCACCAAATTCCCAAGGGTAGGGTGGTTACTCTATTTATGGTTTTAGGACTTAAAGAGATGGCCAATCCTCTGAAAATAGTAGTGATGCAATATTCTCCTTGAGAATGTAATGCCATGGAAAATTCATGAGTGCTATCATCATCATACCCTTTTAATAGTTCAAAGAAACACAACCATTGATGTCTTCTAAAAATGTTCACTACAGGAGGGTGTTGGTGAATTCTCTTTGTGTCTGCGGGTTTTCTTCTATTAAATTCTGCCCCCCCCCCCACAATTTATTCTAATGCTCCTTTTTGGTGTTACTTAGGTGTGAAATTCACTTTTTCTCAAAGAAATCTAAGTTGTAGAAACAATGTTAAACTTCCTTTTTATCAGTGAGGGAGAAGGATGCTAGAATTTTTATAATAAAAAAAATATTTTTCTATCCCTATCTTTCCTTTACACACAATAATTTCCAAAGGGAACTATTGCTTAATTTTTCTATTACACAGTACCAACTTCAGGCATAATTTCCCATGTAATTGTATGGAAATCAAGAGAGAGAGGAAGCCACTTACTCCTTTTCAAAATGGCTCTTTATGTGCATGAGGGTTTGAGGACAACTTTGGGTCACTGTTGTTACACAACATTTTGTCACTGTCCTTGCAATCCCCATCTCGCCCTTTGGAGGGTCATTTGTGACCAATAAGCTGTGTCATGCCTTGCAAAAACCATCATTGTGTTCCTTTACATGAGAGTAACATTCCTCTTATTGACAATTCCCTGAGCAAAGACTCAAAAACCCTTGTTTTTTCCTTGGCACGGGTAATCAATTATGCCCTCACGCTGAAGAGGAAAATTAACACTGGGCTCGCGCTCTATCCTAGATTGCCACCCGCGCCAAGCTGTTTACGGAATGTTTTTTAAAAATAGAGGCAGAGATTCCACTCCAACCACCTCGAGGATGAGTCATTGGGAGTGGTTGAACTGATAAACCACGGACTGCCTCCTTTAGGTTTATGGTTCCCACCTCTTATGGGAACTCCCTAAAGGATAGGCCTCCCTCCCACCTTTGTAGGGATCCTAACCTCCTCTTTTTCCTCTATAAAAGAAGTTATCTCTCTTAGTACAAACTAGTTGAACTTGGAGAATTAGACATACTATAGCTGAACGGCTGAATAACTGAATGACTAGAGAAGATAGAAGGAGTTACGTTGAGGAAGCTTGAGTCCATGCCTTCATCCCGTTTGAATTCCCTGACGAGCATCTAAGACGCGCTTCTCCTAAACCCCGCTAGAGGAGACCGTGATGTCAAAGCATCAGTTGTAACTCTTCCTTCTATTAATTTATATACATGACTACTGTTTAGTTCCACTGTTGTGTTATGATGTTTGTTTAACATAGTATTTTTAGCACTCTTTGACTGGTTAATAGTTATGAATGAAATGTTGTCACCTTGTATGCTATTCTTGTTTTCTTGTTCTTTGTGTAGGTATCTAAGCGTAATGGCGAACGGATTGTGACTTGCCGAAGGAGGAGCGAGAGGTAACCACTACTACAACAACAACGACAACGTTGGATTCCAGGTAGGTCGATCTACCGTGTCCCTTGTTCATTCAATAATTAGGAAGCAACAATTTAGCGTGTCCCTTTGTTTCTAGACCCACTATAGAGCTAGAGAGATTGTCTCTATCCGCAGAGAGGATTTACCTGCATAACAAATTGGCAACTTCGCGGGGGATTAGTGCAAGTTTTTCGTTTCATTTTTGTTGGGTGAGTTTCAATTATTGCTTTATTTATCTGTCTTTTCTGGTTTTCTTGTTTATTTTTCATCCTCTGTTCAGCGCCAGAGTGTCAAGATTGACCTCTTCTCATTAGGTTTTGGTTTTTCCTCTTTTTCCCATAGTTATCTGGCTTGGTGCGGTTTTTCTCTGAATAGTCGCGCCAGCTGGTGCAAGTTTCTCCTTTTTAGTGGCGCCAACCCCTGTATGGCGTGGATTATAGCCTTACAGTGGCACCAACCCCTGTAGGAATTGGTTTGACCTCCTTGATGAGTCTTTTGGTCAATTGTGCTTGCTTCTGGGTTATTTTTTATGCATTATTTTACCTTTGGGATTGTTTTAATTGTTGTCGACTTGCTTTTCTCAGTTGTTTGTCCATCTTCTTATTAGTGTCAGTTGAGGCCTTAAGGTTTCTAGGTGTCCTTGTGCATTGAGCCTTTTGTTTGAAAATTGAGTCAGTTTGATTATTGTCAGTCCCATTTGTGGCTTGATTGCACTCATTTTTCTTGATCTTTTGAGTGATTGCTTTGGTTGCAGAGTCATTTTGTTTTCTTGATTGGTTCTTCGCCCTTTTGCTCCAAGCATAGATTACATTTCTTGTTTTGGATCATTTTGAAACTGTCTCTTGGTTTGAAAGATTGCGACATTAGTTTGAGTGATTTCTTGTGTTTGTTTCGTGTTTTATTGAGTCATTCAATTTTGATTCTTACGAAACACTTAAGCTAGTGTTTGTTTTCATTTTTCATATAATTAGTGTATCATGTACTTATTTTCATTGAAAAAAAAAAAAAAAATATTTTGCATTGAAAGTGAAATACTCTTTTGCATAACTAGCGTTTGATTATCTAGGAAAGAGTTTCATTTTCGTTATATTCTGTCAGATGCATTAGTGCACAATCTCCTTGTTGGATTTTTGTTTGAAAGATCTCTATCATTCTCATAACTAGCATTCATTGAATCAGAAATGATGTTCATTTGCATATAGCTTGCATTTAGGGATTTTTGAGATCCAAAATCGATAGGACCTTAAAAATTAAACGTAATTCAAGATCAACTTTAAAACTTATTTAATTAACCTAAGGAAGCATTGAAACCTAATGAAACTTTTTTAGTGGTCTAGGCTAGAGACGTGTAGTAGCTATTGTTCACCATCTGGCTTTAGACATCGCTAGTACGGACTTGCACTCCCCGTACCGTCGAGTATATAAAGGGAGGCCCTTCTAGGTTGCAATTATTTTATCCATAGGAAGCCGAGTCTGCCGCCTTGTAACCGTGATACACCGAACACAGTATTCGGGGAGACAACCTGCACGTATGTCAAGTCCTTGGTCATTTCTATTTCATTTGATCACCAAGGTGTATATGGCAGTTCATGGAAACCTGGTATACTCTCTTGCTTAGTATTCCAGAGTAGTCATTTTGATATTTTCATGACTCTTTAAAAGAGAAGAGATCGTCGAGCACTTGTCCTTTCACACTCGTTTAAAATTGAAAGCGACTAAAGTCATCTTTGTCCTGTTTCTCGACTCTTTAAAAATGAAACATAAAAATATGGTTTCAGTGTCATAAAATTAATCACCTATGATCACACACCCGTTAAAGTTTTATTACTTGGCCTGTTGTTTTTCCTTGGTTTTGATCTTGGAGTCTTCAATTGGTTTTCCTTTTCCCTTTCTGTTTTGATAGACAGTCACGGTGGCGGAACCACCGATTTCGTCATCCTTACTGCCTCCTAGTGGTAGTTCTTTCCCGGATGTTTCTTTCGAAACTCCTTAGCCCATTAGGACTGCCGAGATCTCACAGCCTATTCTCCCGTATGTCTTGCCTCTTGCTACTCGATCTCCTCCTGAAGAGCCAGTTGAGTTCAATTGGCCTCCTTTTGGTGCTTGGTCTGGTTTTTGGGAAGAAGGAGAAATTCCTCCTCTTACGTCGGGGTCGCCATTTTTTGCTGCTGCTGTGCCTCCTAGTCCCCATAGTCTTTTTGAAGATCTTACGGCGGAGTCAGATATGGAATCATCTAGTCCTGTTGGTAGTGAAGGAATGCCTGTTTCCACAGGAGAATATCAGCTTTTTCCGGAAGATGTCCCTCATGTTTCTACTCAGTCTTCTCCACCATCGGTGTCACTTCCGCCTGGCTATCGGCCCTTGAGTCAAATTATTTCTGGTGTTGCCTCCATTGTGCAATCCAATACAGTAACTCCTTCTCAGAGTTCAGTCTTACCTTCATTAGGACTATCGCCTTCGACACCTGGTTCGTCGATTATTGTTACATCTGTTCTAGTCCAACCAACGGCCTGTGTGGCTTCATCCACACCTGTTGTTACCCATCGGTCGTCAGGATCTTTTCACACCCACATGTCTATTTTTCTCAATCCTACGTGGCCTGGTAATCCCAGCCCACGAGGTTCACAAATCCGTGCCATGGAAACCCCATCTACCTCTACCACGCCTATGGTTTCTACCTATGCATTTGATGAGTAGATGTTGGATATTCATCGACGTTATGCTCCTTCGAAGGAGGCCACACCTGCTTCTAGTGTTATTTCCACTACCCTTATGATTCCTGGCGGTCTTAATTTTGAAGAATATTTGTTGGCTGTTCAGCAGCAGAGTTCTCAGGGTTCTTGTTAAAATTGGACAACTAGGTCCAAACTCCGGGTTGTGCTGCTAAGATGATGATCCCAATATTTTTATTGGATTCCTCTTTCAGAGAGGTGTAAGATTGATCTAAAGATCATCTCGATCGGATGAGCAGAACATGTACTTTGAATTTATTCCAATTATGTGCTAGGTCGGCCTGGAATAAAATATTGACTTAAATGTCTTAAAGGACGTGTCACACACCCCCAAAGATTCCTATATATTGGAGAGACTTAGAGTTCATTTGAGATAAATTGTGTGGAGGAATTCTCTCTCTCTTGATGGCGTTGGAGCTACGTATTCTTTGTTTGGGTTGTTCTGGGGTTATGTGTGACACGCTCGGCTGAATGACCTATTGAAGACTTTGCTGGTAGAAGCATCCTGCTGATCGCCGTAATGCCACCACTCTTCATCTCTGTTTTGGCTTGTCTTCTATCGATCTATTAAGCATGTTCTATCTTCTTCAGTATTATGCCCTAATCTGAAATGGCATAGAACATCTGCAGAAATTAACATGGTATCAGAGGGTAAGGGGAAGACAATGTCCAAATTTGTGTGCCCTAGACGCAGCTACCACGAAAAGAAAAAAAAAGGAGAAAGAGCTCCGTTGGGTTTATTATCTGCTGTAATATAGGCCGAACGTGCAAAACATTAGTTCAAGCCCTTGAATGGTAGTCGCTGCATCAAAAGGAGGAATCTGCCCTACGAAAAGGAGCAGCCTTGAAAGCCGCAGCCTGGGCAGTGTTGGAGGGCTCGGTTAGAACACTTGGAACAGGCTGCCGCTTTCAATGTTAAGAGAGCCGTAGCTATAAGGGGCACCGCAGCCCCTTAGGAAGAAATATGGGCTGTCACTAAAACTCTTCGCACGAATATGCTGTGGGAATTGTTGAAGTGAGACGTAGGCAGGCGTGAAGGGCATTGAAGACTTTGAAGGACTAGCATAAATGCGATAGCATTGCCGATTGAATTGAATTATAATGGATGCGAATAAGAAGAGAATTGTGTCACTGGGATGGCTGACAGATTCAGGGGTGATGCCCAGAAACAAAAGGCCATAGAAGGGGTGGGCGTGTGTTCGCTGTTAGAACTGAGGGCTCAGCTCTTCAAAACCCAAGAGGAAGCCAAGCGCAACAAGGAAGCCGCCCCTGACGTTGATTTGCACCGCGCAGGGAAGAGGAATAATGCCCCTCACGATATCTTCTCCAACAAAGAACTCCGGCGTTGAAGATCGAGCTCATAGGTGCACGATCAATCGTCACACAGAAGTCATATACGACGTCATTGACGCTTCAGACACCAACAGAGAAATCAATGATCTGTTTGCCTTCAACATAAACGGGGTGAATGGAGATCTGGCTACCGGTAAATACCTAGGTGGATGGTGGCACGACACCGAACGGTGGCAAGGAATCGAGCGATTTCTGTAACCCGGGAAGGTTGGACAAGTTTTTGAACACGCAGGCAGATGAGACATCGTGAAAACTTGCCGAAAAAGAGCCATATAAAAACATTGAGCCGTCGTCTCAGAATTTCAGGCTCACGACTGTGAATTTTTTTATAGGGCCGAAAGACAAAAGAATCAATCCTTGTTCCAGCCGTCCGTCGAAATTGTGGGTCATGGAAGGTTAGGGTTGTTTGATCCTGAACTTCTCGACTTCTTATGATATTGGTTCGATATTATTTCTTTTTCTGTTTTTCATCGAATGGAAGACTCCGGGAAAATTACAGTTTTGGGAACTTTTCCGGCATTCTCACGAATGGAGGAGCCACGTATTCTCAAAACAAAATCGTCACTGCTCCAGGAGCATATAAATCCGCAGGAAAGGGGCCGAGGCCCGAGATTACCCAGAACAACGGAGTGAAATGGAGCCGCAGTTGATGTGCATGAATGGTATCGTGATCGAATACTGATTTGTTGACAACATGTATCAATGGATACGACACATAGCTGATGACCCACTGTTGTTGGATGCGATGTCATACAAGACAAATGATAATTCCTGATCAACCAATATTGAAACAGGGTGCGATTAACTCAAATATATGTTGAGCGATGGGCGTGACCTTTTGGAGCTGTCGGTAATTTATGAAATTAACACATACGACTGAATGCTTTAAAAGCCATGTCAAATGCCACTTTTAGTTGCTGTGTTGGTTTTGTATATTGAGTAGTGCCAATATGCGTGTGATGACAAAAGGCAAAGAACGATATATTGGACAGACGTGCGCGCATAATATCACAGTGCTTTGTGTGATTTAGAGCAGACGTATGCCCCTGTAACAAGTTGCAAGTCAAAACACGGCAGATATTGATGCTGTGTGTGGCCTGTGCGTCGTGAGTTCTGGTAAAGAGTGTTGACAGATCATTGGATTATAAACAAAGTTATGAATTGGAGCTGCCTACAGATTGACCTATGCAGTAGCACAATCGGGTTCGATTTTGCTCAGTGACAGAGTTTATGATGCTTGGTCATATTCTTGTTGATAGTGTGCTGCATAGATGCTTTACACAGATGTCATACATTGCCATATGTTCTTAAAGTCCTGTATAATCCTGTGTATATTGGGATAGCAGGACTGTGGAAGAGGGGTGATTCAAGGACCAACTCAAAAAGGAAATGTTTTTCCTCACACTGAAGTCGTATATGCCAATTGTATGACAATGATGAATATGATAGCAATGTAAAACAATGGTGGTTTCTTGTAAACCATAAGCTGGAGATATCCTTGTATTGGCAAGTAGAGTAAGCAAGCTATTCATCTTAAAGCCGAAAGGGGACTGTTAGAAAGCTGAAGGACCTTGTGAGCAGCTAAGGCAGAAATATTGGAGCAACAACACTCTTTGCAGGTATAGGAGAAAGAGAACCCTGCCTGGTACATCAAGGACAAGAGTCCAAGAGATGTAAGTGAAATTCATATTCAACAAGCCGTGATGAATATGATAGTTCTAAATCTGTGATTCTATGTCACTGTCATTATGACAGTGACATAGACAAACACCCATGTATGAAGCTGGAAATTTAAGGGTTGACTGCAGAAGTCCTTTGGGAAATTCTATGTAGTGGTCAAATTGTTAACGAAATGGGCAGATCTGGAAGCAAATCAAGGTGCAATGCCTCAAGTGCAGGATAAACCAAGGTAGATTGGATCCCTAGTTTTGTAAGCTGCAGTCTTAGAAGGCTGTTTGAAGAAGCTACCCACAGAATAACAGGTAGTGGCTGAAAGGACTTCTAACTCAAGCTAAGGCTTGTTGATATGTTCCCCCTGTATGATAGTAACATATATGGACACCTATGTAGCAGAAAGCATGTGACTGTATCAGTCTTACATAGGAGTGTTATGGTAAACTTAAAACATGAACTAAGAAGTTTATGCAACTTTTGGTCACATGGCTGGAATCTTGAATCATGATCAGAAAAGTCTGTTGGATGGCTTTGACTGTGGGAGATCAAGTCCCATTTCCAAGTTGGTATCTGGGATGCCCTCATTTAAAATAGATATCTTCTCGAGAGAGAGAAGCTGACATTAAGAGGGAGACATATCTGTATATGCTCCTGAGTGGATACTTTTGTTCAACGAATGAAGATCCTCATGGCTCAGGGACATATGGCTTCAAAGGGGGAAATTCTGAAGGAAAACCAAGAAGCCATATAAATACCAAGGTATCTATTAGCCATGAGTACTATTGAAGCTTGGAATGGCTCTACAAGATCAAGCATGGATATGATGAAAGTGCTGAAAAGTTCAAGGCAAGATTCATTGCCTGTGGCTTCTCTCAAAAGGAAGGCATAGATTATGATGACATATTTGCACCCGTGGCCCGATACACCACCATTCCATCTATTTTAGCCCTTGCTACTACGCAAGGATGGAGTCTTCATCAGATGATGTAAAGACCACATTTTCTGCATGGTGTGATAAAGGAAGAGATATATGTGGAGCAACCTTTGGGGTTGGAAGTCCAGGATCGGGACACCCATGTCTATAGGATTGAAGAAAGCCCTCTATGGGCTGAAACAAGCACCCTGAGCTTGCTACGAGAGCATAGATAGCTACTTGATGAAGCTGGGCTTCACTCGTAGTATTGCTGATTTGAACCTTCACTGCAAGGTTAATAGAAAGAAGCTTCTCACTCTGGTGTTGTATGTGGATGAGCTGTATGTGGATGACCTCTTCCTGACAGGTGCTGACCCTCTCTTTCATCAGTGTAAGAGGGAGCTCGCTGCTGAGTTTGAGATGAAGGACCTAGGACGAATGTCTAGGCCTAAAGGTCTAGCAGAGACCTGGCGAGATTTTCCTTTCTCAAGGAAAATGCATTATGAAGTTTTTGGTATGATGGACTGTAAGTCCATGGAACTCAACTTTAAGAAGCTGAGTAGCAGCGTTGCTGGGCCCGTCCTACTAAGTATCGTTAACTCATAGGGACCCTGATGTTCTTAACGAACACCTGTTCGGACATATGTTGTGCAGTGAACACTTTGAGTCAACACATGGTTGATCATAACATTCACTGGGTTGGTGCCAAGAAACTCTTGAGATATCTTTGAGGCACGATAGACCATGGGATGAGATACACTGTCGGGAGTATGACACCCCTGGATATACAGATGCTGATTGGGCTGGCAGTGTGGTGGATCGCAAGAGCACATTTGG
This sequence comes from Pinus albicaulis, assembly GCA_034641835.2. NCBI lineage: Eukaryota > Viridiplantae > Streptophyta > Pinopsida > Pinales > Pinaceae > Pinus > Pinus albicaulis. The sequence goes on along the minus strand of CM076581.1, from coordinate 1,062,390,866 downwards.
ATGCTACTTCACATGTAGATTTGCTTTGGGCAGGAATCTAAAGTCGGTAGTTTGAGCACCGTTGAGGCCGAATACATTGTAACATGTATGGCCTGTTGTGAAGTCACTTGGTTGTGAAAGCTCTTCTGTGAGATGTTCGAGCATGTGCTAGATGCCACCGTTATCCTTTGTGATAACTAGAGGGGGATTTGTTTGATAAAGAATCCTGTGTTCCACGTACGATCCAAGCATAATGATGGCTGGTACCACTATCTGGGATATGGTATAGCGAGGCGCCGTAAGGCTCGATCATATAGGAACTGATGAGCAGGTCGCAGATATTCTCACAATGCCCTTAGGGAAGGTCATGTTCCTAACCTTCCGTGAGAATCTTGGTATCGTGGAACAACCCTATGATGTGGGTCCCGTTGGATGATGAGCTCTGGGAGCTCTGGGGGGCTTTGGGGATAGCTTCTCGGAGCTATAATCACTCACGGGGCTAGGCTTGCCGAACCTTGTAGTGCTTCTGCCCCACCGTTGTGATTATTGAGTTGGTTCACCTCTCATTATCTTTGCCCCGTATGCATCCTACCCATTGAGTTCAGGGCTCATGGGAAGTACCTCTCATTTGGCCAATGAGATGGGAAAGGCTAGAGACTAGTAGCAAAGACTGATGGACGCATCAGAACTTGCCGTACTCTCTATCTAGGATGGCATGGTCCAACCACTTGATCTGGGATCAAGTTTAGTGAGGTTTCGAACCTCCAACTGACTTCGGGTCAGTGAAACTAACTTTGGGTTAGTATATGACTCTCTTGAGTCCTAGTGAGGTTTCGGACCTCTAACTGACTTCGGGTCAGATGAACCAACCTTGGGTTGGTTGGAGACTCTTTGTGAGTCCTATAGAGGTTTCGGACCTCTGGGCTGAATCTGTCAGCCGGGTATGATGTCTTTGTGACTGACCCACTTCTGTTTTGAAATAAAGAGGCCAGCAAAGCAAGTTACGGCGGGATGACGCACGATGTTTGGATTGCACTAGTGGACGAAGTTCTCCCTAGTTGAGAGGGAGTGTTAAAATTGGACAACTAGGTCCAAACTCCGGGTTGTGCTGCTAGATGATGATCCAAATATTTTTATTGGATTCCTCTTTCAGAGAGGTGTAAGATTGATCTAAAGATCATCTCAATCGGATGAGCAGAACATGTACTTTGAATTTATTCCACTTATGTTCTAGGTCGGCCTGGAATAAAATATTGACTTAAATGTCTTAAAGGACGTGTCACACACCCCCAAAGATTCCTATATATTGGAGAGACTTAGAGTTCATTTGAGATAAATTGTGTGGAGGAATTCTCTCTCTCTTGATGGCGTTGGAGCTACGTATTCTTTGTTTGGGTTGTTCTGGGGTTATGTGACGACACTTTTGGCACAAATTTGAATGACCTATTGAAGACTTTGCTGGTAGAAGCATCTTGCTGATCGCCGTAACGCCACCACTCTTCATCTCTGTTTTGGCTTGTTTTCTATCGATCTATTAAGCATGTTCTATCTTCTTCAGTATTATGCCCTAATCTGAAATGGCATAGAACATCTGCAGAAATTAACAGTTCTTAGCAGTCTCAGGCTCCTGGTAATCCTCCTTTTCATCATTATGATGCTGTCGGTAACCCTGTTTATTTATATTCGCTTCATTATGATGAACATGGTAATCTAGTTTATTTGCCTCCTATTGATCCTTATCAGACCGTTTCTCATTTTAGGCCTACCTTGCCAGTGCAACCCTCTAGCTTGCAAGGACAACCCCCTGTGGGACAACCTTTAGCTCAGCAAGGCCCTGCTTCTGGTCCACAGGGACAACCATATGGTCCACAAGGTCAACCTTTACAAGGGCAACCTTTGGCCCAACATGGATAACCCTCCGGTATTTTCAGTCAATCTTCGAATCAACTAGGACTATGTTATGCTCTTGGGGGGTAAATATACCCACCACAGGGACAACCCATTGCACCACAACTGCAACCACATGCTCAATATGGCCCGAATGTTGTGCAACTAGGACAACCCTATGGTTCGTCTCTGGGTCAACCTGGTTATCAAGGAAAACCTGGTCCATCGCAACCATCAGGCCAACATTTTCAACAAGGCCAACTTGGTGGCCCTCAACAACCGATTCAACCTGCTCCTCAACCGGTTCCATCGTTTCAGCAGCCCGTTCTACCTGCTCAGTAGCCTGCTCAACCTGCTCAATTGGGTTTGCTTGCTCAATCGCAAGGTGCTTATTACCCTCAAGGTTCATATCAATTAGTATATACTGCACCTCAGGTTCCTTACCCTCACAATAAACCTGTCTATCATCGACCTCAAAGTCGTGCTTACATTCCACGACAGACTCCATACACTGCTCAGCAAGGACCTCAGTGGTCTACTCCGACCCAATATCCTGGTCCTCAACCCCAGTATCAACCGACTTATCCGGATTCTAATCCCTATGATCCGAATCCTCCGCGACAAAATATATGGGGACGAGAGTGAGATCTTTTCCTTAAGGACGATTTTTATGGTTACAATCAGATTAAAATTCTTTCGACTGATCAACATAAGACTGCCTTTATCTATCCTTGGGCTACTTTCGCATATAAGAAGCTCCCTTTTGGCTTAAAGAATGCTGGGGCTACATTTCAGCGAGCGTTGTCGTATGCTTTTCATGATATTCGACACATCGTTCAGCCTTATCTAGATGACCTTCCCGCTCATTCAGCTAAGTGTTTGGACCATCTTGACCATTTTTGTCAGATTTTTCTTCGTTGTCGATGTTACAATATTCGGCTTAATCCACACAAGTGCGTCTTCTGTGTTGATTCCGGTAAACTATTAGGGTTTATCTTATCAAAAGGCAGAATTCACCTCGATCCTCTGAAGGTTGAGGCTATTATTAATCTCCCCTCTCCATCCTCATTACAGCAGTTGCAGAGTTTGCAAGGTAAGGCTAATTTTCTACGACGTTTTATACCTAACTACGCAAAAGTGGCTCGGGGATACACACACTTATTAAAGTAGGGTGTCCCATTCTGTTGGGATGAGATTGCTCAAAAGTCTTTTAAGGCACTGAAGACATTACTTGTCAATGCTCCTCTCTTGCGTCCTCCTAACTATCATTGTGATTTTTCTCTTTATTTAGCTACCGCTTTCAGTACGATTACCATTGTTATGGTACAAGACAATGATGATGGTAACGAGCATGTTATTTATTACTTATCTCGTAACGTTCTCGACCCTGAGACACACTATGCACATGTCAAGAAGTTATCATTAGCTGCGGTCCAAGCTGTTCATCATTTTCGTCATTATATTCTTTTGCATATGGTGACTGTGATTTCCGTTTGAAACCCCATGACCTATGTATTGTCTCGAAAATTGCTGGGGGGAAAATAATTGAAGTGGATTGCTATCCTCCAAGAGTTCGATTTGGAATTTACTGCGACCAAGTTGAAGAAGTCATTAGTCTTTGTTGATTTTATTTGTTCCCTGCCTTCAGACTCTCCTCCGTCTCGTCTTGAGGAATATATACCAGAGGACATAAATTTCTTGATTAACACCCTAGATCTGTGGTACGGTGATATCATTGTTTATCTCCAGACTTATACTTTCGAATTTGAGTTGACGAAGGATGCCCTCCGATGCATCTGTCATCAGTAGTAACCTTATCGTATAGTCGGGGATACCCTCTATCATGTCGGAGTGGATTCCATTCTCCGTCGATTTTTTACCCTCGAGGAAGCTGAGAAATTCCTCAATGATTGTCACAGTGGCGCCTGTGGTGGTCACATGTATGGTTATGCCACTGCACAGAAAATTCTTCGTGCTGGTTATTTTTGGCCTTCTATCTTCAAAGACCGCATTGTCACAGTTCGTAAATGTCATGATTTCTAGGTTTATCAATGCAAGATGTGTGCGCTACCTATACCTCTTCATCTTGTCATTACTGTTGGTCCCTTTGTGAAGTGGGGCATTGATTGTTTGACGTGTAACCCTCACTCAGTCGGGGGGCATGCTTATATTATCGTAGCCGTGGAATACTTCACCAAATGGGTCGAAGCAATGCCTATGCTTGCCGCCGACGGTAAGACAGTTGCTCAATTCATATTCAATCATATCATTGCTAGGTTTGGTGTCCCTCAAGCCATCGTCACCGATCATGGTTCCCATTTTCGGCATTACATGGTGGCGGAGTTGACTTCTAAGTTGGGTCTGCGTCATGACAACTCAACGTCGTACTATCCTTAGGCCAATGGCCAAGTTGAAGCCGTGAACAAATTTCTTGTTACATGCTTCAACGTATGATTCGGATCCATCCAATTGGCATCTCATGTTATTTTCAGCTCTTTGGGCATACTGAACCTCAATTAAGAGTGCAATCATATTCACCCCTTTTCAGTTGGTTTATGGGCTGGAAGCCACTCTTCCGATTGAATGTGAAATAACTTCGCTCAAGTTGGCTGTTGAGTTACTGCCAAACACTTCACCCAAAGAAGAGCTTCTCCTTTATCTCGAAATTTTAGATGAAACCTGCTGCTTTGCTGCTCTGGTTATCGAAGCACAAAAAAAGCGGGTCAAAGCTCATTCTGACCAATCAGTTTCCCCTCGTTCTTTCGTTGAAGGAGATCTCATCCTCCTGTACGACCAAGCTCATGATAAGCTGGGGGTAGGTAAATTTCAACCCATGTGGCATGGGCCTTACATTGTTAAATGTGTATTGCAGAATGGTGCCTATGAGCTCATTGATTACGAAGGCCATCCGTTAGAACAACCCAGATATGGGTTGTATCTCAAAAAGTATTATGCATGAGTCATTCATGCATGATTTGTGTACATAGGTGTTTTTTTCATTTTTGTACATGATTTTATTTGGTGAGCTTTGCGAGCATTTTCTTGCTTATTTGGGTCTTGCTTATTTGTGCAGATGTATATTACTCCTTATGTCAGTTTCGTGGATGGTGATTCTCGCAGTACTAGGAATTTGCCTTCAGCGGCCTGGGTAATCTATGATCCTGATGGTGAATTGATAAAAATGCAAGGTATTTGTCTAGGACAAACTACAAACAATGTCACTGAATATAGTGCTGTTCTTGAACTATTAACCAAGGCAATCAATCTCGGCATACACACATTGCTTGTAAATCTAGATTCACAGCTTGTTGTTCTACAACTCAATGGTCATTATTCAGTTAGAAACCCTTACATTTTGAGATTGTATTTACGTATTCGTTTGCTGGAAAGACATTTTGATTTTATCACATATCAACATATTCCTAGACGAATGAATGCATTAACTGATACAATGGCTAATATTGTATTAGATAGACATTTGTGTAATTTGTAAAATCATCATCATGTGAAAAGATCCATATAGGAAAATAGTTGTATATATATATATATATCACGTGTTTGCATCAGTGTGCATCATACATTCAAAAAATATATGTGTGTTTCTGTTACATCCTAAGACCCCATGTCTCTAAAAAATACAGATATAAAGCCTAGGTGTCTAATCGGCGTGATGCTCATGATAGCATGTCATTGCATGTACAAGCCACCTCAACAAGCAGTGAAAACAGCTTGACACCTCGACGGTATGTCTCTGGTGGGCGCAAGGAACATCATCGAATCGTGCATAATCCGGGATTCCATGTGTGATCTCTAGGTTGCGCACAAGCTCATCTTCCTCACTACCCTCACCATGAGGGTTGAAATCACGAGGAATTCGCCTCGCTATCAGAGACATGCCCACAGGTTTCTCTGGGTTGAAATATGAAAATACATGGATTTAAAGTTAGAACATGCATAAACAAAAAAATTCATAATACTTATGAAAATTAAAAATAAGTCTTACCCAAATCTTCTTCCCAATCCTCTCCCTCCAAGATTGGGAGGTCCGGATCACCAGTAAAATCTGTACCAGAGTAGGGCCAGTCCTCCACGACAATCAACTGTCAGTGGAGCCAATCAAAGAACTCCGGTCTCTAGCACATCTGTTGATTGCCCCCTGCCCTTGGCATCAGAGCTGCCCATTGGGCTATCTGTGGTTCTCTCGTTGGTGGTGTCGAGACTATGACATCCTGATGCTGAAAGATTGGTAGTCATTCCAAGAAGAACGATACCAGGATAGACCCATAACCAAACTGCTTCAATTTGGTCTTCTTGCACTTTGTTAGTTGACGTTTCATGTTTGTTGTCATGGCCTCTGCCTAGTTGTAGATGGTCAGTGCCAAGTAGTCTACAGTAAGAAGCAACTGTGTTTTTTTTGCTTCGTGCGGTGCTTGCGATCCCATAGCTCGTGTGATGGTATGTAGCACTACTTTTAGTGCTAGGTCTGGGATAGTTTGGATATCAACTTTCCCACTTCTTGTTCCCATCCGTGCCCCTCCACATACTTTTTCCATCACCATGGGCATACTCTCCATGCAAAGCTGAGTACCGGTTAGGATCCGTGCTGCTCCCTTCCATGACAATATTGTGATAAAGTAGACGTTAGAAACACCAATCTCAAGTTATTGATCTCGAAGGATGGACTTTCCTGGTCCTCATCCCATATGCTGATCAAATATTGTAACAGCTCTGGTTGAGCATGGAGACACGGTGTCAAGAGGAACTTCTTCAGTCCACATTCCCTGAGAGCTTCCATACATCTCTCATTTTCCATGGTCGTCTTCTTTGCTATGTTCCCGTTCTTTCCATTCTATCACCATTTTGCCGCTTTTTACATGTAAACACATTCATATGAATGATATTAGCCTTTTGGGAAATTGGATTTGTAAATTATTGGGGTTTGTGACTTACATTGTACACAAAAAATGGTTAGCACCGTTGGCGCGCCCTAGTATAAAAAATTGGGCGGTTGGCGCGACTCCGTGCCCGAAACCCGCGCCAACCACCGTGCCCTAATTTTCATACTTCCTCCCCTAGATTTCAAAATTAGAAGTTGTAGGTAGTAAGAAATGACTCAAAATGATGAGAAAGATCTTGTCTCTTACTTGTAACTGACAGATTTGAGATTGGTTTGCTGGATTGTCTGTTATCGTCGCCGCAAAATCACACAGTAAAATGGGTAACTATTTGCTCCACAAGAGGTAAAAAGTGAAAGTGATTATTTTTTACCATTTTTGGCATTTTATAAATTTTAACAACCCTAATTAGGTTTTAAGACACGTTTTTCAATTATTTTATTATATTATTTTTCGAAAAATGCATTTTACACGTATCTCTTGTGCATTAACAGTTTTTTCAGGACATAGCGATGAAGTAACGAGTTAAATTTTATACTTTTTTGGACTCAGTAAAAACACGAAAAAGTCACTATTGGAGTCATCTTTCAGCTCTTTTCTGACTCTCTAAAACTGAAAATATTTCCGAGACTCTTGTCGTTTTGAACTTGTTAAATGGCTGCAAAACGGTATCTACCTAGTATACGTTTACCCCTTTTTCAGGCTCGGATAGATTATTTACGAAAAATGAATGCCTTAGCCTATCACGACTAAGAGGTTATTTAAGATATTGTTTTCTACCTTTTCGGATCTGAGAGACTATTTACGAAAAGGGCCATGATGGAGTTTTCTTTTTTGCCTTCTTTTCAAACTCTCTAAACATGAAAAGATGCTGAGTTCTCCCTTTGTCAAACTCGTTAAACCCTGATGACATCAGATTTCGTCACCATGACGTTACTCGAGTTCCTCCTTCCTAGGGCTTGTAAAATGTTCTAGGATGGATCTATCTGAAGAATGAACTTAAAACACAAGCATATGCTATCCCCTTCAAGCTTGTTTTAAAAAATAATTGGGGTACTCACCAGAAATGGTGGGGGAAAATGGAACCAAATTTTATTTATGTTGGCAGTATGTCACTCTTGAACATGGCACTTGTCTACATTCGTGTCGGGTTGGGGACATCTCATTTCGTCATTTTTGCCTCCATGGGTTTGGGTAATCTCTTTTTACCTCTCATCTGCTCTTTGCCACGTCGCCATGGCCTCAGATCCTTTGATGTCAAATACTGCCAAATCCAGTGTTGTGCTGCTAATATGTTCAAGAGAAGTTTGCCTCTGCAGTTTTCAACCTCCCTCTGATTCTCTATTGGTCCTGATTCACTATTATCATGTTCCTTTGTCTCGTGTCAATGATGTGGGAAAAATTAGGGCCCACCTTCGATCAAGTCACTTCTTATTGACTTCAGCTCATTATCCAGGAATTTGATCAAGAAACTCTATTATGGTACCTTGGAGCCTGCATGCCTTAATGGAAGGTTTTTCACATTCAATGCAAGGTCCACATCATTGGCCTTTGATCGAGTGATTCTGCGGATGTTCGACGCTAGATAATTTTTCACATTCCGTGGATTGTACCAGTTGTACCTTGAGAGCCATTGTCATTATTGGTGGTTTCTCTTGTGCCTGTTAACAAATTTCATCATTGGCTAGTAATCAAGTGATTTTATTGCATGTTTGACTTTAGCTCATATACTCGTATGCTTGAATTTGTACTTGCTTGGGTCGAGATGGAGTGCAAGACCCTGGATTTTGTCTGATAAAACCCAGGCTGTGGATTTTGGTGGATTATCATGACTTATTACATGACTCTTTTGATTGGATGGCTGCGACCATACCTAAGTCTATTTGTTGATCCTTACTACTGGATGGCTATGTCCATACCTCGGATCTCAGTTATTGTATATACTCTATTATGGATGGCTGCGCCCATATCACATGTTCATGTATCAAAGATATCAGTTATATTTGTAACTGCAGGTTTTTCTATAACAGTGTTTGGTTCGAATGCATTCTCATAAAACATTTCACCCCTCCCTCTCCCTCAGAGCTCATGCTTTAGGGGGCATCTATTACGTAAAATTTTGTCACTGTCCCTGCAATCCCCATCTTTCCCATTGGAGGGTCATTCTTGTGACCAATAAGCAGTGTCATGCCTTGCAAAAAACATCATTGAGTCCCTTTACATGAGATTAACATTCCTCTTGTTGAAAATTCCCTGAGCAGAGACTCAAAAACCCTTGTTTTTTCCTTGGCACTGGTAATCAGTTATGCCCTCACACCAAAGAGGAAAATTAACACTGGGCTCGCGCCAGCTGGCGCTCTATCCTAGTTTTCCACCTACGCCAAGCTGTTTATGGAATGTTTTTTAAAAATAGAGGTGGAGATTCCACTCCAACCACCTCGATGATGAGTCATTGGGAGTGGTTGAACCGATAAACCATAGACTGCCTCCTTTAGGTTTATGGTTTCCACCTCTTATGGGAACTCTTTAAAGGATAAGCCTCTCTCCCACCTATGTAGGGATCCTAACCTCCTCTTTTTCCTCTATAAAAGAAGCTATCTCACTTAGTAAAAACTAGTTGAACTTGGAGAATTAGACATACTATAGTTGAACGACTGAATAGCTGGATGACTAGAGAAGATAGAAGGAATTACATTGAGGAAACTTGAGTCCATGCCTTCATCCCGTCTGAATTCCCTGACGAGCATCTAAGACGTGCTTCGCCTGAACCCCGCTGGAGGAGACTGCATTGTCAAAGCATTGGTTGTAACTCTTCCTTCTATTCATTTATATACATGAATAGTTCCACTGTTGTGTTATGATGTTTGTTTAACGCAATATTTTTATCCCTCTTTGACTGGTTAATAGTTATGAATGAAATGTTGTCACCTTGTATGCTATTCTTGTTTTCTTTCTCTTTTTGTAGGTATCCAAGCATAATGGCGAACGTATTGTGACTTGCTGAAGCAGGAGCGAGAGGTCACCACTACTACAACAACAACGACAACGTTGGATTCCAGGTAGGTCGATCTACCGTGTCCCTTGTTCATTCAATAATTAGGAAGCAACACTTTAGCGTGTCCCTTTGTTTCTAGACCCACTCTAGGGCTAGAGGGATCGTCTATGTCCGCAGAGAGGATTTACCTGCATAACAACTGTGGCTCTCTTTCACCCTTCAATTCCCTCCTGTAGCTCCTTCTAGGCCCTCCTGTAGCTTCATCTTGTAGCACTTGCAAATAGAGTTCGAAGAAACTCAATGGAACCCTAGGAAGTCTGACAACACTTAGCTCATCCTTCCTCTAGCTATTTTTTAGAAATGAGTGATGGTGCAAATGGAATTGAGTCTTGTACATAATATTCCCTTTGTGGTAAAGTCTTGGAGTGCTTTGGTGACATGGCACATACACAAGTTTCCTTTCTTTGAACCGTTGACCCAACTCCTTGGAATCATTTCTCTTCACCTCGTGATCATCACCTTACTCCTTGTAATGAAAAACTCAATTGAGTTGACATTTCCACGTTGCATAGGTGACTAATATGAACTTTAGTTTACTAGCCGAGGGTGGCCATCTTCACTGGCCACCTCTAGCCTATTAAAAATCCTTTCTCGACCATTTACACACTTTAGCATTATACACATAGAGAAGAGGTGAGGGTTTTCATACTTGAGCCCACATGTGGATCAAATTACTGGAGATGGTTTGATGCTGGAGCTGAGCCTCATAAGATCATGATATTGAGGGATTTGATTTCCTTTGCTTGTTTTTGTTAAGGTCTTCATAACTTGATGATCTTATGATTGATAAATTTGTTGTGTGTAGGTGCCTTTCCTGTGTCCAAGATGTTGGTACTGGAGCAGATGGATTTTTTCCTAAGTATGATGTACCTCTATGTTTCAGAAATGGCTCCATGATGCTCTATGTGGGTGGAAAAAAAATATTTAGGAAATTCTGTTGTGGTTGTGCAGGATGCTATAGGAGGAGTCTCCTTCCTGCAACATTTATATAATCCCATTTACTAGACTTGATTTTTCATGTCAGATTGAGGGTAGGTGCTGAAAGGTATGAGGACAAGGTTAAGATCCTAAGGAAGTGGTGTGGGTGATAGAAGAATGGAAAACAAGGTTTTTTTTTGTGTTTTTTAGATGCACGACAAAGTGGAAAGTTTGAGAAATGTTTGGCTAGATGGAGTGGATGGGTGATGGGGTTGATATTGGAGGACCCCTATCAACATTACCTAAAGAAAACATGGCCTTCTGGTCTCTTTTTCCCATCGAATCTTCCTCCTGTAGAATTTTAGGGTCCTCCTATAGCATTATAGGTTCCTCTTGTAGCATTATCGTGAGGAGGAAACACTTGATTATTTTGTTGACTGGATGATGGAGAGAGGTGGGTAGACGAGTGGAGAGTGTGGAAATGAAATGTATAGATGTAATAATGGAGGAATACACTTGTATATTATTCCCTATAACCATGATTCTGTCAATTTTTTAGAGTCCTGCACCGGGAAAAAAATGCTAGCAGAAGTGGTGTAAGAACTCTTTCCCTGTGTTTCTCATTTTCTCTTTGTTTTTTTTTTCTCTCTCTTTTTTCTTGAGACAAGCATACTACCTCTGCAGAGGTTTTAAACCTACATTCCTGCCCTAGGAGACTCAAAAAAGGTTTTCACTTAGGGAGCTTTTATTTTTATTTTTTTGTTCTTTTTTTTTTTCTCCTAGGCTACCTCGAAGAGGTTTCAACTCAGGAGTTGGCTTCAGATGTCTCATGGAGGTTTTCATCTAGGCCCTCTTATTTTTTATTTTTTTATAATTTTGGTGAATTGAGGGCTATGAGCCTCGCAATCACATTTAACTCTCTCCTGATTGAATTGATAAACTCTTCCTTGGACAAAGGTTTCTTGTACAACTTCAACCTATGACCATTGGCAAGTAAGGTAATCCTTTCCTCATTAATTGTTTTGATTTGGAAAAATCCATTTTCATGACACTTTTCTACTAGATAGGGACCTATCCATATTTTCATTAAATTCCCCTTGAAATCCTCATATATGGAATACTACAACATGGCCAAACCTCCTTCTTGAAAAGTCCTTTCTCTGATGTGCTTATCACGCCAAATATTCTTCTGTATATGGATTACCTCTATGTGCAGGAGAGATTTTGTTATGAATTCATCTAGACCATTGAGTTGGAGTGGCCTTTCTTGTTGTGTTGTAGTGAGATCTCTATTTAACTGAGCTACTATCCTCAAGATGTTGTACTCAAATTCAAAAGACAACATGGCCTTCTTCCATATACCAACTCAAATGGATTGAATCCATTCATGGTATTCCAAGTGGTGTTGTAGGCCCAAGTGGCTCCCACAAGTCTATCTGGCCAATATTTTATGTTGCTGCTAACAACCTTGGTAAATGTGTTCTCCAATGATCTATTTGTGACTTCCACTTGCCCATTTCCTCGAGGGTGATAGGCAATAGATGTCATATTCTTGATGTGGTGCTTCTTCATAAGATCTTCAATCAAACTTGATGTAAATTGTGCTCCTCGATCAATGAATAATTCCATTAGAAAACCAAATTTGTAGAAGATGTTATCCCTTATAAATTCATCCACCTTCTACTCAGTTTCTACCTTTACTGCTTTTGTTTCAGGCCATTTGGTCAAGTAATCAATGCATACAATGATATATATTTTTTGTCTTGATGGGGGATGTTATCACCAAATTGAGTCCTCTTGGGCTGCTTCAATGGTCAACTTGGGTAACTGTTGCAAACCAGATTTTGACTGAAGCTTAGCCTCTTCAGTCTGAGAGGGCTCTCTGAGAAGTAATTTATGATATTGGTTAATGATAAATATAGATGGCTAACTCTATGAATTATGTCTTGGTTTTTTATGTTTTTAGGTTGAAAAGATGAAGGCTTGATACCATTGGGATATGGAGTCAGTGACAGGGATATCAATGACAAAGGCGCTCCTTGTGGAAGCTGAGGCATGTAGATACTTAAATGAAAGTGGAATACACACATACAAGGTTTACTCAATATATAAATGTTCAAAGGAAGTCGGAGCATAAGACATGAATTCTGAGTAATGAACATTAAAATACTAAAAGCAGGACATTAATAAATATATCCAATAGTTTAGTGCTTGAAAGGAAGTCAGAGCATGAAAAGCATGAATTCTGAGTAATCAAACATTAACATATTGATAGAAAGTAATAAGATAGATAGAACATTGTTCATGAAAACATCGAATTAATCTCAAGTAAAGGATGAAACCAATAACCACTCTCTATTACTGATCAGAACCTGTTTACAATAGTAGCAACCCCTAGTAACCTATTCCAACCCTTTATAACTCTAAAAATATTTCCTTTATAGAGTGAGGACTCATACAAATGATATGCCACCTTACTCCCCTCGAATTCCCACCTCAGGGACCTATTTCAAACATGATTCCATCACTTGGAGACTTCCTAGGGATATTTCTGTTTTGCAGAGTTTGAATACAAAAAGGACTCTTCTTTCATTAATAGTTCAACAAATCAATTTAATAACCCTTATCAAATGAAACCAAATAATTTTATGAGTGTACTAGAGTGCTGATGTGTCATTATGCCACGTGGATGCTGAGCTGGACCTCCTCCAAGTCTAATTTTTACAATTTTTTCACAAATTTAGTTAGTGAAAATTCTGAAAAATAGGCTTCTAAGATGAGTGTATAATTTCCAAACCCTAATGGATTTGCAAAAACTGAGAAAGGTTTTTTTTGATGGACCTGTGTTGAAGAAAAACCTCTTTCAAATTTCCAAATACTTTTTTCATTTGGTTTGAAATCAAACTTGAAGTTGATTGCTAAAATAATCATGTACATAAATTTTCATAGCACGTTTTAGTAACGTGGAAAAAATGGCTTCTCCATCAATCTTCTTGACTCTTTTCTATTCCAACATTTCAATCATGTCATAACACCTTACCACCATGGATCTCCCTCCTTGAATGATGCAAAAATTGGCTTTAAAAGCAAAAATACACCTACAGGTGCTTTCGTAGCATTTTTTGGCTATCAAGCCTGGGAAACACTACAAAACTGTGGAAAAGTGCAGAAATTTACAGTTTAGAAATGAACTCATATTTCCGAATCCTTGATATATTTTGCAAAACGGAAGGAGGTTTTTGTAGGTCAGTATATCTTAAAAAAAAAAACCTCTCTTGGCTTTTTGAAACAAATCTCCAGCTGTCCAGAATCTGCATTTGCAAAACATGTATAAAACATGAAATTTCTATTTTCTGAAAATAGGGCTAAAATAAATCTCTGTATCTCCCAATTTATAGCACCTTTGAGAAAAATGAAAGAGGTTATTGTTATTTGATATGTTCTTGAAAATAACCTCTCTCAATTTCTTAAAATACTTCTCTGTTTGCCCAGAAAACCGCCCTTGAAGTTGACTGCTCAAAGTCAGAAAATAGAAAAATGCTTCATATTTTACACTGAATTTGCTATGAAAGTAGGGATTCTTAGCTAAAATGACCTTTTCGGAGTTGTAATATTGGGAAATGAAATATTTCAGAAAATGATGATTGATGGAACATGAAAAGACTTGAATGGTGGTGGGTTTGGAACTTAGGATAGGCTAATATGAAAAAAATTAAATTTCCTAATGAACTCTATGATCATACCTTTGACACATGAACCTCTAAGACTTTGTCAAATGATGTTTCAAATTTTATGAGTGATAACAGGGGATAAAAAGGTCTAATGAAATCCATGCTCCACTTTTAAAATGGCTCTAGAGTCACTTGAGGTTGTAAAGGAATTTCATCCTTGGGTGTTAGCTTACCCATACTTTGACACTGATCACACCTGGTGGTGTACCTCCTTGCATATTAATGTAAAGTGGGCAAATAATAACCTGATTGTAGAAATTTGAAGGCTATTTTCTTAGCAGCAAAGTGGCCCCCACAGGGTCCATCATGGCATGCTAAGAGGATAGGAAATACCTCTTCTTCCCTCACACATCTTCCCAAGATCTGATCTGGCCCCAATATGAAAATATTCCCCCCAATCCAGGTTAATGGGGAACTCTTCCCTACAATATTTATTTTCTCCTTGGAGGATAGGTTTGGAGGGAACCTCCAAAAAAAAAATATTTGGCTTTATCAACAAACCAAGGAGAAAGAACTGAGATGGAAAAGAGATGTTCATATGGAAGTTGATCATCTATCATTTCTTCCTTTCCTGCAGGCAGGGTTAGTCTTGACAATAAATATGCAACCACATTCGCTTTCCCTAGTTTATCAACAACAGTGAAATCAAATTTTTGCAATAATAACAACCATCTAATTATCCTAGCATTTACATCAAATTTATTCATTAAATACTTAATGGTTGCATGATTAGAGTGGGAAGGTAGTGATCAAATTTTCTTAAAGTTATTCAAAATATTCTTAACAATTGTTTTCCCAAAAAAAAATGAATCTTTAACCAACATTCCCAACAAAGATGAATCCAATTTACTAAAATATTTAATGAACCTTCTATAATACATAACTAATCCAAGGAAAATCTTGTCATCTCTTTGATTTTGAGGGATAGGGACCCTTTTTGTAATGGAAAACTTGTTTGGGTCAACCTGTATTTCTTCCTTGGATATAGAGTGGCTAAGGACAATCCCTGCATTAATCAAAAACTCACATTTCTCAGGGCTCCATGAAATATTCATTTCAATAAATTTCAATAAGACTTTGCACAAATTAGAAATATCTTCCTGGAAGTCACACCCATAAGGAGGGAAACCATCCATGTATATCTCAACAGAGTCATGAGCAAGTTCAACAAAGATACTTAGAACTGCCATATGAAAAGTAGCAAGTGCATTACACAGACCGAATGGAAGAACTCTATAGGCAAAGGTACCCCAAGGACATGTAAATGTGGTATTGTCTTGGTCTTAAGAGCTTATATGAATTTGGTTGTACCCACTAAATCCATCCATGAAGGAGAATAATTTATTTTCTGCAAGGCCATCTAAGATTTGGGAAATGAAGGGTAAAGGAAAATGACCCTTCTTTGAAGCCTTGTTAAGTTCCCAGTAATCCACATAGATTCTACACTTCTCATTCTTCTTGGGAAATAAAACAAGAGGTGACACTCACTCACTATATGAAATGGGGTATATGAACCTTGCATCCAGTAGCTTTTGTAATTCTTCTTTAACAATGTCCTTAAGATCTAGGTTCATCATTCTCTAGGGTTGGCGCACAGGATTGCATCCTTCTTTGATGTAGATATGATGAGTACAAACTAAGGTATTCACACCTTTCATTTCTTTATAATCTCAAGAAAAATCATCCAATTGTTACATCAATACATTGCATAATTGTTCTTCCTGTTTGGCCGAGAGAGAGGGGTTGATATTTAGAGTTATGGATGGGACAAACTCTGCAATATTGGCATATTATGGGCTATAGTCAACAAAGCATAAGTCATTCCAAGGAGTACTCTCAGATTCTTTTAGCAACCCATCAAATGGTATGGAAGTGGGAGGTCGATTATGTAGGATATGGTCAATAATGTCATCTTCATCCAGTTTCCCCCCTCCTATAAAAATATATAGAGTGTAGACTGGGTAGGAGGTTGTGTGAAACAATTAGTCCTCTACCTCATCCTCTAACCATAAGGGTAAATCATGTTTAATAGAAGGTTTATCATGAGGATACAACACAAGTTGTTTTGATAAATGTCCATTCTTGATATTCATGTTACCATCCCTACGACTATTGTAGGAATCAATCGTGGCCAACCAAGGTCTTCCTAAATGAGAGGATATCCATTAAACTTGGTTTTGGGATGGAGGACCATGAATCAGTAGGGTACTGCTAGGAGTCAATTGAGACCATGACATCCTCAACAATTCCCTCAGGAGCTACTATGGATATTTCTGCAAGTTGTAACACTATAGTGGTATTTCTCAAAGACTCTTGGATATTGAGCTTCAACATGGTTTCCATAGTCATCACATTTATTGCAGCCCCAAGATTAATCAGGGTACTGGGGACCATAATGCCATCGATGTGCACATCCATTAATGCACTGCTGGGCTAGGTAATTTGGGGAGATCACCCTCGCAAACATCAGATCAGATAGTTTTCCAACAACATTGATGGTGGGGGTATCTCTTCTTATTTTCCCAGGATTTTTGAAACATCTTTCTTTAATAAGATTTTTGTATATGGGAACATTTTTAATGGCCTGGAGAAGGGGTATCTTGACACATAAATTCTTCAATTATCCTAGAAGTTCAAACTCTTATGGGGTTTGTTGGTTAGGGTGGATCAACCTTTCAAGATAGGGTGTGAATTGACTTGAGGGGAACTATCTCCCTTCTCTTCCTCAAGCTCTTCACATGGAGAAGGTGGGTGATTATTTGGGATCATCCCCCGAGACTAAAGGTTGATCTCTTATATTTTCATAACATAAGTAGGAAAGGATGTCTCTCCATTGTAGACCTGTTGTGCCTACTTATTTTCCGGGTTTAGATTGGGTTGAGCAGGAATTTGAGGTTTCTTAGGTGGGGTATGATGAGCTAGTTGTGGTTTATTTTGGGGTGGAGGCAGTAAAGCCAGGGGCTGGTTTGTTTGAGGCCTCCACCCTTGTGAGGGGTTGCCCCATTGTGAATATTGGGGTGGATATGTCTGAAAAATATGGTTGACAGGTTAAGGAGGATATGGAGGCGAATAAGGCAACGAAGGAGGTGTGGACCATGATGGATGAGTGGAAGGGTACCAAGGTTAGAAAGGTGCATTCTAATTTGGATTGTAGTGAGGATAATGTACACCTTGCATGCCTTGTTGACATGGTCGAGGACATGGGGGTATCCTTTGGTTAATGAAGCACGATTGTTCTGACCCACTCTCTACTCCTCCCTAGTGTACAACCTTGAGGCATGATAGAGAGGGACATCTGTCTGTTGTATGATTCTCTTCATAGACTAGGAAAACTCATATGCCATTTAGTGGCATTCATTCATAGGATGTATTTTAGTACATCTAGGGAAGAAAATAGCCAATGCCCCTTATGCTTCCTCTTGATTTCTATTTATTTGCATAGTATCCATTTGCAAGGAAAATGTATGCAACATTTCACTCTTGAAATCCTCCAACATAATCCCTATCTCATGCTTGATGGATGTTGTGGATGGAGAGGAACTGACCAAGTTTTGGCTAGACCTACCATTTTTCCTAGCAGCCCCAGAGTGATTCTTGAACAGATTTTTGATGTCATCATAATGTAATTGGTAGATATCCCCTCCATATAGCATGTTGAGGGTTTCCATCACATCCTCCCTGATCCCTCAGAGAAGAACTAGCTTGAGCAACTCAGGATCAAGGGTACATTTGGCCTTCCTATAATTGAGTTGAAATATTTCTCATAGTCCTCTACAGATTTATTAGGTCCAAGAGTCATCCAAAAAATTTCCTCCTTTTTTTATTTGGACATACAGTAGTATTGGTAATTATAATTGAAGCTTTGCTGCATCTGGGCCCAGGTAGTGATGTTTTCTCTAGGTAGACCCATAAACTAGCACAACACTACATATTTAAGGGTAGAAGGAAACAAATTCTACTTTTGTTTGTCAGAGGCATAGTCATAGATCCTACAAACAAAAACAAACTCAAACATGAAGGTGTCAGGATCCTCAGAGGTCAAGCCATGGAAATGTGGAAAGAAAGCACGACTTATATTCTTCATTATAGCCTCTCCATTGGTTTCTTTGATGGGGAAAATATCATTGTTCCTGTTTTCAACCATGGTTTGGGTAGGTGAGGTGGGTTTTTCTTCTTCCCCAATAGGTTCTTCAATTTTAGTTTGCTCACCTAGAGGGTCTTCTAACTCCCCTATAGTCAGAGAGGGAAGTTCACAACCATCGAATAAGGATGAAGGCTGGCTACTTGAGGATGTGGGGTTTTTTGGTAAGAACTTTCCTTGGTTGTCCTTACTCCTATGAGGCATGAAAGAGCATATTTTTTAGAAATTCACCTTTTCAAAGAAAAAAGATTGATGCAAAGAAAAAAAAATGCTTAAGCAGAAACAAAACCTACTTAGACACCTCCCCGACAACGGTGCCAAAAAATGGTGAGCCCTGGTATTGCATAGAGAGCATTGCAACTCCCAAGGGCTACTCAACTTAAATTATTAATCGGCGGTTCGTACAAACTTAGAGGTGAAAGTGCTATATGCACAGTAGGTTAGGTTCTACTCATGTCACCCTCAGTCATGAATTCAAATCCAGGTTCCAGAGACTTTTTCTCCAACTATCTACTGTGAAAACCTCCTATGAAAGCATAATTGAACCTGATTCTAACTAGGAAAATGAAAATGCCCTTCATTCAAATGTAGATTCTAATTAACATTGAATGAAAGAGAAAGGGCTAGTCTACTTGCAGAAGTAAATCTACTCTATTTTTCACATTTCATCAAATCTATAACCTACTTTCATGTATCATTGATCTATTTTACATTTGCTTGAAAATCCGAAATATAGGTTTTAGCATGCTTGTGAATAAAAACATTAATTCCAACTTTATTTTGCAGTGAGGAAAAGAGGAGGTTGGAGTGATATAAGTACTTCTCTTAATCATCAAATCACAAGTTGCGGGTCATTGTTAATATTAACTAAGCTAAGGTCGAAGTGTGGATAAAAATAGGTGAAGGGAAACAATGCTACAACCCTGCTATAGGAGGTCCTATATTTCTACAGGAGGACCTGCTTTGCTAGAGGAGGGGTTGCGAGACCCTTTTGAGGTTGGAGATGGTGTTTTGAGGATAGGATAAGATAAATGTAGGTAGGAGGGAGCGAATGGAGTTTGGGGAAGCCTCGTAGCCAATCCCAGGACCTCTCAGAGGTATGTCTTGCACCAAGGTGGATGCCCACTGTGTCCTATAATTTCCTTAATATAATGACATTGTGGAAACAAAATTTTGGAGCAATTGATGTGTAAAGGGAGAATATGGAAAGGTCCAAGTGGAGATGGAAAGATGTGCCCACCCCTGTATATCAACACAACCCTGCAACTATCCAAACACATGCATTAAATGACTAATAACATAGTGTGATAAACCATCATGGAAAAGATGAGTTGAATTTGACTAAAATCTATTCTATTCCACAACAATACTCTGATAATTGAACAAAATCCTAATTGGCAGAGAATAAACATGAAAAACGATAATTAGCATCTATCTATTTCCAAGAAATCAGAAACAATTTTTTTTGGACTGAGATTATGAATCTTTCCCATCACTCCTCCCACAAGAGAGGTGACAGTGAAGCCTACAATGACAAGTTTTTAGAGCTTAATATATACTGCAACTAAAAAAAGACATAAAATGATTTGACACAAGAACAAGGCAGAAATACAGAAGAGTGACTAAAGCTTCTAGGTTGGGCCCAAACCTAAGGGTTTCAACCCTCTAAAACTAGCTTAGATGCAGATCAATGACAACCTTCTCATTAGAATAAAATAATAGTCTCATACATCACACAGAAGTTAAAAATAACAATTTCAAGCACTAGGCTCGATAGCTACTCTTAGTTGAATCAAAGATTCGAATCCTGATGATCCTTTCAACTGGTTTATTTATACAAAAAGGTAGTTGATAGCAGTTCCCTTGGAAATAGGAGTGATTCCCTCCTTGATCTCAAGAATTGTGGATTTGGTCCCCTTTGAGCTTCATGTGCACTTATAGTTACTTGGTTGTTAGTGAATTTGAGCTTGTGAGGATTTTGTGATCTTAAGCCGAGTTAGAGAGTTAAGGAGGTGGACAAGCCTCCTTAGATTCTCTCCTGGTTGTCTCCATCAAGCCCCTACATAGTGAATTCCTAAAAAATGCTTCTTTTTCCTACAATTTAATCACATTAGGCCACAAAATATGTCAGACACCTTTTACTCTTCTTGCTAAGCATATTATGACTAAAAATGCGAATTAATGTGAGAAAAAGATAATTATAAGAATTGGAGGATAACATAATGAACTTCAAAATATACCTATTAATAGGACCCATCAGGATACCAGTGGTATTTAGAGAGTGATTTGGATGACAGTAACTTTGGAGGCAGTGGTATTTAGGGAGTGATTTGGATGACAGTAACTTTGGAGGTTTCAATACCAGTGGTATTCAGAAAGATTCCCAAATATACATCTCTGGTTGATTATATATTTCACATCAGAATTGATTTGATTATACAATATTTTCGTTTTATATCTGTCTGCATGTGATCTTCATATATAGTTCCACATAGGGAGAGCCTTTCCAACTAACCTTACAGCTAAAATATTCTTTTGGTCATGGAAGAAATTTCGCATATGGTCACTATTACATTGGAACTCGAGTTTCATTCATTATTTAACTTAAATTTCGGGTATGATGAAGAATATATTTTGCGAATTTTGGATTTATCAAATGATCAATATATCGAGATCTATAGAATTCAAGGAATTGAATTGGATAGAAGTTTGATACACGGCTCCTATTAGCAATCCTGGCTCATGATTTGGCTTGAGACTTTTGCTATCATTTTTGCAATGACAAATGAAAAGATGGAATTGAAGCAATATCATATCAATTTATTGTTGAGAATTTAAGATTGAAATGGTTCGAGTTTCATTGAAAGTTAGAACGGTGATGGATACATTTGGATGATGAATGATCCCAAGTTTCACCGCTTGGAGAATAAATCTCAGACCCACTTTTTAACTGATTATTTTCTTTTATGTGAATTAAGGTGATGGGAATTGATGGAAGAGTACGAAAAATAAGTAGTTTTGTTAGTCATTTTATGGTATTTGAGTCGCTCGAAGATGGAGAAGCATATGACTATCCTTTTCCTACTCATAAAGACCCGGGTGCAGATGGATATTCGAGAACACACGATTCACATCTGCGATCCAAATCGAAAAGGAAATTAAATCCATGCGTAATTTCATTTTTAAATTATAATTTTGTTGAAGTGTTTTTTTACAGTTTAGAATGAGTAGATGTGCAATTTTTTTTAAATTTAATAGATATATAATATATTCAGTGCCATTCTCTGTGATTCATCTCTAAGTATCTTTCTGGAATTTACAATTGCATAACCTTTATTTATTTGAAGTTTGAATAAACATCGTAAACCTATATTAACGCTCATTAAGTGCTTCTTGTTTACCTCCAATCACCTTTATCTCAAAGATAATCCATTAAGTCCAAGAAGTATTTCTTTTTTTGTAAATTTCGTAAGTCCTGTCTATTTTCTATTTTGTAAAGAGCAAGTTGCTATAAAAATTTCACAGTTAATGGTAGCCTCAACCTACCCAAAGGAAACCAAGTCTGTTGGCCACCTCAAAGAGTTAAAAGCCAACCAAAATTGGTATTTTTTTTTCCTTCTACTATCAGCTAATATCCCTTTGCTATGTCCATAAAAACTACAAATAAAACAAAGGCTATACTTAATGTCTTCAAAAAACATACAAAACTAAATTTAACGAAGTGTTAACCATCTGAAGAATCTACAGGTGCTGGGTCTTTTGCATTTGACCTTGGCATCTCAGCTTGTTGCATGTTCAGGAGCTGCTGTTCAATCCTTCCTATTCGCGCATTTGCTTGAATTTGCGCCTTGGTCATTTCCCACATATCCTGTTTAATCTGCTGAAGCTCGAAAAACATTGAAGGATTGACTTGCTTTTCTGGCAAGCTCAACATCGCCTTTGCTAAAACACATTTAATTTTCCAATATGTCTTGACAGATTTTTGGAATAAAGAAACTCTTCCTCTGGTATTACCTGGGCCAGAGATAAAATCTAGCCTTTCCTTTTGTTCTTGAATATCATCATCACTATCCCTTTCCCAACCTTGTATAGTTTTACAAATATGCTTTGGAACCCCTGTTTCATAAATATTTGCTATATTTTCCAGATTCTGCTGATGATTCTTTCTTCCTCTTTTGCTTGGACCAACTACCTGGGGTGGCTGTAACTTCTTTCCTTTGCCTTTTTTCATTCTATCCTGAATGCTACTGTCTGAACTTATAACTAATAGGAACCCTGTATATCGAACAATAGCAATAATATAAAACTTAGGATCAATAATAAATTCCAAAAGTTTCTGATTTACCCGAATAGTGGAGCATGGTTTGCGCTTTTCAATCATTCGGATGTTAACATACTGTCCCTTCTCTTTCCCAGGATACTTCCTCTATTGAATGAAAAATATAATGGTTTTCTGGATATTAAAAACTGTATTTGCAAAACTACTTGAGTTTCGATTGACACCAAGTAAATGAGAATTAAGATAGTGATGATTCCTGGCCATTATTTTACCCACGCAGGGGAGGGATTTATAACAACAAGAAAATGAAATTTGAAGGGGCTTCTCTTTATCCACATAGGGAGGGATTTATAGCAGTAAGAAAACAAAATTTGAAGGGGCTTCTCTTTACCCACATAGGGGAAGGATTTATAACATCAAGAAAACGAAATGTAGTTGGATTTCCTTTTGAAATTAGGGTGAAAACTGAAAAGGCAGAAAACAAAAAGGAACCAAAAATGTCTATGAACTTCAAGATTTTGAATAAAGAGACCGAGCTTAACCAGACCTTTCAGAACAAAGTAAGCCAAATTCCAGAACAAACCTTCAAAATTCTTTGCGAAGCACAAATTTACCCTATACTCCCAGACATGACTAAGGTGCAGGAGAAACAAACTAAGCAGATTACCAGGAACTTGAGTAACCAAATATTTACAAAAGCAGCAACTAAACCCATACCTTATGACAATAATAAGATAAAGATAGGGATGAATATCAGGGTTGCGAAAACAGGGTGGAATTTTGAAGTGAACCCCCTCTATCATTACATGCAAATTGTGAAAAACTAAAAAACAGGCCAGACTCGACAACAACTCTGCATGGCCACTAAGAATTTCAGAGTTCATTGACAGTAGATGAGCAGGAAAACTTAAGATTGAGACTAGAGTGATGAGAACCAGAACATGCCCAGAAAACCTCTGCCCCTTATGCTGAAAATCCTACTCTTTTAGAACTCCTATCGCTGCTATTGTCCACGATTCAGCTCTTGTCTGAATTACCATTTTGCAAGAGCAAGCGAACCTTTTCAATCTCCTATCCCGCGTCTGACGACCCATCACGGCCTCTGCCATGCATTTATGGTATGAACCGAGTTTCATTGTGATGATAAGGTAGGGCGTGCGAGGTTGGTACCACCATGTTGATTTAAATGTTGCACTAAGTGGTCAACTGACATGCCCACCACGTGGCGTCGTCATGCTGCTGTCTCCTGTTTGGTGGCACCCCAATCGGAGATCTTCATTGCCACTTAAATCTCTGTCTAGAATGAGCTGGAGAGAGTGTAATTCAATATTGCAGATTCTAGCCCTTGGCATGACATCCAAATGTCGCTCATTATTGCTACAGCCCCAATTTGCTAAATAATCTGCCGCCTCATTACCTTTTCTGCGAACATGCATTGGTATCAAATACTGGATTCCTTTGATCAATAAGCTTATTTCTTGAATAATATTCGCCGTTCTCCAGCTTTTACTTATATTTTCCCGAGCTGAACCTTTTTGTAATTTACATAGAATTCCAGTGACCATTGCAGAGTCTCCTTCTACAATAATTCGCTGATAATTCTCTCTTTTTGCTATCAATAATCCTTGTTTTACTGCTGTCAATTTTGCTTCATTGTTGGCTACATAACCCAGATCCAGAGCATAGACTCGACAAACTTCTCCACGACAATTTCTAAAGATCCCTCCTGCTCCTGCTTGTCCTGGATTGCCTTTTTATGCACCATCATAATTAAGCTTAATAAAACCATTCTGTGGTACCTTCCACCTATCTTCTATATTTTGGGATGGAGGTTGATATTTCCAAAGATTTCAATATAACATCTCTGGTTTCAAATCTAGACTTTCATTTGAGTCTCTATACCTTAAGTCTTCCAATCATCCTCTGTCCAACTTTCCACTAAAATTGTTTCTCTTATATTCACAATCATCTTTTGCCATATTTGGTTATTTGTTTGTTCTTCTCGTCTGAATATACGGTGATTCCTTTCTTTCCATATGCCCCATAAAATAAATCCAATAGATAACTTCCATGCTCTATTCAATACTTCACATTTGAAACCTCATTTTCGCCAATTATTAATAGTTTCATTTATATTTGTGTTATCTATGTCTGTTTGTTGGAAAGTCCTTGCAATATTGTTCCAGAGAAACTCCGCATTTGGGCAAGTGTTTAGAAGGTGTTCTATTGATTCATTTGTTGTTCTACACATGTAACAAACGGATGGTCCATACATTCCTCGCTTCTGCAGGTTGTCCCATGTAAGAATTTTCCAATGGCTTAATAGCCAGAGGAAATATTATACTTTTGGCCAATGTTTTAATGCCCAGATTTTTCTCCATATCAATATTTCATTATTTATGATATTCTGAGACTGGATATGATATCCCTCCTGTATAGTGAACATTCCTTTACTTTGATAACCCCATCTTAGAATATCACTTCCTACTGCATGAGCGATTTTCCTTGCTTTCAATTATTTTTCAAGGTTAATCCATTGTTGCGTTTTTGGTGCTTCTGGCCAGTGGGTTTTCTCTTTCCATATTCACCACTGGCTATTATGATGTTGGCACCAATAATTGTTAATTAATCTGGAATTTGGAGTATTTGTGAATAGGAAGATTTCTCCTAAATCAAGCCTACTAAATAATTTTTCTCTTTGTTGCCATGAATCTTCCCAAAAGAGTGTTGCTCTGCCTTCCCTCACTTCCCAAAAGCTATGATGTTGAATTAAATTCCTGTTGATTGCTACAATATTCCAAATTGAAGACCCTTTCGGTACTATATCTGCTTTTAGTTTACCTGTTACAGATTGCGGCATACCATATTTTTTCCCATATATTCTTCCATAGATCTTGTCCTCCTTGGATCCATCTCCACCACAATTTAGCCCCCATAACTTGGTTTAAAACATATGGGTCACGCAGTCCCAGTCCCCCTGCTGATTTAGGTTTAATAAGTTTATCCCATGAAAGTAAAGCCCATTTTCTATTAGCCTGTGCGCCTTGACAAAGAAACTTATTAAACATATTAACTAATTGGTTACAAGTGCTATAAAACAAATTCCTTTAGGTCTGTTGTGGATGATTTTGTCACCCTCCTAGAGACAGTCTAGAGTTGCCATAGACCAGTGCCTAGGACATCTTAATATAGCAAGGAACCTTTTATAGTTTGGGTTGTCAGTCCAAGGGCTCACTTACTATCTCTTGTTTTGAACAAGGAAATTAGATTTGAATGGGACCAATTTCTCTCAGAAGCTGATACAAAGGTAAGAATAATGTAAGAACACAATGTAAAACTTCAGCACAAAGGCATCAGACAGTTAAGAGACCGCTTACTGTAAAGAGGGCCGATTCAAATAGTATATCACAGAAATTAGATATCAGGAAGTGAGTGCAGTGAGGAAACATAAGAAGATATTAGCTGACATGAGACTGATACCCAGATACACAACAGAACCATATAAGGGCGCATCAATTTACGAATCCTTATATGACAATGGCGTTTTAAAAGCACCTTCCTTAAGCAACTAATATATCAGAAAATATGGAAAGAGTGAACATGGAACAGTATACCATGACTAGGCCTATTTAAAGCGCTTGACTAATCCCAGAAAGGGCACCACTTAAGATGAATCCTTACTGCAAACTAGTGAGCCACTCGCATTCTAGAACATGATACAAGAAGACAATTTGCATGAAATGAGATAATGTATTAACACATGAGAGAAATTACATACTGTGAGATACCAAAGATCAGAATCCTCAATACAGTCATAACCCCTCCTCACTGAGACCCTATGGGCTTTGAAATTTCATACAGAAATATTACAAAATGTATACAGAAGTCTTTCGCTGCACAGTTTGCTGATAGAAATCTGGAACCCTTCAAAGATCTTATTTTTTCGTATTTATAGAGAAGACAGAAACTTCTCGAGGAGGAGGGAGACGAGGCACAATTAATGACTCAGTTTGAACCAAAATGGCGGAAAAAATTCGCGCCTTCTCTTATGAATGACTGGCTATAAATGATGGTACTGGACAACCTGTTCATGAAATAAATGCTGGGAGATAAAATCTCCTTATATACAAGATGGGAATAATAAAATATATACAATATACTGCCCGCGGCCGAGGGAAAATTTGCTGCCGTAAGAGATCTAGAATAATCTGCATTTCTGTACTGTACTCTCGGCCCTTGGCTTTGGATTTGAATCCTGGATCTTTAATGCGGGGCGAATTTATCTGGAGAGTTTTGAGAATCCATATCTATGTCTTCTTTAATGGCGGTCACTTCTCCCACCTACCCTCGGCTCCTTCCTTTAATTTCACCAGTATGATATGTCCTTTTCCATGCTCCAGATCTTTTCAATGGAGGCGGAAAGTTAAAGCGCCAACTAAGTCAAATTAAAACCTGCAAAACCCGCAAAACATTAGAGAAAGATGACTCGGTGACAGGGAGTGTGCATATGACAGCGGCCATGGAATCGGTGATACAGGCTAGGCGAAATGTTGAGACGATGCAGGGCGATAAGAAACGCATGAAAATAATGGAGAAAAGGAGGGTGACAAGGCAGAATGCAATGGGGCGACAATGAATGAACGAGGCAAAGGTTCATAAACCGTGACACATCACCGGAACACATGAATGGTAGAGGAAGAACACAGCGTACACTTGTGAATTATGATGACACGACCACAGGAGGTGGGACCCGAATCGGAAATCGCAATCGGAAAGTGGAGCGGGGAGGCCGGGGTGACACATTTTGGAAGCTCCGATTGCGATTGAGGGCAGGGCTGCGATTGACCCAGAATCGTTCGATCTCGGAACAAGATCAACGGCTATACTTGCATCGGAGGGTAATAAATCGGCGGGTCATGAAATACTGACGGTCTGTTGTGCGCGGGCCCTCTGTATAAGTTACTTGCCGCGCCGTTGATTTGAGCTAGATCAGACGGCCAGCATTGCGCCCGATCGTTAAGACAATAGGCCCCTTCTTGCTTTGAATTACGGTTTTCAGACCCGGGTCATATGGAAGCCGAAGCGGGAGGGAGTCAAACTCTTAAGGAATCGGTCCGATTATTTGAATTTGGTTTTTAAACTATTGTAAGGCATATTTTCGGGCGGAGATAATAATAGCAAGCAGGGTTATGAGATTTTAGATCACTGCAGAGGTGAATATGTACAACATCGGCTCCATCTGGGGACGACATGATCGTCTTCGGGCATGACGAGAACACGCAGACCATTAACTATTTCATCTTATTTTTCAATTCCCCTGAACTCTTACTTCAAGTAATTATTAACATTCTCTTTCCTTTATAAAAATAAAAGTCAAAACAAACTATATACAATATATACAATCAGATATTCTCCGCTTGGGTCAAAATTGGAAATATGGCTTGAGGAATTGGCCATTCACGGGTGCATCCAACAAATCACCCTGTAGATTTTCTAAAGAAAAGGTGTTGTTTCTTCCTAGCTTTACTATTTTGAATGGCCCGAACCACAATGGGTCAAATTTAGCATGCTTGCCCTTTTCTACTCCGCGAACATCCCATCTAAGAACCAAGTCTCCAACTTGAAAATTCCTATCTCTTGCGTGCTGTCAAAGACATTCTTCATTTTTTCCTGGTATTCTATCAATCTCTGGTCTACCTGGTTCCTTGTTTCCTCCAATTCTATCAGCTGATTAATTCTTCGGATCATGTTATCCGTTTCTTCCTGGTTTTCCTTCATAAAACATGCCACTGGCAATGCCAATTGCAAAGGAAACACTGCAGCCCGCCCATACACCAGCTCATAAGGTGACTTCCCTGTTTCTCTTTTGCTGGTTATCCTATTTGCCCATAGAGCAAACTTTAATTGAGAGTCCCAGTTTTTCTGATTTTCAGCTATTGTCTTCTTAAGGGCTCTCACCAGGGTTTTATTGGATGACTCTGCTAGACCATTTCCCTGTGGATAGTATGCTGTAGAATGAGTTAGGATGATGTTATATCTTTGGCAGAATTTCACTAACCTGGCAGACTTGAAAGCCTGTGCGTTGTCAGTCACAATTCTTGCAGGACAGCCAAACCTAGATATGATATTATCTTCTATAAAATTCATTATTACAACATCTGTAGCATTTCTGGTAGGTATGGCTTCCACCCATTTCGTAAAATAGTCTGTGGCTGTCAATATCCATTTATGTTGGCCACTTGATGGGGGATGTATCTCTCCTATAAAATCTAATCCCCATTTCTGAAATGGTTCATTTACATGAATAGGGATCAAGGGAAATGCTGCTAATTTCTGCCTTTCTGCAAATCTTTGACATTTGTCACACGATCTGACCCAAGCAAAAGTATCTGAATACAATTTTGGCCAGTAAAAACCAGCCTTCAAGATTTTATGAGTTGTAGCCCTCCAGCTGTAATGTCCTCCACATATCCCCTCATGAAATTCTGTCATTACATTTTGCACTTCATTTTCTGTGAGGCATAAGAGTGATATGCCTAGAGGGTCTCTCCAATAGAGCTGTCCATTGGCAATTGCATATTTATGAGATTTCATCCTTACAGCTCTATATTTCACCTTGTCGCATCCTGGAGGATAGCTAAGTGTTAACAGATATTCAACTATTTCTTTATACCAAGGACTAGTTAGATATTTCACATGTATCTTTTGAGTAGCCATCTCTAGTCCATGCTGCTCTTCTTCTTTTTCTGATTCTTCATTTGCTATCACAGACAGATTAATGCCCAAAGCTTGATGATTTGATTCAGATAACATCTTGGCAAGTCCCTGTCCTTTCACTAACTTAGTAGGCCTTATATCCAAATCATACTCTTGGATTTTTGCAATCCATCGTCCCCTTCTACCTTCGTTGTCCCCCTGAACCAGAATGTCTTTGACTGCCGCGGTAGGGACATAAGCTGTAGTGTGAGACTGTAGGAAATAAATTCTGAAAGCTTTAAGGGACTTTACCAGGGCATATGCCTGCTTCTCCAGTATATTATATTTTAATTCAGCATCATAAAGCACTTGACTGAAGAAAGCTATGGGCTGTTCATATCCCTCTTCATTTTTCTGCAATAACACTCCAGCAATGGTATGAGGTGAAGCAAATGAGAAAATCATAAACGGCTTTTTGTAATCTGGCCCTGCTAACACAGGAGCTTCAGCAAATGCCCGTTTTATCCTTGTGAATGCATCTCTAGATTCTTGGGACCATTTTACTTCGTTTTCCTTTTTCAACATATTGGTTATGTGCCTAACTATCTCTGCATAGTTAGGAATAAATCTTCTCAAAAAATTTATTCGGCCTAAAAACACCTGTACTTCTTTCTTATTTCTCGGCAAAGGAATGTTGTTTATCACTTCCACTCTCTTAGGATCAATTTTCACACCATCTTTAGTCACAATATGCCCTAAGAGTTTTCCCTCATCTAATGCAAACAAAGATTTTTGAGGGTTTAGAGAAAGGCCATACCTTCTGCACTTCTCGAAAGTTCTCTTCAAATGCTCAATATGCTCGTCATCATTCTTTGAGAACACTGTGATGTCGTCAAGGTACACCACCAAAAACTTGTCCTGTTCTTCGACAAAGGCTATGTCCATTGCCCTCTGAAAGGTAGATCCCGCATTAATTAACCCGAATGGCATCCTAGCATACATAAAGGTTCCCCATGGTGTAGTGAATGCAGTCTTCTTTTGGTCTTCTGGGCACACAACGACCTGATTGTAACCCGAAAATCCATCCATCATTGACATCCTGGATGCTCCTACTACTTTCTGCAGGATGTGATCCATCTTAGGCAGTGGATAATTATCTTTGAGAGATGCTCTATTTAAATTCCTGAAATCCACACACAGCCTTATTTCTCCATTCTTCTTTCGAACCGAAACAAGATTTGCTATCCATTCTGAGTACCTTAACGACACAATTATCTTGGCCTTCAGTAATTTCTTGACTTCTTTTTCAATTGAGGGAAGCAGCAAGGGGTTTATCTGTTTGAGCTTCTGCTTGTATGGCTTTGCATCTTCCCTCATCGGAATCTTATGCTGTATTATATTTACATCAAAAGTCTTTAGGTCCTCATAGGACCAAGCAAAAACATCTTTGTAAGATTGAAATAACTTCAAATATTTTTCTTTATAATCTTCTGGGACTTTCTTAGATAATTTGATCATTTTAGGATCTGCATAAGTACCCAGATTCAAGTCTTCCACTTGATCTTCTTCTACTACTTTGTTTGGCTGCCTTGGAACATCATCTTTATTAAATAACCTTTCTAGAGGTACCAATCCTCTAGGTATAACATTCCCTTTCAGCTGCAGCACTTTATTTCCTGCTATTCTTTCTTCCCATTTGTTCTCAGCAACATTTTCAGCTTCTTCCTCTTCATTGTCATCAATCTCCATATTGGAGAATTCTCCTACAGTCTCCATAAATCTTTTCATCTGTTCATCATCTTCGAATACCTGCCAATGCTTTATATTATCTGGAATGGATGGTCTGTACCGTACCTCCACTTCATATCTAAGAAGCGGATTCTGAGGAGGACGGAAAGTACTGGCAGCTACCGCAAGAGAGTCTGCTACTCTGTTTTGCTCCCGGGGCATGAACTGTATGTTAAATGCTGAGAAGAAGTTCTCTATCATGTCCCATACTTCATTTCTATATGCTCTGAGCCGTGGATGTTTAGTTTGACATTCATTTTTTATCTGCCTTACCACCAATTCAGAGTCTCCAAACACTTTTAGACACTGGATGCCCATATTCTTGGCTGTCTGCAGTCCCAATAACAGCGCTTCATATTCGGCTACATTGTTTGTAGCTTCATACTCCAGTTTAAAAGACAGTGGTACCCATTTCCCTGTAGGAGAAATCAACAATACTCCGGCTCCATTGCCTTCTCTTGAATTAGCTCCATCAAAATGTAAAGTCCAAATTTCTGATTCCTGACTTCCTTTAGGCTGCTCAACTTGGATTTGACCAAAAAGGGGCTCATGAGCATAATTTTGATTTTCTTCTAACATAAAACAGGAAAAGTCTCCTTCTTTGTTATAAACTGGGGAATTATCTGAGCAGTCAACCTTGGTTACCATTTTAACAAATCGAGTTTCTCTGTACAACCTCCTTTCTTGACCTCCAAAGACTGGGACGGTAGCATACGTTAAATCCAATTTAATTGACCCCCCAATCTTTGTACCCCAGGACCTTGACAGCAGCATGCCAAAGCGAGCTGGGATATCAGCCACCACAATGTCCATGACCACACTCTTTGCTGGGATTTGAGCTAAATTGACCACTAAATCTTTAATCATTCCCAGGCATTTTACTCTTTTGGAATCAAATGAATATAAGTCTTTATATGGTCTGGTAATTTGCAGTCCTAGTTGCTCCATGACAGACAAAGGCATAAGATTATGAGAAGCCCCAGAATCTAACATACAGTTATGTAATAGCAGGTCATGGATGACTAGGGACACATAAAAGGGAGGAGTAGAAGGGTCTATCTCCTCGACATGTGGGCCAAAGACTACCATGGGTCTTTCTTCTTGAAGATTTAAGCTATCAGGCACAATGGGTATTTCGGGAGGAAGTATAAAAGAGGTAACTTGAGACTGGTACGCAGGTTGTTTTAATAACTCAGTCAGAGGGACAGGAATCTTAATCTTCTCAAGTTCTTTCTGCAAATTGAAAGCAGATGGGAGCTTTTCTGTCACAATTTCTTTGGACTCCTTATTTTCGACTGAAGATTTGATTTCTTTTGACACTGGCTCAGCATTAGGAGGACCGACTAGTTTAGAAGAAGAGGGAATCTGATCATTAGACTGCAAGGGGGTATTCAAGAGGTTCTTACCTTTTTCCGCATTCTTTTTGGTTGCTGGTTCCTTCTGAGCAGATGTTTCCTCTCGAGGTGATTCTTCTTCTTTCTCCTGAGTTCTGGTCCTCTTCCTTGAGGATCTGAGATAATATTTGACGTTGAATTGTGCTTCCATGAAATCGGCAAATTGCTTGCAGTAATGGTCAATCTCTGCTTCTTCATTTTCCTCTTGCAAGGGGCACTCCATATCATCATTATTTGAAAAAGCCAGATTAGAATCTTCTAATCCATAAGCTGTATCTCCAGGGGAGTCGTCTGCCGGTCCTTCAAGATACAAGGGATGAGGCACCTGATCTTGCTGTTCTTTCGCTTCCCTTGGCAATATCTGCAATGGAGGCTTTCTGTACTGAGGATTATATCCTCTATTTGGAGCATTATAATAGTTCTTGGGGGCTGCATTCTTAGCTTCCAGTTCTAGCTTGACCATCTTCTTTATCATCTTGCTTATCTCATCCATTTTATCTGAATCCTTTCCTTGATCAGAGGTAGAAACCTCTTCTTTGCCTTTTTGTTAAGTCCCTATATTAATAGTGTAGCCCCTTATTATGTTAGTGTAGCCCCCCTTATTGTTATTATTGTACCCCTGTAACCCCCATATTGTTATTATTGTGCCCTTAAATTATTATTGTTAGGTCGGCTGGGATTACATTGTGGCCCACTAGGATTACATTATGGCCCCATGGACTCCTATATATAGAAAGGAGGTTTTGTAAATTGTATCATCCAAGAATTGTTCATTCATGTAATGTATTGGAGGTTGGCCCCTCGAAGTGGCTTATTTCTAAGGCGTTGATATCTCTTTTCTTCTCTTTTTGGAGTTGGTTACACAACATTTGGTATCAGAGCTTGGGATTCTAGGGTTTCGCTGCTCCAAACAGGTCATCGTGGAATTTTCGCTATAA
Source organism: Pinus albicaulis (assembly GCA_034641835.2). NCBI lineage: Eukaryota > Viridiplantae > Streptophyta > Pinopsida > Pinales > Pinaceae > Pinus > Pinus albicaulis. The sequence goes on along the minus strand of CM076581.1, from coordinate 1,062,357,165 downwards.
CTTTTTTTCTACGAAGCTTCAGAAGCTGAAATTTTTAGGATGCGAAGCTGAAATCCTGAGGAAGATTGTCTAAAAATTTCAGATCTTGGTTCGCAATATTTGCGGAGATATCATCTGTGGAAGTTAGGTCTTTTTTCAAGCTCCTAAACAGGTCATCGTGGCATTTTCGCTATAAAAATGTTTCTACGAAGGTTCAGAGTCTGAAATTCGTATGGTGCGAAGCTGAAATCCTGAGGAAATTCGTCCAAAAATTTCAGAGCTTGGTTCGCAATATTTTCGGAGATATGATCTGTGGAAGGTAGTGCTTTTTCAGGCTCCAGAATTGCATCTCAAAGAGGTGATCGTGGGAAAAGTTCAATAACTCTCTCTCTGGAGATTGGATTGGAGTTCCGTCAAAAGTGGTCGCAAGTACACAGCCTGTAGTTTCTTGGCTATCAATTTCAGAGACAAAGAACAAAACAGTGACACGTGGCAAGTCGTACAAGTTCGCTCTACTGAACCAGTCCAAAATTAGGTCATTGTGGGAGATTGGACACAAATTTGTCTTGGAGAATCCAAATCAGGTCAGACCTGTGGCATTTGAAAGAAACTTCAGAGGGCTACTACAGGACTGAATTTGAGATATCTAAGATTTTTAATTACAGAGATAATTCAATTTCAATATCGAGCTCCTTAAAGAAAGTAAAAGGTGTGTAATTTTTTTCCGAATTGCATAAGTCTTGTTTGAAGAATCAAGTTGAATTGATTGCAAGGGCATATTGTAGAATACATATCAGTATTGGATTATAAAATGGCCACTAAAAAGAATTCAACACCCATTAAGCCTTTGGAAAGCTATACTATGACCCATGAAGAGGAAGTATTGGAGTATGAGATATCAAAATTATGGTACCAAGTGCAACAAGTTTCAATCTTACGAAGAGAAATTGAAGATGAAATAGATGGTTTAAAAGAAGAAATGGAGGCTAAGTTGGATGGTTTGAAGGATCAAATAATAGCAAATATGGATGATAAATTAGTGGAAGATTACATCGAGCATCAACAACAAGTTCTCCAACTCTCAAAGGATAACCCAACTTTGATGCAGAATCTAATGAAACAACAGGAAGATCAACATCACATCGAAAGAAGTTATGAAGCAGTCATAGAAACAAGAACTCAAAAAGTACGATCAATTTCAGAGTATCTCAGCAAGTCGAAGAACTTTCTTGTAGAAGATTTCACATGGGAGGAAGAGAATTTTATACAGAAGCATCAAGAAATAATCAAGCGTTGAGGACAACACTTGTTTGAAGGAGAGGGGCATGTTAAGTCCCTATATTAATAGTGTAGCCCCTTATTATGTTAGTGTAGCCCCCCTTATTTTTATTATTGTACGCCTGTAACCCCCATATTGTTATTATTGTGCCCTTACATTATTATTGTTAGGTCGGCTAGGATTACATTGCGGCCCCACTAGGATTATATTATGGCCCCATGGACTCCTATATATAGAAGGAGGTTTTGTTCATTTGTATCATCCAAGAATTGTGCATTTATGTAATGTATTGGAGGTTGCCCCCTCGAAGTGGCTTATTTCTAAGGCGTTTATATCTCTTTTCTTCTATTTTTGAAGCTGGTTACACAACACTTTTCTTCTAGTTTCCTGTTCGATTTTTCCTTTTAACTTCCCAGTGGCAGCAAAGTTTGCCTCCAACTCTAGAGCATCTGTTTGAGCATCATCCAGGGTAACAGGCATTCTTTCCCGGAGAGAGAAACCGAAATCAGAATCAAAAGCTGCTATAAAAACAATTTTGGCAGCGGCTTGTTGAGGTTTCATATCGGCAGGAAGATTCAGGTATAATTTATTAAACCTTTTAATAAATTCTGCCACTCCCTCATTGTGTTTCTTCTTTAGCGTATTGAATTCAACGAGGCACTGCCCTTGATCTTTCTTTTCTCCCCACTTCCTGAGAAAAGCATTCTCCATCTGGTCCCAGGTGGTGATTGAATAGTTTGCCAATGTCTTGAACCATTTTCGGGCTTCGCCTTCCAAGGATTGCACGAACAACCTCAGGACCACATCCAGATGTTCAACATTTAAGTTCTCTGCAAAAGAGCAAAAGGTCTCGAGGTGCTTCTGAGCATCAATTTCGTTCTCACCATTAAATCTTGACAAAATCTTCAAGTAGTCTTGTGGCATGTCATTAAGCACTTGGGGCAAGGCCAGAGGAGCATATTTATTTAATAGAAAGGCAGGAACATTGGCCATTGGAGGAGGCGGGGGTTGCACAACAATTTGAGATACGGACGAAGGGAGAGGAGCAGGAGGAAGTGGAGTATGAATAACGATGGGAATATATTGCACAGAAGCTTGAGGTGTAGAGGGGAATAACTCACGGTTAACAGTAGCTACTTCTGTGACCTCCTTAATTTCTTCAGCCTCGAAAGCAGGATGATATTCTCCTTCAATCCAGGTATTTCCTCTACGTGGATTTTTTGAGTGAAACTCAGGTATTTCTGTTCTAAATTCTTGAGAAGAAGAGGGCGAAAAATCTCCAACGGAATATTCAGGATTTTCAGAACGGACTGACTTCTTCTCTTTCCAACCTCTTTTATGAATGATCTTCTCCGGGTCAGACACGGGTGTTTTCGGCTGCGAGGTATCCGACCTCAAATGGGGCTTCCGGGAAGCCAGGACTTCAAATAAAATTTATCAAATAAAGACCAGTGGAGTCGCCAAGGTGAGAAGTCTGCAACTCTTCACCTCTCTGTGCTCACCTGATTAGAGAGTGAATATAAGATGTCGGACCCAGGGAAACAGGTATTCTTGAATTCGTTCCCCGGCAACGGCACCAGAAAGATGTTGTGGATGATTTTGTCACCCTCCTAGAGACAGTCTAGAGTTGCCATAGACCAGTGCCTAGGACATCTTAATATAGCAAGGAACCTTTTATAGTTTGGGTTGTCAGTCCAAGGGCTCACTTACTATCTCTTTTTTTGAACAAGGAAATTATATTTGAATGGGACCAATTTCTCTCAGAAGCTGATACAAAGGTAAGAATAATGTAAGAACACAATGTAAAACTTCAGCACAAAGGCATTAGACAGTTAAGAGACCGCTTACTGTAAAGAGGGCCGATTCAAATAGTATATCACAGAAATTAGATATCAGGAAGTGAGTGCAGTGAGGAAACATAAGAAGATATTAGCTGACATGAGACTGATACCCAGATACACAACAAAACCATATAAAGGCGCATCAATTTACGAATCCTTATATGACAATGGCGTTTTAAAAGCACCTTCCTTAAGCAACTAATATAGCAGAAAATATGGAAAGAGTGAACATGGAACAGTATACCATGACTAGGCCTATTTAAAGCGCTTGACTAATCCTAGAAAGGGCACCACTTAAGATGAATCCTTACTGCAAACTAGTGAGCCACTCGCATTCTAGAACATGATACAAGAAGACAGTTTGCATGAAATGAGATAATGTATTAACACATGAGAGAAATTACATACTGTGAGATACCAAAGATCAGAATCCTCAATACAGTCATAACCCCTCCTCACTGAGACCCTATGGGCTCTGAAACTTCATACAGAAATATTACAAAATGTATACAGAAGTCTTTCGCTACACAATTTGCTGATAGAAATACAGAACCCTTCAAAGATCTTATTTTTTCGTATTTATAGAGAAGATAGAAACTTCTCGAGGAGGAGGGAGATGAGGCACAATTAATGACTCAGTTTGAACCAAAATGGCGGAAAACATTCGCGCCTTCTCTTATGAATGACTGGCTATAAATGATGGTACTGGACAACCTGTTCATGAAATAAATGCTGGGAGATAAAATCTCCTTATATACAAGATGGGAATAATAAAATATATACAATATACTGTCCGCGGCTGAGGGAAAATCTGCTGCCATAAGAGATCTAGAATAATCTGCATTTCTGTACTGTACTCTCGGCTCTTGGCTTTGGATTTGAATCCTGGATCTTTAATGCGGGGCGAATTTATCTGGAAAGTTCTGAGAATCCATATCTATGTCTTCTTTAATGGCGGTCACCTCTCCCACCTACCCTCGGCTCCTTCCTTTAATTTCGCCAGTATGATATGTCCTTTGCCATGCTCCAGATCTTTTCAACAGAGGCGGAAAGTTAAAGCGCCAACTAAGTCAAATTAAAACCTGCAAAACCCGCAAAACATTAGAGAAAGATGACTCGGTGACAGGGAGTGTGCATATGACAGCGGCCATGGAATCGGTGATACAGGCTAGGCGAAATGTTGAGACGATGCAGGGCGACAAGAAACGCATGAAAATAATGGAGAAAAGGAGGGTGACAAGGCAGAATGCAATGGGGCGACAATGAATGAACGAGGCAAAGGTTCATAAACCATGACACGTCACCGGAATACATGAATGGTAGAGGAAGAACACAGCGTACACTTGTGAATTATGATGACACGACCACAGGAGGTGGGACCCAAATCGGAAATCGCAATCGGAAAGTGGAGCGGGGAGGCCGGGGTGACACATTTTGGAAGCTCCGATTGCGATTGAGGGCAGGGCTGCGATTGACCCAGAACCGTTCGATCTCGGAACAAGATCAACGGCTATACTTGCATCGGAGGGTAATAAATCGGCGGGTCACGAAATACTGACGGTCTGTTGTGCGCGGGCCCTCCGTATAAGTTACTTGCCGCGCCATTGATTTGAGCTAGATCAGACGGCCAGCATTGCGCCCGATCGTTAAGACAATAGGCCCCTTCTTGCTTTGAATTACGGTTTTCAGACCCGGGTCATATGGAAGCCGAAGCGGGAGGGAGTCAAACTCTTAAGGAATCGGCCCGATTATTTGAATTTGGTTTTTAAACTATTGTAAGGCAGATTTTCGGGCGGAGATAATAATAGCAAGCAGGGTTATGAGATTTTAGATCACTGCAGAGGTGAATATGTACAACAAGGTCAAAAAGAAGAAACCAAGTCTTAGTAAAAACGCAAGGTGAATCGTAGAATTAGAGCCCTTTTAGAATCCGCTCAACATCTTTCCTCTCCTTAAATATAAACCTTGGGTTTTCAACAAGAAAACAATTTTTTTATTTATTTATATGGAAATTAAAAATATAACTAAGGATTGGAACTTAATTTTCATGAATTCATGCTTTCAATGTTTTTAAAGATATTTGAACACCCAAGAATATGGAAAACTAAAGTATAAGTAAAAATTAAAAGTCAATTATTTTAAATTTGTGCTCTTAAGGTTTCTAAATGTAGAAATTAATGTGTAGATTCTAAAATGCTCATGAAATTTACTAAATCACAAGACTAGAAGCTACACTACTAATATGCGGAAGAAAATTCATGATCGAGAACAAAAATCATAAACATGCATCAATATTCAACATACATACACAAATATTTATCTAGGGGAAATCAACTGCTCAAAACCCTTTACTATATGTATTGCACTAATCAAAGAATCTATATGAATACAATATGTTATGCTCAACCTTGAGCCCAACTTGCACCTATATATTCTATCCTCTGCCTGACTGACTGAACTTGGACAATACCTAGCCAATTTCAAGCCTTCCCAAGCTCCTAATTCCTTGCATTGTTCCTTGAGGAATTAGGCCCCTATTAATTAGGAAATTCCTCAATTTGGATTGTGAAATTCCTTTAGGCATTCCTTAGACTCCATGCATGAGTTGTACAGTTTAGAATATTCTACTACTGATAGTACACTGCCCTTGAACTCTAATCTCAAATGGGTAACTCAAATTTTACGCATGAATGAGTTAATTTAGGTTGATTGATCAGTTAACTGGTTGAACGATGAAGGTGCACCCCACTATTAGACCTCCTACTAGTTCCTCCAACAATGGGAACTAGTTTAACTGACCATAACTCAATTTAACTGAATTAAATTGTCACAAGTGAAATTAAATCAACCTAGGCACCTAAAATTTAGGAATCACTGTACACTGTACACAACTAAATTTCATCCTCCAACTCGAATTAATTGAGCTAAATAAGTGATAATAACTCAAATTTAATCAAAGGAAAAATTAAATTAGGAATTTCTTGTGGCATTTTCAACACTCCCTCTTAGCAACAAAGAGATTATCATATACCTCAATCCTGCTTCTATCGAACTCAAATTTTCCTCTTGACAATGCTTTTGTCAAAATATCTGCATCCTGCTCCTTTGTCGGAATGTACTGCAACAACATGATCCACCTCTGCAAACAATCTGGAAGATGGTGGTGCCAAATATCTATGTGCTTGGAAAGATCGTGAAAAAATGGATACTTACATAGTTTGATACAAATTCGATTGTCGCAGTAAATCACTGTAGACTCCATCATCTGACCAAATAACCCAACAAAGATCTTCCTCATCTAGATAACCTCACAAGCTACTTGATTGGAAGCCATGTACTATGCTTTTTCTGAATTGAGTGCAACTGATATCTGCTTCCTACTATACCAAGAAACTGTTGATGACCCAATACTAAAGATTCCTCCTAAAGTGCTCTTTTGAGATGATGGACTTCCAACCCAATCTGCATCTGTGAAGCCTTGAAGCTTCACTCCTTTTGTTCGTTTGTACCAAAGTCCAAAATGAGTGGTGCCTCTGAGGTACCGTAGTACATGTTTAGATGCCCTGCAAAATAATTTGGTCAGTCGAACCATGGCTTGGATGAATATATTGAGGAAATAACACAAATATGGCCATGTGTTCACCAAATACATGAGTGAACTCGCCAACTTCCTGTACGCGGTAGCATCCACTTCCTCACCTGAAGTGGCATCCTCTTTCCTCCATTTGATCGCTAGAGGATTCTTTATGGGTTTGCATCTCTCCATGTGGAACTTCTCAAGTATCTCATTGGCATACTTGTCCTGAGAGAAAAAAATTCCCCTTCTCTCTATCATACTTTTAAACTAAGGAAATAATGCATCAACCCCATGTCCTTAATATCGAACTATCTCGCAAGGTCCTCCTTGCAAGGTTTGATATGATGTTCATCATTGATCAAAATCAAGTCATCAAAATAAAGAACAATAATCAACAATTTACCTTTTACCAATATATGGTAAAGGTTTACATCTGATTCACTTTTGGTGAAGCCCAACCTAGTGAGGTAGCTATCGATCCTAGTGTACCAAGCACGAGGTGCTTGCTTCAATCCATACAACGCTTGCTTGATTCAACACACATGTGACTCTGTCTAAGATCTCGAAACCTTCAAGTTGTGTTGAGAATGCAGCAAGATGATGGAGCTTAGTGAAATGAAGTCGCCTTCACTAAGTGGGCCCGCAGGCAAATTCTGGCGCAAAGTCTATTTTTAGACTATGTCTATTTTTAGACATACGGAGCATAATTTGGGAATTCTACTTGGAGATTCTTAAAGTATGCGACATGTCGGTAAAAATGGATGAGACCCTTATTTTTAGGACCCGGGCTATTTTTAGACTGATCTCCTAAAAATATGGAAGTCAAATATTATTTACCCTTAATAATATTTTGACTATAAACAGCAATTTACTCTCTTGGCGCACTTCAGTTTGAGTCATGGAGGTGGCTCATGCAACTGACACAAGGAATCACGTGGTTCCTAGGGTTTGATGGCATCTTGCATGGTTGGCTTCAGTTAGACTTCAGTGGCAGGAGTTTTGGAGGAGTTAACGGGACAAATAGTGGAGTTGTGTTCTGTTTGTTTTAGTTGAACTAGTTGGGATTAGTTAAACTAACTAATCAACTAGATATGAGTGGAGTAAATTAAATAATATTTAATTTACTAAATATTAACTCATTAGTCAACTCAAGAACACTTCAGTTCACTACAGTGCATGATCAGTTCAGTGAAGACCAGTGAAAGAGATAGATGAAAGGGTGAGTAAAGCTATCAGTTGTAACTATACTGTTGCTATTTGCAACACATAGATAGGTGGAGTAAGCTATGAGTATTGCAAAGTTTGGGCTGGTGGTTTATCTATATAAGGAGGCCATCACCTAGCATTAAAATACGCAATCAAGGTTGGCTATCAAGTGGCTAAGGATTGGAGCAAGTGATTTGCTAGATCTAGCTTGATAGTGTGTAGCATGGGAGGTAGTGCATGAGAGCTTGTGAAGAGTTTTTGTCCTATGATTGTTACATGATTTCTCCATTATAATATACACAATAGCTGCGGGGTTTTCAGCTATAAGCTTTCCCCATACATACTGAGTTAATGTGTGATTGATTTGGTGTGCGATTGCTTCTATATTATTTCCGCATGTGACAATTAATTGTAGAAGAATGTTATGTGTTATGTATGCAATTCGAAATTGATATATGACCGGGTTAATATTCAGTGAATAAGTGATTTATTCAGCAAATTTCTACATGGTATCAGAGGTGTGTTAAAAGATTTTCTACATGGTATCGGAGCGAAGTTAATTGTCGAAGTCTATTACGGTGATTGCAAACTTATTTCCTCGGACAGAGTCTGCATGCGGGCCAGGTAGCCTCCGGAATATTCATCCTTCTTTGTAAGGTGAAAGATCTGGTGAATGCCCTTTGCAGTCAATCTCCGATTTGGAAATAATTTGTTTTCAAGTGTAGATCGGAAGCGATAGAGCTTGGAGTTTGGAATTCGAATTTTGCAGAAGGTTGTTCTTCTTGGTGCCGGTGTTGAAAGATGTCTTCTTTCAATGGTTTGCGACTCGAATATGCTCTTGAAGGTAGTTCGAATTATGTTGCATGGAAGGATCGCATGGAAGCAGTGTTAGAAGATAATGGTCTGAAGGAGTTCGTGGATGCGGATATCCCAAAGCCCACTGATGCAGCTTTGGTCAATGCATGGCAAAAGAAGATCGCGAAATGTCGAAGGATCCTGTTGGAGGGCGTCAAGGATCATATTGTATCCAGCCTTCATGGAAAGGCTACTCCATATTTAATGTGGAAAGCTTTGACGGATCTATTCCAGAAGAAGAGCGACCAAAGGAAGCTGGTGCTCAAAGATAAGCTCAGGAACATCAAGATGGAGAAGGGCGACAGCATCGCCAAATACCTCACGAAGTTCACTCAGTGCAGAGATGAGCTGGGAAGTGTGGGGGTGGCTGTCAAAGTTTCACTGAGTGCATGCTTGGTTTCAAGTGTGATGGGATCGGTGTGGTTCTTGGACAGCGGTGCGTCATTTCATATGACGGGAGATCGGGAGTTGTTCTCAGATCTGGAGGACAAGGATTTGGGTATGCACATCGAGATGGGCGATGACGGTAGATACGGTGCGACTGGTATCGGTACCGTATCCTTTCAGAGGGAGTCTGGTAAACCCTTTGTCTTAAAGGATGTCATGCATGTACCTGGATTGAAGAAGAACCTGATTTCGGTAGCGATGTTGGAGGATAAGGGGTATGATGTGGTCTTCAGCGAAGGAAAAGCTTTCCTGCGCAGTAAGACTACTGGAGAGACCCGGAAGATAGGGGTTCGAACTCAGAACCTTTATCAGTTGCAGGTAGATGACTGCGCAGCTATGGCATGCAAGGCGAGAGAAGTGGTGAGCCGGGATGATGAGGGCGAACTGTGGCACAGGAGATTGGGCCACCTTCACCATGGAGCTTTGAAGATTCTGCAGCAGATTTCTACTGGACTTCCTAAGGGCACTCTTGCGCAGTCAGATCAGTGCAAAGGGTGTACTTTAGGGAAGTATGTGAAAGCCACCTTTCACGAGAAGGATAGTCGCGCCACGATGATCCTTGAGAGAGTTCACACAGACGTGTGTGGTCCTTTCTCAGTTGCTTCGACAGAAAAGCACAAGTACTACGTGATCTTTGTTGATGATTTCTCTCGAAAGTGTTGGATCTTCTTCATGCAGAAGAAGAGCGATACATTCGCAAAGTTCTGTGAGTTTAAAGCACTGGTCGAGAAGGAGTCGGGAAAGAAGGTGATTGCTCTAAGGAGTGATAACGGTGGTGAATTCATCTCGGCTGAATTCAAGGAGTTCTGCAGCGCAGAAGGGATTCAGAGAGAGCTCATCGCACCCCATAACCCACGGCAGAACGGGGTGGCTGAGCGGAAGAACAGAACGATCGTGGGTGCTGCACGGGCGATGTTGCATGATCAGGGCCTACCCCTTCACTTGTGGGCTGAGGCATGCAATACAGCAGTGTATGTGCCGAACCGTTGTCCTCACAAGGTTCTTGGCATGAGTACACCGGAGGAGGCTTATTCTGGCAAGAGGCCTGATATTTCCCATTTGCGGATCTTTGGTTCTCTTGTCTACATGCATGTGACGAAGGATGCGAGAAGGAAGCTGGATCCAACTGCTGAGGTTGGAATATTTGTGGGGTACACTGATACACCTCACAATTACCGGGTGTATTTGTCAGACAGTCGCAAGACTGTTGTGCGGCGGGATATAAAATTTCAGGAGGAGAAAGCCATGCAGTGTTCGCTTGAGAGGGAGCTACACTTGCATGCAGATGAGGAGCTGTTAGTTCCTAAGGAGGAGCTTCCGGATGTGGATCAGCCACAAGAGGAGGTTCAGGAGGTGGAAGAAACCACCAAGGCAGCGCCAACCATCAGAGGGCGCATGCGCACTACAGAAGCTGAGCGACTGGCTCGGGATGCAGAGAAGGTTGTAGGACCACCTACAGCACAGCGCAGACAGAGACAGTCACCGGATCGGTACACTGGATACATGGCTCTTATGAGTCAATGTGTTGTGGCAGAGCCATCCTCTTTTGAGGAAGCTGTGGAGGAACCCGCATGGGTTGATGCCATGATCGAAGAATATGATTCGATCATCAGGAACAGTGCATGGGAGATTGTCCCAAGACCGGTTGGGAAATCAGTTGTAGGTTCGCGATGGATCTACAAGGTGAAGCAGGCGGCTGACGGGAGTGTGGAGAGGTACAAGGCGAGATTTGTCGCCCGTGGCTTCTCACAGATCGAGGGGATTGACTATGAGGAGACTTTTGCACCTGTCGCAAGGTACTCTTCCATACGGACGATCCTTGCTCTCTCAGCGCAGGTGGGGTGGCACATTCATCAGATGGATGTGAAGACTGCGTTCCTCAATGGAGTTATTGAGGAAGAGGTGTACATAGAGCAGCCTGAAGGTTTTGAGATCTTCAGCGGTGAGTCGCATGTGTGCCGACTCAAGAGAGCACTGTATGGGCTGAAGCAAGCACCTCGTGCTTGGTACACTCGGATAGACAGCTACTTCACCGGGCTTGGATTCTCAAAGAGTGAGGCGGATCCAAACCTGTACCAGATTGTGGTGGAGGGGAAGCTGTTGATCATCGTACTGTATGTAGATGATCTGATTTTGACTGGCGACGAGCGGTTGATACTTTCATGCAAGGATGATCTTGCACGAGAGTTTGAGATGAAGGACCTGGGCATCCTTCATTATTTCCTGGGATTGGAGATTTGGCAGCGCAGTGGAGGACTGTTTGTTTCTCAGGGCAAGTATGCCCGGGAGATTCTGGAGAGGTTCAACATGCATGGCTGCAAGCCTGTTGATACCCCTCTTCCTGGAGGTTGGAGGAAGGGAGATGCTACTTCGGAGGAGGTGGTGGATGCCACTGTCTATCGACAGTTGGTGGGGTCGTTGATGTATCTGGTCAATACTCGACCCGATATATGCTATGCAGTTAACCAGCTTTCGCAAGCTATGGTTAAGCCTACCAAGCTCTTTTGGAAGGCGGGCAAGCATGTATTGCGCTATATCAGAGGCACATCGGGATATGGTCTATGGTACAGACAGGAGGATGGAGTGAAGCTTTCTGGCTTCACTGATGCAGATTGGGCAGGGAGTCCAACGGACCGGAAGAGCACTTCTGGAGGAGTTTTCAGCATTGGTTCGACAGCAGTTTCCTGGTACAGCAGGAAGCAGAGATCCGTGGCACTCAGTTCAGCAGAGGCCGAGTACATGGCAGCTAGCTTGGCTGCATGCGAGGCTATTTGGATGAGAAAGATCCTCGCAGGTTTGTTCAGGTTGCATTTGGAGCCTACAGTGATCTACTGTGATAACCAGAGCTGCATCAAGCTCTCGGCTAATCCAGTATTTCATGATAGGTCCAAACATATCGACATCAGGTACCATCATATCAGAGATTGTGTTCAGCGGAGAATCATGATGCTTTCATATGTTCCCACGGAGGATCAGGATGCTGACATCCTGACGAAGGCGCTCACCAGGAGCAAGTTCGAATTCCACAGAGGCAGGATAGGGATTGCAGATAATCCATATCTTGCTGAGAGGGAGTGTTGAGAATGCAGCAAGATGATGGAGCTTAGTGAAATGAAGTCGCCTTCACTAAGTGGGCCCGCAGGCAAATTCTGGCGCAAAGTCTATTTTTAGACTATGTCTATTTTTAGACATACGGAGCATAATTTGGGAATTCTACTTGGAAATTCTTAAAGTATGCGACATGTCAGTAAAAATAGATGAGACCCTTATTTTTAGGACCCGGGCTATTTTTAGACTGATCTCCTAAAAATATGGAAGTCAAATATTATTTACCCTTAATAATATTTTGACTATAAACAGCAGTTTACTCTCTTGACGCACTTCAGTTTGAGTCATGGAGGTGGCTCATGCAACTGACACAAGGAATCACGTGGTTCCTAGGGTTTGATGGCATCTTGCATGGTTTACTTCAGTTAGACTTCAGTGGCAGAAGTTTTGGAGGAGTTAACGGGACGAATAGTGGAGTTGTGTTCTATTTATTTCAGTTGAACTAGTTGAGATTAGTTAACTAGCTAATCAATTAGATATGAGTGGAGTAAATTAAATAATATTTAATTTACTAAATATTAACTCATTAGTCAACTCAAGAACACTTGATTCACTACGATGCATGATCGATTCGGTGGAACCGATTAAGAAAGAGATAGATGAAAGAGAGGTGAGTAAAGCTATCGGTTGTGACTATCTTGTTGCTATTTGCAACACATAGATAGGTGGAGTAAGCTATGAGTATTGCAAAGTTTGGGGACGGTGGTTTATCTATATAAGGAGGCCATCACCTATGGCTAAAATACGCAATCAGGTGGCTATCAAGTGGCTAAGGATTGGAGCAGTGATTTGCTAGATCTAGCTTGATAGTGTGTAGCATGGGGAGGTAGTGCATGAGAGCTTGTGAAGAGTTTTTGTCTTATGATTGTTACATGATTTCTCCATTATAATATACACAATAGACGGGGTTTTCAGCTATAGGCTTTCCCCATACATACTGAGTTAATGTGTGATTGATTTGATGTGCGATTGCTTCTATATTATTTTCCGCATGTGACAATTAATTGTAGAAGAGGGTTATGTGTTATGCATGCAATTCGAAATTGATGTATGATCGGGTTAATCTTCATTGAATAAGTGATTTATTCAGCTAATTTCTACAAGTTGTTCAATGTACACCTCTTCCTCAATCACTCCATTGAGGAATGTTGTCTTCACATCCATTTGGTGGATTTTCCACCCCATTTGTGCAGCCAAAGTGAGAATCGATCTGATGGAAGAGTACCTTGCTATAAGATCAAAGGTATCTTTATAGTCTATCCCTTCTACCTGAGAGTACCCATTGGCCACAAAACTGGCCTTGTGATTTTCGATGCTTCCGTTTGCTGCATGCTTTACCTTGTAAATCCATCTCTAACCTACCACCGATTTGTATGTTGGTCTTGGGACCACTTCCCAAAGATTTTTTTTGATGATGGAGTCATACTCCTCTACCATAGCATCAACCCATACTTGTTGCTCTATTTCTTCCTCGAATGAGGTTGGTTCTATCTCTACTAGCTTGCACATCAAAGTAACTAGTGTACCGATCTGGTGACCTCCTCTGCCTCCGATGTGATCTGGGTATCCTCCACATTCTCTCCAGCATCCTAAAATAATATGCTGACTTCCCTGGTTCACTTCCTTCCTTCCTTGAATGTCTCTTATTGAGTGGTTGTCTCCACTCTCTACTCCTCTGGTTGTGGCTACTCTATAAATTACGACGGTTCTTCCTTTGGAGTCAACAACTCCTGATATGCATGCAACTAAAGCACCCTCTCAAGAGAACACTTCATTGCCTTTTCCTTATCGAACTTTACATCTCTACAAACAACTGTCATCCTGAGAGATGGCTGGTACACCTGATAGTTGTGAGGTGTATCAGTGTACCCCACAAATATGCTCAACTCAGCTGTTGGCTCTAGATTTTTCCTTGCTTCCTTAGAATCATGAGAATATACTGATGATCCAAAGACACTAAAGTGTGGAACATCTAGTTTCTTCCCTGCAAATCGCTCTTCTGGTGAACTAATGCTAAGAATATTGTGAGGACTCATGTTCTACAAATATATACCGTTGTGTTGCACGCTTCAACCCACATGTGCAGAGGTAGGTTTTGGTTATGCAACATCACCTTTGCAGCTCCCACAATACTTTTGTTCTTCCTCTCAGCCACCCCATTCTATTGTGGGTTATGGGGTGTTTTCATCTCTTGTCGAATGCATTCCTTTGCACATAATTTTTTGAACTCATTCGAGATGTATTCATCACTGTTATTTCTCTTGAGATCCTTCGCTTTTCTGCCAGTTTATTGTTGAGATTTATGATGTGTTGGAATAGGATCAGATGTGCTCTAGCTCCCAAAATTTGTGGAGGAAATAGAGTACAAAAGATCTCCAAGACCCATAAAGAGATTTAAGAAATTCCATCCTGTTTAAGAGATATTTAATTAATTAACGTTTTTTAATTAAGGGACCTAAGTCTACCTTATGAAAATTAAAAGATTAAAGTTAATTAAATTAAACCTGTGATGAAAATGGCTTAAGTCACACGGATCAAGCTTTATTTTAATATTAGCCATTGATTCAATATTAGATCACGACCGTTCATGTTTCAACGAGAAAAATATAAGAAGAGGGCTTGGGTTCAGTTGGAGAATACACACAGTGGCAGAGCACTGAGACTAAGTTGAAATTTCAGGGAGTGGTTTGCTAAGAATTTCAGAAGTGTTTTAGCTGTAGTGAGGGGTATTATTGGCGAGAGGGATGGTTTGATCCTAGGCCAAGAGAGTAACAAGAGGCAGAGAAGCAGAAAAATGAGCAGCTCAAAGAGGGCAGCAGCTACGCGGCACAACCATAGCCCAATAGAAGCAGCGCAGAGGCTTCAGGTGCTACGCAGAGCTTACGCAGGCCCAGAAAGGGCAGCGCAAAGGCAACAGGGGGCCAACAGGGTTGACGCAGGCCCAACTAGGGCAGCGCAGGGGCAACGTAACCCAGTCTGGGGTGACACATCTTTTTCCTGAGCAGCGTAGGGGTTGGTGTAGGCCAGTAGAGCTGACGCAGAGGGCTTCAGAGCAACGCCGAGGTTTCTGAAGATTGAAATGGGCTGAGTTTTGTTAATCCTGTTTGAGGGTGTGAATCAACCAATTTTTCTGTCTCCAGAAAAAAGTTATAGCTGCACTTTTATTTCTTTGTTGGGTTAACCAGTTGGTGCCCATATTTGTTTTACATAGAATCTACTTAATAATAAAAACCTTCGGCATCCAAAAGAGTTTATGGACATCCACTGGATGACAAAGAAACAATACAACACTGGTTTGAGTAAAGTGAAGAAGGAAGAAAAGTAAGATGCAACCTTGGCATCAAAGAGGTAGCAAGGGAGAAAGAAGCGAGATCTATCGAAGATCAAGTGTTTCTAGTGCGACGAACTAGGAAATTTCACCAGTAATTGTCATTAGAAGAAAAAGGACAAGGAAGCTTCCAGCTCAAAGGCTGTTGTGGCAGATGATGGCTCCGAAGATGATGTAGCCATGAGCGCTCATGAACCATGAAAGTGGGGCGACATGGATCTGTAGAGGAGCTATAGAGTGGAGGCAAGATCCTTGAGTAGCCCAACTCTTGGATCGCATATGAGATATGTGAGCCATAAGACGGTAGCGAGACAAGTGGAGCAGTGGGTGTAGAGAATCACAGATGGAGCAGAGGCAAAGATGGATGCTGAGAGGGAGCAACGTAGTACAAATGTAGCAGCAGCACAAAGGGGCTGGTGTGATTTCAGCAGCGCAAAGCAGGATTTATTACACAGTGCAGAGCTGCAGAAGCACAAAGGCTTTAGGAGGACAACACAACGTAGGGGACTTCAGCGCAGAGGCAGTGCAGAGGAGGTCTTCTTACGTAGTGTGGAGCTGTAGTAGTGTAGCATGCTCCAGATGAAAACACAGAGCAACAACCGATGGAGCTTCAGTAATGAGATGTTTCCCAACTGACTTGTCTGTCAAAGGTTGGGCAGGAGTACTTCAGTTGCTTACTCTCAGCAACTGAGTTCCAGTGCAGTAGTTGGCAGCACGATGAATAAATTTGAGAAGGAGCTGTAGTACGAATGTAGCAGTGGCAGTGGCAACGTAATGGGAAACAGTACGAGAGAACAACAACAACGCAGTGATGAAGGGAAATAGACCAAAAATCAACGCAGAGACCCACACTAGAGATCAGTGCAGAACTTCAGGGTGAAGTATTGTTGCTAGAACACTTTCCTCGCTAAGAGGGAGTGTTGAGATTTTTGATGTGTTGGGGTAGAATTAGATGTGCTCTAGCTCCCAAAATTTGTGGAGGGACTAGAGTACATAAGATCTCAAGACACAGAAAGCGATTTAAGAAATTCCATCCTGTTTAAGAGATATTTAATTAATTAATATTTTTAATTAAGGACCCTAAGTCTAACTTAGGAAAATTAAAAGATTAAAGTTAATTAAATTAAACATGTGATGAAAATGACTTAAGTCACACGGATCAAGCTTTCTTTTAATCTTAGCCATTGATTCAAGATTAGATTACATCCATTGATGTTTCAACGAGTAAAGTATAAGAAGAGGGCTTGGGGTCAGTGGGAGAATACACACAGTGGAAGAGCACTAAGACTAATGTGAAATTCTAGGGCGTGGTTTGCTAAGAATTTCAAAAGTGTTTCAGCTGCAACGAGGGGTAGTATTGGTGAGAGGGATGGTTTGATCCCAGGCCAAGAGTGCAAAAAGAGGCAGAGAAGCAGTAGATTGAGCAATGTAGAGAGGGAAAAAACTCCACAGCGCAACCACAACCCATCAGAGGTAGTGCAGAGGATTCAGGAGTTATGTAGAGCTTACGCAGGCCTAAAAAGGGCAGCAAAAAGGAAACATGAGGCCAGCAAGGCGACACAGGCCTAGCCAGGGCAGTGCAAGGGCATTGTAACCCAGTCTGGGTGACGAAGGCCCTTCCTGAGCAGTGCAGGGGCTGACACAGGCCAACATAGATGATGCAGAGGGATTCAGAGCATCGCTAGGGTTTTTGAAGACTAAAAAGGGTTGAGTTCTATAAATCCTATTTGAGGGTGTGAATCAACTAGTTTTTTCGTCTCCAGAACATAGGTATAGCTGTGATTTTATTTCTCTCTCGGGTTAACCAGTTGGTGTCTAGATTTTTTATACTTAGAATCTACTTAATAATAAAACCCTCCAACAGCCAGAAGACCGATTTTCCCGCATTGGGTTTTTCCGAGGATAATTGTCCAGAAAATCCTTGTGTGTCACTTTTTCATTGTGCATGTTTTTCAGTTTAGATCTATATGTTTAGTCTGTTGATGTATTTACTTCGATGTTAACGTTGAATATTTCACATTGATAACTTAATGTAGGTAGGAGAAGTAAATCTGAAAATTAATAGCACAATTTCTACATGAGATATTTATAAATTTTCACATTTATTTCTCAACAAGTGCTTTAAACTCAACAAACTTGGAGAATGTTTGGTCTTTCTTCTGCATGAAGAAAATCTAACACTTACGTGAGAAGTCATCTACAAATTTAACATAATACCTGTTCTTGGCAGTGGAGGCTATCAAGACTCAGGCCCACATACATCAGAGGGGATCCTTTCAAGGATTGCATGCACCTAGCTATCTCGATCATTGAAGGTGGATTTTGTGTACTTCCCCAAAGTACACGCTTTACACGTGTTATGCTTCTCCAATTCTCCTTTTGGAAGGCCCGTGGTGATATAATGCATGATCTTAAAATCTCCATGGTGCAATTGGTCAAGCCTTCTATGCCATAATTCACTGACATTTTCGCTCTGCACCTTCTCCGCCTTTGTGCTCAAAGAAAAACCTTCTTCCACATCTAACCTGTAGAGGTTCTTCTCCTGAAACCCGATCTAATTCACTTGTCACGTGGTGATGTGTGATAAGAAATCCTTTCCTTTGTTGAATATCACATCGTAGCCACGGTCTTCCAACACCATGACGGCCACGGTCTTCCAACACCATGACGGAAACCAAATTATTCTTTAGAACTAGTACATACTTCACATCCCTAAGCATGAGAGGGGAGCCTGACTCCCTCTAAAAGGTGACCATGCTGATCTCGGTCACGCTATACCTCCCATAATCTCCCATATTTATGTGCATCTAGATATCCTTCTCCTCCAAATTACTAAAGAAATCTTTTTTCCCCATCTTATGGAATGAGGCACCACTATCGAGATACCACACACTTCCCATTACTGTGCTTGTCATGCATGAAATAAGAGTAAAATCAAGTTCAAATTGTGAATATAGAGCTTCAACTACTGTTGCTCCTATGACATTCTTGCTTGCTTTCTTATGTGGACATTTCGTGGCGTAGTGCCTGAATTCATGACAATGAAAACACTTGATTCTACACAAGTCTTTATTATTTCCCCCTTGACTTGAATCTGCTTTGGATTTGGATTTCTTCCCTTTCCATTTCTTTTCCTTTCCAACCAAGGCAGATTATCCTCATCCTCAACCTTTGATGATGTGACATCTCTATTGCTTCACCTTATTTCTTCCTGCATCAGATCAGATCGTAACCACTCCCACTATAGTAGTTTCTCTCTACCAATTACATAATCCTCATAACTATGCCAGGTCTTGTGAAGACCCAAGAGGACACACGCTAGAAAATATTCTTCCAGGACAGTCACACTGACCCCACCAATTTCATCATGAAACTGTGTATTAAAACTGCTCATGTACTGCTGAAATGTTTCATTCTTTTGCATCTTGATGTTCTGAAGCTTCTCCTTGAGTGTCAACTTCCTGTGGTCACTACTGTTCTAGAAAAAAAACTTTCAGTTCTTGCCACATATCATACAGAGTCTTTTTCCCATGAAGATTCAAGACAATATAATCTGAACTCCCTCTAATATAATTCTCCTCGCTTGGGAAATACACTTCTTCCATTCTGTTAGATTATGTGCATCAGTAGTTGCTAGTTTCAGAACATCATTATCTATGAATTCCTTCAACCCATTGTCCTTCAGTACTGCGTCCATCTTTTCCTTCCATGCAACATGATTCGAGCTTCCCTCAAGGGCATACTCAAGCCTTAGTCCATTGAAAGTCATTCTCAGTCCTCAACAAATACTGCAAACTGATATGCAACCACAAATCCTCATGCAATGGAAACTTTGAAATATCTTCTCTACTATTAATCGAGCTCTGATACCATGTAGAAATTAATGTGTAGATTCTAAACTACTCATGAAATTTACTAAATCACAAGACTATAAGCTACTCTACTAGTATGCGGAAGAAAATTCACAATTGAGAACACACATCATAAACATGCATCAATATTCAACACACATAAAAAAATATTTATCTAAGGGAAATACCCTCCTCAAAACCCCTTACTATATTTATTGCATTAATCAAGTAATCTGGATGAATACAATTTTCTCTGCTCAATCTGCACCTATATCTTCTATCTTCTACATGGTTGATTGCTATAGCATTATTTTTCACCGTCATGTGAATAATGATTGTCTTTTTAGCCTTAGGCACCCTTTCCTCCCAGACTTGAACAAACTTCATAAAAAACAGTGTCTAAAATCCCATATGTGATTATGCCTAGAATTTTCTGCGTATATACGTGAGTCCATTCATACTTTTCCGCGTATGCCATTTAAATCATTAAAAAATATATAAATTCCTTATTTTCGAGTCAGGGTGATGGTTATTCCCGTAATTTAACCACCCCAACCCATGGCCCAACTGTTTCCAACTGCTGAAACTACTTTGAAGGAGTATAAAAGCCCCTCATGTGTATGGCCTAAGGGAGAGAGAAAATTATAGATATTATACTCTGTTGGATCCCTATTTCAAGTCTGATATTCCCATGCCTCCTGCACTTCCCAGGTATATTCAGGAAACCCTCGTTTCCTTGGAAATGATCATCATCCTATATGACATCTTGTGTGCACACATCTTGGAAGAATCCTAGCGAGGTGAGGGCTGGACAAATCCAGAGGATGGTCTACTCGAAGGTCGTGGAAGGATTCA
Organism: Pinus albicaulis; assembly: GCA_034641835.2. Classification (NCBI taxonomy): domain Eukaryota; kingdom Viridiplantae; phylum Streptophyta; class Pinopsida; order Pinales; family Pinaceae; genus Pinus; species Pinus albicaulis. The sequence goes on along the minus strand of CM076581.1, from coordinate 1,062,336,839 downwards.
GGTGATCTCTCCACTTTTTATTATCGTACATGCCATTTATAATGAGAAGAACCATCTTGTTCCCGAATATTCATGTGTTTACATCTCTTTATATATGTGTAAAGATTGTTAATTGAACATTCAGTATTGCTTATATGATATTATACATGAGTTACACTAACATCTAGGAACAATATATGCTGTACAACTAGTGTTTCGTATTCGTTCCTTCTTGATTTCTAGGTTACGAAGCACAAGGAGTTGTTGGGGGTTTGAACCCCACGGGGTCTACATCAAACATAGGAATTTTGGGTAAGTTCCACAACTAATTAAATCTAGTTATGAACATAAAATATAGGTTAAGTGAGTCCTTTTTGAATGGTATGCCCCTGATCTGTGAAGGTTGCTGACCCAAAAAACCTTTAGGGAGTTATTTCCCGAAACAGAAATGACGACTCTGTTGGGGATCACATTCTTGTGATGTCCCTTTTGGGTTGTTTAATATGTCTTGAAGGTTTCCAACAATTTCAATCACTTTTTCCAATTCAGTAAATATTTTTCTAGTCAGACTAAAGACTTGGTCTCTTGATCAGGCTTGACCTTTTTTATTTTTTCTTATTTACTTTTTCATACACATTTTTTCTTTTGCGCAGTCGCGTATATAAATTATTTTGTGTAAAGGAACCCGCGTATACGCGAGTTTCCTTTACCACAGTCACGTATGCATGCTTGTTGTAAAGCTGCTAAAGCACGTATGCCTGAGTGAAATTTCAAATTTTTGGTTTAGAGCTTTTTTGGTCTTGTCTGCCTGTGGTGACTTGTTCATGTGATATCTTTGAAGTCTCTGGACTATGTTTAAGGTGGTTTTATATTTGTTTCTCTCTTAATTTTCTGAAGACTGGCTCATTTGGTGAAGTTTTTGTTTGTTTTGCTTGCAATTCTGGCCTGAGCAGCAAGATCTTTTTCTGGAGATTCTTGGCTGTTCTGAGTATTCAGGACAAAGGGTTTTTGCTCATTTTCTCTTTCCTAACTTTATGAGTTGCTTTTCATCTCGATTTTTTCTTTTTATTGCATTTGGTTTTCTTGATTTCATTGACTAGGTCTTGTTGCAATTTTCAAAGAGTCTCTTTTTGATTCTTTGGAGTTTGAGTTTACCGCAAGTTTATGCTATTGGACTGAGTTGATTTTTTGGGTTTCTTGTCTTCCTCTTGCTCATACAAGTCCTGCTACGAGAGTAGCACAGTTGGCTTAGGGCATTTTGTTGAATTTTTTCTTGAAATTCGAAGTTTGCTTGACTCCGTAACTGGATAGTTTCTTGGTCTCTTTGAAGTCTCTTTTCTTCATAAAACTCAAAAGCCAAAAAACAAATTTTTGTTTCCCATTGCTTTTGTTTTGTTTATTGGTTTCTTTTCATCTTTGAAGCTTTATTGAAGTCTTTATTTTTCGGTTTTTGACTTGATTAGGAAGGGAGTATTCTTTTGATTTCATTCTATTATATCAAGTATGATTTTGGCGTCCTTATACATTGGGTTTTTGATTTGGAACTAGATTGGTTGACTGCCAAAAAGTGATTAAACCTTGGTATCATTAGAGATTTCTCTTTGATTTCTTAGATCTAGCATCTTAGGATTTTCATGCCATTAGTAATTTGCATTAGGTGCACATAAGCATTTTAGTCTTTTTCGCAACTTTTTGAGGCGTGTGAAGTCTGGTTATCTGAAAAGAAAAGTAAAAAATATAGTCTCGTAGAACTTGTGTAGACATCACCATTTGTTGAAAGGAAATCAGTGCATCTGCATATAGTTTGGTTTTAATTGGTTTCTTCTTGCGTCATACAAACATCATTGGTTTCACTTCCATATGCCCTTGACATAAAATAACAGCCAATTAAAATAAGCGATATAATTTAAAAACAACTAGCAATTTTTGTATTAAGTGTCATACATCAACTAGTTAGGTTGTAGGGCCTTGGATTAGGTGAGTGGAGAGTTAACTCTCCAAGGCCGCTCAAATTTTGAAACATAGAAGTTTATTAATGAGCGAAATACAACACTGTTAGGTGGACCGAGAAATCTCTCCTCCAGAGAGTCAAGCGCGAGGAAAAGTGCAGGCAAAGAAGAGAGATACCCCCTCTCCAATTTTCTGAATCTTGACCTAAGACCGTTCTGCCCGGCTGCTAATACGGATTGGTGTTCTTAGTTTCCCATCCTAGGTATCACACAGGTGACTGCGAGGGGGGAATACCTGTGGTACTTGAGGCAGACATTGTATCACTTCCAGCAGTGCTTCTGGAGGGTGCCCTCATTAGGGGAATTTTGAGGTCTAAAATGGGCCTCCTACGAAAAATGTACAACAAAAATAAACTTTATAACAACCAATAGGATTCAAGATGATGATGTCAACCATGGGGGATGATTCACCATTTTTTAAATAAAAAGGTAAAAATATTAAAAAATAATAAAATAATAAAACTACTTTTTCAACTCGTATTTTCAACTTATCTCCCGAAATTTTTACTCAAATTTCGAGCGGGAGTACTCGTTGGATGCGAAATTTAATTCCTCATCCAAGGAGTACCCATGTTGCATACTTTCGATGCGTCCTACTAAAAATGAGAAATACATGAAAAACGTGATTGTAATCACGTTCATTTTTCGTGTAGTAGGACGCATCGAAAGTATGCAACATGGGTACTCCTTGGATGAGGAATTAAATTTCGCATCCAACAAGTACTCCCGCTCGAAATTTGAGTAAAAAATTTGGGAGATAAGTTGAAAAAGTAGTTTTTTCATTTTTCCCTCTAAAATTTGATGATGTCATCAAATCTTATTTGATTCTTTCCACTATTATTATATAATTTCCTTAGGAGGCCCATTTTAGACCTCAAAATTCCCCTAATGTGCGAAGCTTGGGTACTTGTATTGGCAAAGGCTGTTGTTAGGAGGTCAACGTAACTGCTTCTGTTACCTTTGCTAGTGGATCTGGGTCGTAATTACCCCATACTACTTTCAGGAGGTCCTATTTTTTGCTTTATTGTATTTTGGTGTCCGGTCCTAATCACCCGAAGTAGAAATACTTGAAAGCCGCCTGCTTGGCTGTATCTTAGGGACTTTGTAGTGAGTGCTCTTTGCTCCTAGCTTGCTTAGCTTTATATTTTTTTGAGTCCAATAAATCTTTTAAAGTGGCTGACTGATATATTTGTCGATCCAGACAGCTTCATGGGTTGTCTCCCGCGAGTGCCAAGCCTTCTTCAAGAAGGCATAGGAGTAATTCAGAAGGTGGTTATCACCCGATGTTATCAAACACAGCAAAGAGAGATCCTCCATTAGGGCTTGAAGTTTCTGTAGCTGGTTCTGGTGTTGGTGTCAGTATCGAGAGGAGTACTCCACCCACCTCGAGAGTTTTATTTCCAGAGGAAGAAGTAGAAGTAGAGGAAGTACCTCAATCTCCTGAATCGCTTCCATCTCCTCTTCCTTATAGTTCTCCATTTATCATCGAGTACATCGAACCTGAGTCTGAGAGACTTGAGAGTCCTTATCCATCACATTCTTACCTTTCGATGGCCACGACTGGGAACATAGCTTCGGTTGTGAGTGCTACAAGTATTCAGACTCCTTCTAAATTTGAAGGAGGAGGCACTATTTCTATATCTTCGATTGCTTCTAGTGCTTCTGTGTTTGGATCTGGTTACACCCAAGCACAGGCTTCTCAATCTGGTCCCTTTTGTTTCGGAATGTTTGTTAGTGGAATTCCTCTGTTTTCCTTTTCTACTGTTGCAGCTGCATTTGCACCCATCTCCTCTATGGCTAGTGGATCAACTTCTTTTCAAGGGTTCCCCTTTGGAAGCTTGCATATTCCTCACTCAAATCCTTCCTTGGGGTCTTTTCTTTTTACTTCCTAGACTCAGAATTTTAATCCATGGTCTGGAGGTCAAAGTTCTACTACCTTTACGAGTTGGAACCCTATCTTTACATCAGTAGGGGTAGGGAATCAGTTTCTCGCTGGTCACCAAGCGAATGTTCCTTTCTCTTCGTCTAGTGCTTATCGGGCTTTTTCTCCTTTTTCAAATGCTTGGAACCCCTATCAGGGGTTTCCTTCTTCATTCGCTACTTCAGTGGGGGGAACTGGTCCAGTTTATAGTAACTCCATGTTGGGAGTGTAGTGCCCTAATCTAGTTGAATGACAGTAATATGAATTTTAACATTATTTAGCCCTAAGACCCGCACTTTATTCTTTGAGGACCTTAGGTTGAGGATCCGGACACATAACTCTATTATTAGTGGATGTGATTGATACTATGATGATAATAGCATTTATGGATATGCATGTTCTTTATTGATATGATTATAGCATTAATGGATATGAAGGTTCTATATTGATATCATGATGATGATAGATTTTATGGATATATATGTTTCCTATTGATGTTACAATGATAATGCCTTTGATGAATATGTTAATTTACCATTGATGTTATGATTATGATAAACAGGAGGGATGTGTCCCATATGTTAACTACTTACATTAGTTCTGATTCAAAATAAACAATGATGTGAATGTGTATGTCATGTTGAAGTTTCTAACACTGAGAAATTTGTTACTGATGATTATTGAGTATGACATGAAACAACCAAAGGCACTCGCATATGATGAGTGGATAACATCTGGTTTGATAGAAATTAACAATTTGTCTTTTATTTTCCAATTTCAGTTTGAAACTTGTTATATATATTACATATACTCTAATGATATGTCAATGGTTGCAGGAACATGTTAGTTTCTTGGCTGAATGACTCACATATGGGTGATGTGGTTGTAAAATTGAATGGAACAACATGGGAGGGGTGGAACAGTGTTCCTGATCTCACACACTAGCACTCCCGTTGTGACTTAGGCTGGAAAGGTCGAAATACCTTCGCCTTAAAGATCACGATGTTGTGAGGGTAGGTCCCAACTTTGGTTCGCTCACGAGGATTTCTAGGGGGTGCGCATCGAGGTGGATTCCTTGATCCCCAGCACCATTAGTCTCACTATAGTAGGCAACATAGAGATGATAGGGGTCTCTGTCATTGCACATGTAATTTCCCCTCGTAACCACTGGATACTTGAAGGGCAAGTGGTGTGGCACCCTTGGAATTTCAAGAGAAATTTTTGAAGGGCACGACCGACTTGACACCCTTGGTATCAAAAATAAATTCTTAGGCATGGCACCCTTGGAACTTCGAATGGAAGTTCTTGAAGGGCATGACCAACTTGACACCCTTGACATCATTAAAGAAAATAATAAATATAATCAATATATGAAAATCCAACTATTCATATCAAGTGATATAAGATGTTAGAACCAAAGGAATTAAATCAAGAATAAAACTTAGGGTAAGGGAGGAATAGGAGGAGATAAAATATTTTACCATGATAACTCTACCCTTTCCATGTTAAAACAAAATATTATGTACATAGGACTTAATTAGGCAAAAAGGGGGAAAGAGGGACATAGAGTTAATTAGAAATATTTATTAAAAACTTCATTAAGAGAAGAGAGTGGTGAATTAAAATAAGATTAATAAATTAAAATTTGAGAAATTTAGATAACTTCCATGTGGCAAGAGCCAAAATAAGAATATTCATCAAAAGAACAAATTGAGGTAGTTAGGGGACCAAATCTGAGAATTATCAATTAACTTCAATAATAAACAAAAATTAAAGAGTAAAAAGGGGGAATCAATAGACAACTCAGAGAAGAAATAGGAAGCCTTGTTGGGTTGAGGGAAATACTATTTTTATATGAATAATTAAGTAAATCATTTTGGAGAGTCTCGATGAGAGGGTGACACATGGGTGGGTGAATAATCAAATTTTGGGTAATAAAAAATAATTATTTATGCATGAACTTCCAAGTGTCACCTATGAAGCCTTCTATAAAAGAAAGGGAAATGGAAGGGAAAATGACCTTTTGTTTACCCTATTGTTGGATGGAGGAGATTATGTCATTTTGAGTGGTTACGAGCTATAGTGAGTTTGGTGGGATAGAGTATTATAGAGAGGGGACTCTTGAGCCAAGAGGGGCTCATCTCTATCAGCTAGCACATTCCTTCATTGTACAACCCCATTGCAGCTCGGGGGTCTGCGAGGAAGGAGAGTACCCAAGGAGTACGTTGGGAGGTCAACCGGTGGGTCATTACATTCGGATTAAGCATGACAACATTAAGATTGGAGGTAGCCGACAACAAAGGAGCTCAAGTAGCGGCAAGTCAAGTTTGGCTCTCGTCTAAGGGTGAACGATACATGTGTTAGTTATATTGTGTTTATTATGATGATTTCATTGAGCCTAGATCAACAAGTTAAATAGATGTATGTGTTATGAAGTTAAATTTATGGATTTTGATATAAGTGAATTAATTTTTACTGAGTTTCAAACTTGTATGATTATGGTTTAAATTCTTAGTTACTGTTTAATATATATATATATATATATATATATATATATATATATATATATATATATATATAGTTAAGGCCTAGTGCTCATCTACTAAAACATAGGGTTGGTCTCTACACTTGGTATCAGAGCAAGGTTCAACCTCTGGGACCTATAGGCCCATAAAGTATTAAGGTTTTCTTGTATTAATTTTTGTGTTTTGTAAGCTAATAAATACATTACTGTAGGTATGAAACTGAGTCGTAGTTGTGATTACTATACACAGAAGTCCGCAATAGTGATAATAAGCTAGATTCAAGCAAAGTTGCAAACTTATCTTATCTGGCAAATTTCGATTTACCCTTCTTTTAGGCAGCAAGATGACATGAAAAAAACCACAGAGATATTTCAACTTTGAAATTAAGGTTTCCTTTATCCTCCTCAAGGCTGCTTCAGATAATACGTTTGTCTTTCAAACTTCTTCCAAACAAGTGCAAAACGAATCAATAACCTTTGCTGTTCTGGATGAAAATTAGTTACTAGGCCGCAGACACAATTTATGTTAAGTCTTCTTCAAACGAATCTCCAAGTATATACGAATGAATACAGTTCCTTACTGGGGTAAGATCCAACAGAATCAAGAGATCGAAATAAAGTATTGCTTTTACTTCTCTGGTTCCATCAACAAATCACAGATTTGTCCCTTCAGAACTGATGCCGAAATTTAGAGCCTTCACAATTACAATGAGATCACCCATGTTTATAATAAGCCGAGAGGATCCCCACCTGAAAGATGGGTAGTTGTGTATTTTTTCTACGAAGTAGTGATAAATCAATTATGCATAGTGATTAGACTCGTTTCTATATATCATTATCAAGCATGAACATAGAAAAGCACGCATGCACTTACGATTGTTCTGAACTTTATATTTTTGGGTTGTCTCAATTCGATGTAAGATTTTCACATTTAAGATCTATGGCATACATAGTTGTAGGAAATCGTTTGAGTGCTACACAATCGATGTGATGGATCAAAACCTTATTTTAATATGAAAACATCCAAAGTGCTTTCGTTTTCCTGTAGTTTCAGTGTAAATTGAAGTGTAGTTTTGTTATTTTCGGCTCCTTTTCTGTTCAGTTTTATAAGACGGCTGACAGCTTTTGAAATAGATCCATTTCTACACATTCCACAGAGTCTAAATGTCCAATAGATGTCATTCTCATTTTTTTTTCTTTTCGAATCACAAGTCCCAAACATGTAGTTAACTCATCAGTGCCGACTAACTCAAAAAATTAGGATCAACATCAAAATCAAAGTTTCCTACACCTCCAGCTGTAGTTGCTGCTGCAATGGCTGCAGAAGCTGCAGTTGCAGCTGCAAATCCACTTCCAGCTTCTCCATCACCTGTAAAGATAGCAGAGCTGATAAGGACATCTGTACGAACATTGGGGCCCGCAGGCACATGAACAATATGATTGTTCTCATTACTATTTACAGATGCCAGAAGGGTAGCTAACTTCTCTGATTTCCATCATCATCTTCTCCGAAGTCCACAATATCAAGCGCTACATTATTTTTCTTCAACTTCTTACCAATCACCTCAAGAATATTTTTATCAGATTTGACAGGACTTCCAGTAAACACTATGATACACTGCTGCTGTTTTTTTTTGTTCTAACGATGTTTAAGAGCCAACTGTGCAATCTGAACACTAGATGTCAAATTCATTTCTCCACCAACTTCCAAACCATTCATGGATGAAAGAATCTTTCCAAAATCTCTAGTGGGAGTCACAAGGACACGTACACCTTTGCCCGCTGTAGTCATAATACCAACGGTATTCTCTGGATTAGACTGATTTTTGGCCTCGCAATTCGGTTCATGCAACACTTGAACAGAAGACCTGTCCCATGAACAAGAATTCCATTTATGTTCAATTTGGGTTCGCGTATCTCCGATTCCAAAGTAGCAAAATAACACACACATTTAACGAAGGGCTGTAGTGGCCGCCATTTTAACTGTAATATCTCATACTAGGCAATACTAATTAAGTGCCAATCCTGATTTCACTGCCACATATCATACATTCGAATGAACTCCAAGTCCTAAATTTCGGTATTACAAAAGGTATGAGCATGATAAACCTTAATTAAATGAGCATGTCTCAATTCATTCATGATATTTTGAAATTGAGTCTTTTAATAAATCAAATTTCTTCATTCGATTTTTACCATCAAATAATCTTTTTTAAAACTATAAAAAATAAAATTTAGCCACGCGTATGAGATATTTTTATAAAATTTAATCAAACTCAACTTATTTAAGATATATTTAATAAACATAATATATTTTTAAGAAAAAAAAATAACAACTCACAAAATTGGCATATGTGTTACACCATAGACAACCAAGTATGTTTCGTTGTTTTTTTTTATGGGCATGTTACTTTTATCAATACTATATTATATCATGTTATTTTAGTTTATATCATGTCAATATAGTTAATATATGGTAGGTATCGGAATGGATATGGAGAATGAGATTTTATAAATATTAAGATAATAAAAAATGGAGTTAGATAAGATTAGAGATGTGTATTAAAAATAATTTTTTTTAAACTGTTATTGAAAAGGAATATAATGATTTTTTTATATTTTATAAATATGGAAAAGTACATGAAAATCTCTCAAGATTCCAATAAGAGTTTGTTACCCAAGAATTGTTATATTTCGAGAAAACTTTGAGTATTAAACTAGATTTTATCTAATGAGGTTTTTATTCAAGAAGAGTGTGAATTTATTAAATTTGTGCAAAGTCAATATGTTTGAAATTTGAATTAATAAATGATTGAAAATTAAATTCTACATAATTAACTAATTAATTAATGTTCTCTATTGTTGCTTTGATGGTTCATAATTAACATGCTTATGAAATTAAGTTTTATGCCAAGCACAAATGAATTTTAATTGTGATGAATTTCAATTTTGGATTGAAGGCATATTATTAATAATAAGTTGTACTTCCATTATTGACACCATAAAATGATTAGAAACTTAATTTCTCCCCTTTACTATGACCATCTCAGTTTATGTTATAATAATTCTACCAACCACATCTATCATTTACATGACATAACGAAGTCTAAGCCGATTATGATAAGTCATATAAATTTTATCATTATGATTAAACCTTACAAGAAGGTTTGAAAATCATGAGTGAACTAAATCTTATAGAACTACTTAGCTTGTTTAAAAATTTTAATTGATTGGTTTTGTATTATAAGGAAAATCATGTTAAATTTTGGCAGGATTCATTGGTGAACCATGGTTAGAAGAAGTACAAGAAGGAGTGGGGCAACTAGAGGGCGCAACGTGGCGCCACCACAACAGTCAACTCCTGCCACCCCACCCAATGATGAGGAAAACATCTCAACACAAGAACAAATACCAACAGGAGAAGTGTTAAAGTTAATGAAATCATTCCAACACATGTCTGAGGCATTAATAAACCGTCTAGAACTAGATCATGGAGGACCAGTCATACCAAATGAAGCACCCCGAAACACTACAAGAAATGATGTACGTCGAGATTTGGAAAAAATAAAATTTCCAGAGTTTTGGGGATCCACAGATGGTCAATCTGTGGAGGCATGGTTAGAAAACATGGCTATGTGCTTTACCCTGAGAGAGTATACCTCAAACATGAAGGCCAAGATGGGTATATTCCAGCTAAAGGGAAACACACTACTTTGGTGGAAGACTTTATTACCCGAATTGGGAATGGATATCTCAACAGTAACTTGGGAATTATTTGAAGAAAAGTTTAGAGAACGCTACCTATCAGAGTAATTTCTTGAGAGGAAATTAAATGAATTCAATGCATTAAAGCAGGGGAGTCGCTCAATACCAGAGTATGAAACTCGTTTCATGGAATTACTCCGTTATGCCCCTCACTTAAACACTGAAAGACTAAAGGTGAACAAATTTGTGTATGGATTAAATGGTAACATCTGGGCTAAGGTTAGGATCTTAACGCCTCACACCTTACACGAGACAGTTCAACGAGCAATTATTGTAGAGGAGGAGATCATGAATAGTGGACCTAGTAAGACAAACAGGCCCGCAGGATCAGGAGTAAACAATGGAAATAGTATGGAACGCAAAAATTTTCAAAGGGGTCGTGTGCTCAATCATCAAAAGTGGTCTACTGGAACACCTTATAGGCACCCAACTCAGCAGCTGCATAGGGTACTGTTGTGACCAGCAACAACCCCCCTTTTATTTAATATTAGTAATAATACTAAATAAATGGGGACCCTTAGTTAAAAAATCCAAAAAATCAATTAGGATTTGTTTTCCTTTTCAAATAAAACTTTCTATCATAAACTTAGAGAAATCCCTGAGAAAGAACATTAAGAAACACTTAAGTTTATGATAGATTACAATAAAATTGTTCTTTAAACAAAATAGCGCATCCATCGCAAAATGGTATATATCTTTTATAAAACTGAAAATGCGATTTTGCGATTTTACGATAATGCGATCCCAAAAAGCCTATACAATAAACATATTGGTCGCAGATCGCATAGCACAGAAAACAGAAATGTTAAACGAATACCTTTTGCGCTATTTACAATTTTGCGCTTTTGCGAGATTTGCGATATGCGCTTTTGCGCTATTGCGCAATTTGCGCTTTTGCGCTATTTTACATAACTGCGATGGTTTCATTTTGCAATATTGCGATATTGCGACATTGCGATATTTCGATATTGCGCAGCAAATTGCAGATCGCAATGTCGCAGATTCATGTAGGTGCGTTGTTCAAAGGCAATCTTCCCATATATCAATATCTGTTATGCGCTTTAATGATTGGATTAAATGATTGGATTGGCAATTAATGGTAAATGAGATTTCGTTTTGATTGAAAGTCATTTCACGTTAAAATAATATATTTCATCCGCCTTTGCATTTAAAACAGTCTCATCACCTTTCTCATGCCATTACTCTCATTTAACTCGTAAAACGCAGGCACGAAGGAGCAAACGTCTATACAAAGCTTTCACAGAACATTATGGGTAAGAAGGAGAAGAGCTCGAATTCTGAAAACAGAGAAATGGCTTCACTATATATAGACACCGCTTGCAATAAGGATGCCGGTATATCCACTTGGGAAGGAATGTACAATTTGCTGGAGGAAGAAAACCCTGTGGTATTAAAAGTTACAGCTACATCAAGTTCTAGTAATACGTCTGAAGCAGCCCTCAAAGAACTGGCTTGTTCATTTCTGCATAGGATAGCGGCAAGGCCGAGGATTCTCCCGTATACGGACATGGTGAAATGGGTGCTGGACAACACCGATATTTCAGACAGGCAATTTAGAACTCCATCTCAAGAGCTAATCGGGTCATTCACCACGGAAGATGTAAGGCTGATGTATAAGTTGCCGGAACCTCATGCGACTTATAATAAGAAATTTATGGAAGAATTTGCCAGAGAACATGCGAATTTGTCAAAATGCACACAGGAATGGACCAAAAGAGATGAACCATTGAAGAAAAACAAACATGGGTGGACAATACCAAAAAAGGATGTTTTAGACGCTGTTCACAAGTTCAAATGTCCAAGTGGGCAATTTGACACAGTTTCTACCACAAGATAAGGTATGTAAGTTTGCCAAAATTATCCTCTATAGAGCTTTTAGAAGTTACTAAAGAAGCTGTTGTAAGGTCAGGAGTTCTCAGGGAAACATAAAGCTCTTCTTGAGAAAAGTCGGGAGTTGAAGAGACTTGAAATAACTGTAAGGCAAAATGAGGAAACATTGACCAAATTCAAGGCACTTAATGCTGAGCAAGAAAAAAGATGTGGAGCGTGTTCGGCACAGAGAAAAACTATTGTGAAAGGTCAAAACTATAAAAAAGAAACTACTTTGGCTGAAGTATGATATGAGAAAATGGTGAAGCAAAATCAAGATGAAATTTCAAAATTAATAACAGGGCAAAAAGCTCCAATAAAGGAAAATGCACACAGAAAAGGCAGCAGAGGAGGCCGCTACAGCGGCAAACACTCTTACGAATTGTGTAAATGATAATTTACACAAAGCAAATTTAATTTCAGAAACTGTTCCAGGATATCTCCCACAGGCACATCAACTGCAAACAGAATGGAGGCAAAAGGCAGAAGAAAGAGCAAAATAAATTCAAAGGCTGACAAGATTAAATTGGGACTCATACTGGGCGTACTTGGTAAAGCCACACAGTCAGCACAGTGTGCTTAATTGTATCATCAATGCTACAGAGAAGATTGCGCCTACACTTGCCGACTCTGTCTTTTCAGGACAGTTGAATGCTGAAGTCGGTCAACCACATCTTCTCAAAACTATGCTAGATGCCTGCAAGTTTAAAGATCAAGTTCATAGATAGTTAGATTTAGTTTTAATTTTACTGTATTTTAGCCTAGGAAAAGGACGGTCATTGAACCGAATCCTCAATTTTTGTAATAGACTATTTTTAGATTTAACTAAGTAGTATTTAAACCCTTCTCATGCATTTAGAGATGGGTCTTGGATCTTAATATTTTTTGACTTGGAGATTACATTTCTGTACTCCATTGTCTTATATATTTTTAAAAAGGATCACATCTGGTGATTTTTATGTGAAATTATCTTTGAAGTGTTGCATTTCTGTACCTTGGAATTTGATTTTGCATCAGAGTTACTGGATTAGAGTATCAGATTTCATTTGAAAGTCTTCAAGATGAATAAGGTATTTCTATCTGTTCACTGTTGATTTCTTTTGTCTTATGATATTCGCTTTAAAATTTGCTATCATTTATATATATTTGTCTTTACAACGCTTCTTTTTATATATCATTTCTGAGTATAATTGAAACGTTATCTTTCATAAGTATATATAGATGGTATACAATGATGAATGCAATATGCTAATACAACTCTGTTTAATTTCTTAAACAGAGTTATCTTTATTTTTTTCTGCACATTTCAATTTAAATAATAATACATTTTCATGGTTATTGTTAAATTGAAACAATCTTAAGTTGTATTCACATATAATTACCCGGGTTAGTGTTAGAATTTCTTTATTAGTATTTAGTTTAAATTAGATAGTTTTATTTCAGTTAATTTAGTCCCATTTTCACCCATCCAAACCAACCCATTTAGTTATAAGGAAACTGGTCCTTTAAATCCAGTCGGAGCCACCATACCAAACGGAAAAGGAGCTGTCCTAAGGTCCCGACCGGGTGGTTTTCCCCAATGTTTGAAGCAGAGATTTTATAGGCTTCAACATTTTTGGTGCTAGAAGGAGGGCATGAGCTATGAATGGCAAGTAAATCTTTACCCACAAGCCATTCTGAGAGCAAAACACCCTCATCAACTTCTTCAATTTCTTCTGAAATACAAAATCCTATAGAAGAAATTGCGAAGAATATTCATACACCCACTACCAAAATCTCAAAACATTCAGACAATCAAAATCTTGAGGCTCCTGAAGTTCAAGATTTAATTCATAAATTGAAAGGATTCTCATTATCTCTAGAAGAGTCTGAAATATCTGAAGGTAGTGTAACCTCAAAATTTGTTTCTTCGAAACCTCTTACTAGGCTTCAAAGTGAAAAACTTGGTATTTCTTCGAAAGAATTCCCTTTACCTAGTAGAGTCAAGACAAGAAAAACTCAATCGGAATCAGTGAGTGATATAAGTTCAACATCTAATATTCAAATACTTGTTTCTGAAATCCCATCTCAACAAAGTACAATTGTTTCCACATCATCTCCTCAATCATCATCTGCTCAATCATCATCAATCTCAACATCATCTATTCCAACAACTTCTATTCAAACACCACCAGTTTCTACTACTCCTCCAATAGTTTTTCCAATAATGGCTAGACCATGGGCTACTCCAGGGGCAGTCAACATGGCTGCACCTTTACATGATTTACCAGACAATCCTGGAAAATGGCTTCCAAAATTTAGCCCAGATCTTAACATTCAAGCTGAAGAACATATCAATAACTTTATGCTGGCTATAAATTTGAATGGAGTCACACATGAAGATGTTGTAGTTAGACTATTCCCTTATACTCTTCAAGGAGTAGCAGGATCATGGTACTTTTCATTACCATCAGGATCCATAACAAGTTGGGCCATTTTTGCAGATCATTTTTTAACCAAATTTGGAGATGACCGATCAATAGCAACTTTACTCAATGACCTCTCAAATTTGAAGATATAACCCAAGGAACCCATTAAAGAAATAGGAAGCCTTGTTGGGTTGAGGGAAATACTATTTTTATATGAAAAATTAAGTAAATCATTTTGGAGAGTCTCGATGAGAGGGTGACACATGGGTGGGTGAATAATCAAATTTGGGGTAATAAAAAAAAAAATATTTATACATGAACTTCCAAGTGTCACCTATGAAGCCTTCTATAAAATAAAGGGAAATGGAAGGGAAAAGGACCTTTTGTTTACCCTATTGTTGGATGGAGGAGATTATGTCATTTTGAGTGGTTACGAGCTATAGTGAGTTTGGTGGGATAGAGTATTATAGAGAGGGGTCTCTTGAGCCAAGAGGGGCTCACCTCTATCAATTAGCACATTTTTTCATTATATAACCCCATTGTAGCTCGGGGGTCCGCGGGGAAGGAGAGTACCCAAGGAATAGGCTGGGAGGTTAATCGATGGGTCATTACATTCAGATTAAGTACGACAACATTAAGATTGGAGGTAGCCGACAACAAAGGAGCTCAAGTAATGGCAAGTCAAGTTTGGCTCTCGTCTAAGGGTGAACGGTACATGTGTTAGTTATATTGTGTTTATTATGATGATTTCATTGAGCCTAAATCAACAAGTTAAATAGATGTATGTGTTATGAAGTTAAATTTATGGATTTTGATATAAGTGAATTAATTTTTACTAAGTTTCAAACTTGTATGATTATGGTTTAAATTCCTAGTTACTGTTTAAAATATATATATATATATATATATATATATATATATATATATATATATATATATATATATAGCCTAAATCAACAAGTTAAATAGATGTATGTGTTATGAAGTTAAATTTATGGATTTTGATATAAGTGAATTAATTTTTACTGAGTTTCAAACTTGTATGATTATGGTTTAAATTCCTAGTTACTGTTTAATATATATATATATATATATACAGAGTTAAGGCCCAACGCTCATCTATTAAAATGTAGGGTTGGTCTCTATAGGGAGGGGGTCCTTCTCCGAATGCTGGGTCACAAGGATTTTCCTATGGCCCAACCTTTTCTACGAAATCTTTCTGGCAACCCGGTGCCTCATCAAATCCAGGTTATTCTTTTCAGAATGTGGGAAATTCATCCTATCAGGGATGGAATTCCTAGGCTCCTCCTCGTTTACCATTTCTGGCAATGTTAAACTTGCCAAATTTGTCGAAATTGACTAATGATCCAATCCGATATAGTCCGGGGTGGCATCCGGTCCCCACCAAACTACCTTCAAACATTCCAAAGTTTGAAGGAAGAATAGAGAGGATCTGGCAGATCACATCATCACTTTTCATCTATGGTGTTCATCAAATTCCCTGATCAATGATTCAATTAGGTTGAGGTTATTTCAGCACACCTTGATTGGAAATGAAACTAAGTGGTATATTGAGTTATCTGGGGGAATTTTTTCCACTTTTGGAGATCTGGCTACCATGTATTTAAATCATTTTCAGTTGCCTATTTGTTATGATGCCAGGATTGAACTCTTGGCTAATTTTAAGCAGGACAAGGCAACCCACATTTCTGATCATATCCAAGAATGGCGGAGAAGGAAGAGGCTCATTAAAGCCTATATTCCTAATGAATTCCTTCTAGAATGGTTTTTTAAATCCTTTCAGCCAGATATTTCGAAGGACATATCCCTGTCAGGGGTATTTTATGAGGAACAAGCTATTTTTAGGGCCCAACAGTTTATTCTCAGTCTAGAGTCCTCAATAAAAATTTTCCTGATGCTCCTCACTCCAAATTGGACTTGTCCAAAGCTAAACCTGGTCCTCATGGTGATGGACTTATTGGGTCGATCGATAGTAGTGCAGCTAACCTGCTTAGCCAATTGTAGTAGTTGTCCATACAATCTGCTTCTTCAGGCCAGGCCGTATGTTTAGTGCCAACCTCTTCCCAAGCTTTGTCAATAAATATTGTCTAGACTTCAAACCCCAAAGGAAATCAACAATCCGAGGGGAAGAAGACAGGATGAAATAATAATAGGAAGAAAGGCAAATATGGGAAGGGCGATGCAAATAAATCCAACGAGCATGTTGGTGAGGGACAGAAGGATAAAAAGAAAGTGAAGTTTCCATGCAAGTTATGTACTAGAGATCATCTTACTCACCTTTGCCCTAAAATTCAAGATGTGCAACGCTTGTTAGCTCAACAAGGATCTTCAATTTCCCAGGCTATGTTAACAAACCCTTTTCCCCAAGGGCAACAGTTAGTTGTTGGTGCAAATGAAAATACTGGGGCTTCTTCTGGAGGCACCCAGGAAGGGGAAACCCCATCAAACATATATATGATGAGTGTTCACGCAGATATCGCTACGAGATCTCGTGATTATGGTACAAATGAGTCTTCAAAATCCAAGGGTGCTCCTAATAGTACTGAACCGCTTCACATTACGAGGCCCACTGTTGAGCCCATACCCTGATGCCAAAAGCATCTGCAAAGCGTACGACGATTAATCCAAATGCCAAGGCTGCCTAGAACTACTCTGTTGTATAAGATCTAGTGTAGAGTCCTTGTGCTATGTTTTCTCTCGAGGTGCTCCAATCTTGTCCAGCTTAGTGAAGTGCTCTTCTCACTGCTATTGGGGCTGTTGATCCGAAAAAATCTCTTATGATTACATTCGATATGACTAATTTTAAAAAGAAACTCCCACCATGGCTTTCCATATTAGATCATCATTTCGAAATTTCACTATATTTCGAACGGTCGTTGATGAGGGTGCTTCCACGTATGTGAGGTCTCTCACATGCTGGAAGGGAATCAGATCTCCCGCAGCTGTTCCATCATCCACTCTTCTGACTGCGTTTGATGGTCATTCTCACAGGCCGCATGGTATTGTACCGACTTTTCCCATCTGTGTTGGGGGAAAAACTGTAAATATATAGGTTGAGATAGTTGATGCAAGCTTGGACTACAACCTTCTGTTGGGGCGAAACTGGATTTATGAGATGGATGCTATTGCATCCTCCTTGTTTCGTATTATTTGTTTCCCTCACAAAGGGAGGATTGTCACAGTTGACCAACTGGATTGTTTTCCTGTAGACCTGAATGCATCTACTGACTCAATTATCCCTTTGGTGGATAATGTCAAACCACTTGTTGTTAATCTTGGGGTTGGAATGTATTCTTCTCTGATGGGTACTTTCGATTTTCCACCTCCTTCCGTTCATATAAATGCAATTTCATCCTCCAGGGCTCCTATTCGATGAGAGTTCTTCAGAACTCATTATTTTTTGGATCTTTGGACCTTACCTTCCCCTACTTCCACATTAGCGGAAGGTCAAGTGGGTGGAATGGCATTTCCGACGACTACAGTAGAGATTGCTTATAGATCTATTGTTGACTCTGTAGAATCCATTCCAGTTTCTCTTTCACCAGAGGAATTGGATGGAGATATGGCTCCGGCTTGGACACTTAGTTCTTCTTCTGCCCAGGATTTCCTAGATACCACTCTTCCATCTGAAGAGGCTATCCTGGAAGCTATGACTAGTATAGATAGACTGTGGGATGATTTGCATCATCGGTCTTACTTTCTACCAGACTTGAACGAAGTTGAGTCAAGTTTTCCAAGTCCTTAGTCTTCTGGCCCTGTTCACCCCGTCCTGAACCCTTTAGCACCAGCACAGGTATTTTCTAAAGGGAACATGGCTGTGATTTCTCCGACTATCCCGGTGAACATCTCCAAGGAATCCCAATGTTATCGAAAATGTTTTCATCGGAGTTGAATGTTCCTCTGAAGAGATTCAAATTTACACCGATCTCTTTAAAGAGTTTAGGGATATGTTCGCTTGGTCTTATGAGGAAATGCTTGGTATAGATCCATCTATTGTTGAGCATGAGATCAAGATCTACAAAAATTCTAAGCCTATGAGGCAAAAGCTTCGTCCGATCAACCCTAGGAAGGCTGCAGCTATTAAAGCTGAGGTAGAGAAGTTGCTCAAGGCATGATTTATTTTCCCCGTTTCTTTGACTAAAAGGGTTTTGAATCCAGTTTCGGTAGATAAGAAATAAGGGACAATTCGCGTTTGCATTGATTTCAGAGACCTTAATAAAGCATGTCCGAAAGATAATTACCCCACACCATTCATAGATCAGATTATTGACGAGTGTGACGATAATGATATTTTCTCCTTCATGAACGGTTTTTCTGGATATAATCAAATTACTATCCATCCTAAAGATCAGCACAAGACTGCCTTTATTTGTCCCTGGGGTACCTTTTCTTACAAGAAAATGTCGTTTGGCCTTAAAAATGCTGGAGCCACTTTTCAGCGGTCCATGTAATATGCCTTTCACGACATCAAACATATTATCGAGGCGTACTTGGATGATTTAGCTGCTCATTCTCGCAAGAGAATTGATCATCCTTCTCACCTTCGTCAAGTATTTGAAAGATGTCATTTTTACAAAATCAGGTTGAATCCAAACAAGTGTGTTTTCATGGTCACATCCGGTCGGTTGTTGGGGTTTATTGTGTCTACAGAAGGGATTCGGGTAGATCCCTTCAAGGTTGAGGAAATACTTCTGTTGCCTCCCCCATTGTCTATTCGTCAACTTCAAAGTATACAAGGAAAAGCTAATTTTCTGCGGAGATTTATCATGAATTATGCCGAAGTTACAAGAGGATTCATGAGATTATTAAAGAAGGGAGTCCCATTTTTGTGGGATGAATTTGCTCAACGCTCATTTGATGCTTTGAAAAAAGCATTGACCTCTGCTCCTATCCTGAGTCCACCTGAATATAGAAGGGCTTTCCTTTTGTATCTCGTATCAGCAGAATCTACTATCGGTATGGTTCTGGTTCAGGACGATGATGCTCTTGTAGAGCATGTTATATACTACCTTAGTCGAGGCTTGGTAGGACCTGAACTCCAGTATTCTTCGATAGAAAAGCTTGCTCTAGTAGCTGTCCATGCTGTACAATGGCTTAGACATTATATTCTCCTACGAAAAACTTATGTTTTGGCAGCAGTCAATCCATTTTAGTTTGTTCTCAGCAGGCGAGTGATTGGGGGCAAACACAATCAATGGAATGTGATTTTGCAGGAATTTAATCTTGAGTTTATGTCTGCCAAGTCCAAGAAATCATTAGTTTTCACAGAATTAATTTCTGATTTTCCCTATGGAGAGGAGATAGTTTATGATGAATCCTTTCCAGATGAGCATCTTTTTCTCATCTCTTTACAGGATCCTTGGTATGGGGATCTTATTGTATATCTTTAGACTGCGAAGTTTCCTTCAAATTTTTCAAAAGATGAGCGCCGTAAGTTGCGTCACCTAGCTAAAAATTACTTGATCATTGGTGATACGTTATACCATCGAGGGGTCGATTCGATCCTAAGACGATGCTTAACTCTCAAAGAAGCTGATGTTGTGCTGAATTATTTCCACGGTGGAGCTTGTGGTGGTCATTTATCTGGGCTTGCTACAGCCCAAAAAATCTTGCGTGTTGGATACTTTTGGCCTTCAATTTTCAAATATTGTATAGAGTCAGTCAAACGGTGTCATTCATGTCAAGTGTATACTCGAAAGATGCGCACTCATCCAGCTTCGCTCTTCCCAGTTGTCACTGTCGGTCCTTCTACAAAGTGGGGTATTTATTATACTACTTGTAACCCACCTTCAGCTAAAGGTCACAAGTACGTTATTGTAGCAGTGGACTACTTCACGAAGTGAGTCGAGGCTATGCCTAATTTTTGGAATGATGATGAGACATCAACTCTTTTTCTCTTCAATCAAGTTATTGCTCGTTTTGGTATTCCTAAAGATATTGTCACTGATCATGACAGTCATTTTCAGAACAACATGATGGATGAGTTGGCTCTAAAATTGGGTTTTTGGCAAGAGCATTTATATCCTTACTATCCTCAAGCCAATGGGCAAGTGGAAGCCATGAATAAATCCTTGAAGACCATTCTTCAATGGGCAATTGATAAAGCTAGATCTAACTAGAATATTATGTTGTATCCTGCGCTTTGGGCATACCGGATGTCAGTGAAAACTGTAACTGGTTTTACTCCGTTTCAACTAGCTTACAGGTTGTAATCAATATTTCCCATCGAGTGTGAGATTCCTTCTCTTAAGTTGGCCGTAGAACTTCTTCCTGACACTTCTAGTCTTGAAGAAAGCCTCCTTCATCTGGAACATCTTGATGAGAAGTGTCAAGATGCTGCCACGCTGAACAAAGCACATAAGAAATGGGTACAAGTTCAGTACGATAAAGTGGTCAAAACTAGGGTTTTCTCCGAAGGTGACCTTGTTCTGGTTTATGCCCAGGAAAAGGATGCCCTAGTGGCAGGTAAGTTCAAGTCTATGTGGTGTGGCCCCTTCATCGTTAAAAAGGTCCTCAAAAAAAGGAGTTTATACCTTAGTTGATTTTGAGGGAAATGAGTTGGCGGAGCGTAGAAATGGGCTCTATCTGAAAATGTATTATGCCTAGGCCTCGACCTGGCATCTTGCTTTTTGTATATATTTTTATTTTTGTTTTTGTACATGTTTGAGTTTTCGGTCTATGAGGTGATGGTGATGTTTTTGATCTGCTTTGGCAGGTTGTGTTGGATATCATGAGTCATTATGGTTTCGCCGATGGTGCTAGTAGACACACCCGGAACTTAGCTTCTGCGGCTTGGGTAGTTTATTATCCATCTGGTCAGCTGTTAGTTTCAAGAGGGGTCTGCATTGGTCTTGCTTCCAATAATATAGCAGAATACACTGCAGTCATTTGTCTACTCTCAGAAGCAATATCTTCGGGTGTTGATTCGTTGGTAGTATTCTTGGATTCCTAGCTGGTGGTGTCACAGTTGAACAATATATATCAGGTCCAGAATCTTTTCTTGTTTCGATTGTTTTTGAGGGTACGTTTTTTTTTTTTTTTGAATAATTCTAAATCTATTGATATAACACATAATAGTACAAAAATTCCCCTGCTTCAACTGAGAGATCCTGATAGCATGGCTTGAAGGTCATAGAAAGCATGAATCTGGACTGCCCACCGAGGGGAAACTAGTCTCGAAGGGATTTGTCTTGCCGCCTTCACAGGGGAATTCGACAGTTTTTGAGGGTACGTTTATTAAAAAAATCATTTCAATTTATAACATTTATTCATATTCCTCGAGCTAACAATCAAATGGCAGATTCATTAGCTAATCAAGCAATTGATTGGCATATTAATCATTCAATAATTTAATCAAATCATCAAAATCATCATACATTTTTACGCATTTGTTTCATCACATCATAAACCGTTGTATATATGTATATATCATCAGAATGTACAAAAAACTATACAAAAATTTGGACCCATATGTCCTACAAAATTAGGGCTTATGCCCGATCATGTTCAGTATCAAAAATATAATACAGTCATCCGATAAAATCTATGGTCCCTGCCCAACGTTCGTGTTCCTATAGAACACGATCGTAGCAGCCACACGACGGAATAACCACACCCAGTCTCGCGGTACCCCGACTACCCGCCTTTGGATAGCCTCTGGTAAGTCTTCTACTGTAGACATAGGCACTTGGCGAGTTAAACTCTCCATGTTTCTCTAAACAACATGTAGGGTCCTACCAGGGTCTTCAACATCCACTTCGCCTCTGCGACATTTGTGCCGTGGGTATCCTTCAAGATGAAATGGTCCCATATCTATATCATGGTCATATAATTTTGTAAGTAATTCAGAATCCAATAAAAAACATGTTTGTTTTCAATTTTTCACATATATTGAAAAAATCAAAAAATCAATCAAATACTGCAGTCTTACCAATTACGCCCCATGCTATGCCAGGTTGAAGGACTAGGTCTGGATCACCGTGAAAATCCATCCCAGCATAGGGATAGTCATCCACTGCAATAATCTATTCTTCCTACCATTGGAATAACTCGTCGTCCCATGTAGTTCGGGGCACTTCACTTCCCCCCAGTCTCTTCATCAGATCAGCCCATCGGCCTATTCTTGGATCTCTAGGGCCGTTGATGGATGAGATGACTTTGGGTCGAAGCCCAGAAATCTTCTCAAAGAAGAATGTCATCAAAATGGTTCCATACCCGAAATGCTTTGTTTTAGTTTTCTGGATGGAGTACAGTTGTTTTTTCATGTTTTTTAGTAGATTTGTACACCAATCAAAGAGGTGAACTAAGCATTCCCCAACTATACTCATCTGTGTTCTCGACGCTTGGTGCAAGGAAGCAGATCCTATCACCCTGCCAATGGTAAAAAGGAGAATTTTCATATGCATCTCTGATAAATCTTTGATTGCAATTTGAGTCCCTACTTTTTGAGATCCCTCTACACAATAGATGTGGACATAATCATCCACTGTAATCCCTCCCAAAGGCTTGCCATGAAAATCTACTGGATCTCCTCTTTGGGAGAGTCCAGTAATAAAGTAAATGTCTTCCACCTCTGTGTGTATGGGTATTTGGTCAATCATGAAACAATCTTCCTTCGGTTCCTAATGATTCACCAACATTTCAAGTAATCGGACGATACTTTTCATATTTGGCATTTTGAAGAATTTGAGCAATCCACAGTTTCGGAGGATATTGAACGAATTTTGATCCCCCATGACTTCTTGGTCAATGGCACTGTGCTCACGTTCCCTCCAAGAAATAGTCATCCTGAAAAAAATCATTTAATTTCTCATTAGGTTCATTTTTTCCAAACATGGTCTGCGCATACGCGACTTCCCTTGTGGACAGTCGCGTATCATACGCGGGTTCGTCCACATGAACCCACGTATGCGCAGAATGCTAAATCAAAATAAATATTTTCTACAGTGAAAAATCAAAATTTTTAACCTATTAATGGATGAAATTAATAACAATGATGAATTTAAGGCTTACCTAGCTAATTCGAGGATGTTTGATGGTTGATTGCTTCTGATTTGAGGAAAGAGGTTTTTTCTCCAGAGCTCTTTTCTCCAATTCAGCAAAGTAACAATGAACCAAATATGAGGTAAAATGTGTATTTATGCCCATAAATTGAATTTTTTTTGCAAAATTTCATTATGCTTATTTTTCACATTTGTATTAAGCTGCATAACCCTGTTGCTTGTAAGTGTTGGGATAGGTATATTTTCAGGTACATTTTGTTGACTTTGAGATTTTTTCTAGTTTTCGAATCCATGACCGCTGACCTATCATGGCAGGTATATGATCTTAATTTGGATATAGGTTAGGGAATCCACTTTTTGTTGCATTCTGCATTCTAGCCTCCATTCTAATCACTTGCCATAGGGTCGATCCCATTATGTCATGAGTACTTAACCCATTTCACTCGCTGATTATTTAATCATGACTTAGTGGTAGAGCCTTCCTTTACATGGGCTCCCTAGTTAGTTCCTCGCTAGCACTTGTCGCCCACGCTGCACTTTATGTAGGCTTGGGAGTCATATTTAGTCCCGCAATGACTTATATGTTGAAGCATTCTTCTTATTCTTCATTATCATTTTTCTGGCTATTACCCTAGAGGCTCCCTGGTGTTGTTGAGTTGCATTACTGCATTGCATATTGACTACTTGTTTATCTTGGCCTTTAGCCGGCTTCATTTGGACTCGATGTTTAAGCCATCTTTTGACCTTGACTCTCTGTACAAAGTTAACCATTGCAAAGCACTTAGCTATCGCGACTTGATACCCTTGTTACTCATGGATGGAACACTCTTTTGAGTATCGCTTACTAGTTTTCGCCACCTTGCATTGAGCATAGGATTGTTCCTATCCCAAGAACTAGTGCATCTGTTTCCTGATACTCATTCTATCCATTGTACCATAGCATTATTTTATTCTTTTTCAGGCTTACTATATGAAAAAGGCAAAAAAATAAAATATGTTAAAAGAGCGGGAATGAGATGTTACTTCATATTTTGATGGTTGTTATAGTATCAGTTTGTCACCCTTGAACAAAGCACATAACACTATGTCTTTTCCTCATTTGAGATGGTTTTATTTTTGGCCTAGGCGATGCCATAACCTTGTTTCACGAGTTAGTTCTCCCCCGGTTGGTTATCTCTTCCAATCATATGGAGAGTTTGTTTTTGCCTCCAGCATAACAGACTTATACAGTGTTATTATTTGCTGCCATGGTCATCATGAGTCGTGCTTTTTTTCAAGGGAAGTTAACCCTGAGTCGGCCATTCTGCAGTGTCTCTTGACTTATTTTTTCAGGCCTTCCCATTTTTGTCAGTATCTTGTACTATCACATCAGATGTTTGGTCTTCTGCTCGTGCTGGTTTGAGAAGGTCTCCATTGACTTCTTGCAAGCAAGTTTGTCTCTTATCAACTACGACATATTGCTCTGAGAGTAAACCTAGAGCTGCACCCTGGCCCTATTTACATCATTGATAGGTGACCTTGTACTCAACATTTGATCATCATTATGGGTCTTTGACTAAGTGGTTTTCCTTGTGTTCAACGTCAGCATACATTATCACACTTGGGATTTGTGCAATACCTTGATTTCCATTTGACCCTATCGGTGGATATCTCACCTCTTTATCAGCTTTCATTATTGGTTGGTTCAGAGGGTTTCTTCCATGCGCTAGCTTCATCTTGTGCATGTCAAAAATGTACTTCGGGTTGGTTCCTTCACTCTACTTCACCGATTCCTTCCAAATCTTGGCCTGCTGGTTACACTCACATTGGACTGATGTGGGATGCCTCAATGCCTTCCTTCTAGCAGATCTTTTCCCATCAACTCCGACTCATTGCTCTGGGAATAAGGTCTAGATTCTTTTTGTCAGTACCTTAGGGTTTGTAGTCATTAGTGGCAGACTCTTCGCTGTCGACAGTGAGGATTCATTATTGCCTCTTGATTGATAGATTCTTACAAGTGTTTGACCTCAACTCATTCATTCACACTTTTTAGATTGTATTGGGGCACCTTGACACTCATTATCATTATCGGTGGGTTGTCTCGCGTTTGTTAATGATTTACATTATTGACTGGTAATCAAACGATTTCTCACATGGTTGAATTCAGCTCATTTATTCCCATTGTGAAGAATTGTGCCATATTGATCGGTGAAGACCTTGGGTTTGCACCAGCATGTTTCGGTTCACTTTTGACAGTTCATCCAGTTTCTGCCAGTGACGACATCCACCTTTATATGTTGCAGTGTCAGTACAACAACATATTATATGTTGGCTCTCGAGTTGTGTGATTGTACCATGTATTTCACCTCTTATGATTTGGTACCTGGAGATTCAGTTACTTGTGAGATCAACTATCTATTACAACATCATTGATCAGTCTTCTATATGTGATATTTGGACTTGATTTCGACTTGTACTTCCAGGTAGTGATCAGATGATTCACTATGTACTTTCCAGTTCAGCTATACTTGTATACATTTTGGATCTATAGACATGCTTTTCTTTCACTGAGCATGTGTATGCCTGCCTCAGACATGAGTTGACTCTCTGACTTCTTTCATGGGTTTTTGGCAGGCTGAAATCTGGTGAAGTCCTCTCTTGTCTTCGCAAGGTTCTTTCTATGCACATAATATATTTCGGCCATCATGTACCCCTTCTGACCTCATATATTAGGGGGCATCTGTTATAGCATCATTTTTCACCCTCATGTGAAAAATGATTGTCTTTTTGGCCTTAGACACCCTTTCCCCCTAGACTTGAACAAAATTCATAAAAAACAGTGTCTAAAATCCCATACACAATTATTCCTAGACTTTTCCGCGTATATATGCGAGTCCGTTCATAATTTTCCGCGTATGCCACTTAAATCATTAAAAAATATATAAATTCATTATTTTCAAGGCAGGGTGATGGTTATTCCCGTAATTCAATCACCCCAACCCGTGGCCCAACTGTTTCCAACTGCTGAAACTACTTTGAGGGAGTATAAAAGCCCCTCATGTGTATGGCCTAAGGGAGAGAGAAAATTATAGATATTATACTATGTTGGATACCTATTTCAAGTCTGATATTCCCGTGCCTCCTGCGCTTCCCAGGTATATTCAGGAAACCCTCGTTTCCTTGAAGATGATCATCATCCTATATGACATCTTGTGTGCACATCTTGGAAGAATCCTAGCGAGGTGAGGGCTGGATGGATCCAGAGGACAGTCTACTCGAAGGTCGTGGAAGGATTCAGGTGATCTCTCCACTTTTTATTATTGTACATGCCATTTATAATGAGAAGAACCAGCTTGTTCCTGAATATTCACATGTTTACATCTCTTTATATATGTGTAAATATTGTTAATTGAACATTCAATATTGCTTATATGATATTATACACGAGTTACACTAACATCTAGGAACAATATATGTTGTACAACTAGTTTTTCATGTTTTTTCTTTCTTGATTTCCAGGTTACGAAGCACAAGGAGTTGCTGGGGGTTTGAACCCCGCGGGATCTACATAAAACGTAGGACTTTCAGGTAAGTTCTGCAACTGATTAAATCTAGTTATCAACATAAAAGATAGGTTAAGTGAGTCCTTCTTGAATGGTATGCCCCTGATCTGTGAAGGTTTCTGACCCAAAAACCGTCAGGGAGTTATTTCCCGAAACACTGATTGAACTTGACCAATACTTAGCCAATGTCAAGCCTTCCGAAGCTCCTAATTCCTTGTGTTGTTCCTTGAGGAATTAGGCCCCTATTAATTAGGAGTTCCTCAATATGGATTGTGCAATTAATTTAAGCCTTCCTTTAACTACATGCATGAGCTGCACAATTTAGAATATTATACAACTGATAGTACACTTCCCTTGAACTCCAATATCAACTGAGTAACTCGAATTTTGTGCATGCATGAGTTAATTTAGGCTGATTTATCAGTTAATGGGTTGAACACTAAAGTTTCACCCCACGGCTAGACCTCCTACTAGTTTCTCCAATAATTGGAACTAGTTTAATTAACCATAACTCAATTTATCTGAATTAAATTGTTACAAGTGAAATTAACTCAACCTAGGCTCCTAAAATTTAGGAATAATTGTACAAAACTCAAGTTCATCTTCCAACTCGAATTAACTAAGTGATAATAACTCAGTTAACTCATCCAAGTTGTTTGTTGATATGGAATTTCGATTTTTCTCCTAAATTGATCAAAGAAAAAAAAATTAGGAACTTCTTGTTGTATTTTCAACACTAAAGATATTCGACCACCCATAAAATTCTCTATCATCGGCCATAAGGATTATGATATCCTCCAACCCAATGTCTTTCCGCACAACCAAAGAGATAACCCTCCTGCCAAACTTGTATATTATAATTAGTTGATATCATTTTTGTTTTTTTAAATATATATTCCGAGTGAATTATGGACTTTTATTTTCATAGTAAAAATCTATTCCCTTTTATCAATGGAACTTATCTCAAGTTCTATGTTCATGATTTGTGTCCCAAGTAGCGTGGGTTCATGTTTCTGGAGATTAAAAAAAAAAACTATTTAATTTCTTTTTAGAGTAAAAGACTATTGACATCTTATTAGGTCATGTTTTTGCATGGGAATGACTATTATAATTAATTCTTATGGACATTTTTTCTTTTCAAAACCAAATTCTCCCGCAGTTTAATTATTCTAGGTTTTGGAGTTTACAACTCATAATTCTTGAATTTTTTTTATTGAAATTAGTAGATATGTGTTAAAATTAAAAATTTGAGTTATACAATTGGCACAATCAAAAATCACAATTTTGTTCCAAATGATTGAGTGTAGATGCTAAATTCTGCGGCTATGGAAATTTTTTGGTGTCGAGCAAGAAGGCTGCAACATGTAGATTCAATTTTTTGTCTAGTTCTTTGAATTTTTCCCTTTAGTTGTATTTACCGGACCTGTAAAAGCGACTATGCCAAAACTAATCCATTTTGTCTTTGCAACTTTGCTCATTTTACCAAATATTTTATTCCTTATGTGTACCTTTTCACCTTTAGAGGAAATTGCTAGTATAATTAAAAACCATGTTTATCTTGTGCCTATTTTATATTTGTTTTATTTTTATTTATTTTAATAATATTGTGGAGTATTTAAATTATAAAATTGAATAATTATGTCTTATGGATATTATAATTGAAAAATATGTTTATCTTGTAGCTACTTTATATTCATTTTTTTGGTTGGTTTTATTCATATATAAAAGAGATGATTTTCAAATATATTTTAGTTTTTAAAAGGTTAATATTGTTAATTTTTGCAACTAGAGTCAAATTCCACTTTGGACAACTTAGATGGTTAATATTATAATTTCATTAGATTCCTATTTTCTAGAGGACCAAAATTGACCTATAGATCGCCCAAATCGGTTAAGAAGTTAAGTTATGAATTATTTTATTATTTTTATGGGCCGACCTAAACTCATGTGGATTCGGTCAAAGCCCCAAGCGATCCCTCACAAAGTTATAAATAGAAGTGACCCAAAGTTCATTTGCACACATTCACTCATGAGATATTCTTCATGCTATTTTGGTATTGGTTCATATTTTTTGTTTTTGGCTTGCATAGGAATGTCAGGAGAATCTCACGCAAAGGATCACGATCATAGGCAGGGTCTTGCATCTGATCTAGGTATTATGGGCCATAACCGTGGGCAGGCCATGGACAAGTAGCGGCTGAGCTGAGCCAAAACCGTGGGCAGGGTTTGTCAAGGTTGTGGTTGAGCTGGTAAAGTCACGAGCAGATCATCTTCAAGGTGTGGCTAGGCCTTCGAGCTAATCAAACCCTTAACCGAGGGCACATAACATCTAGGTCATAGTTAAACGTGCTTCAGTCATGGGATAAGAGTGTTGAGGCCATGGTTAAGAGATTTAATAAGCATATATGGATTGGATCTCATTCAATTGATTGCGCGGTGCCTTCATCCTTCTGTCACGCAGTCATAGTCACTTCAGAACAAACTTCGACAACATCCTGGATATAGATCTAGGACTTGGTAGCTAAGATCACTTGGTTTTGGTGATTCATCAGAACCATGCTTTTGATATTGTAGATCTGCACATCTATAGATCCGATTTGTTTGTTTCCACTGCATATATGTATTAGGCTCATTGTAACCTTTGCTGAAAATGTTTTATGACGATCTATTGAAGAAGAAGATTCAAAAGGGGTTTCTCCCATAATGGGGTTTTCCCATGGTATTGGACCAATCTGCTGTCTCTTATGGTTTTGTTGTTGTCTTCTTTTTCACTGCATGCATTGTTCTATATTCAATTATTGTTTATGGTTATTTACGCTACTTATATTTGGATGCACTGTTAATGAAAAGTAAATTGGGCTAAATTAATTGATTCAACATAGAACAATATTGAAAAATTAACATGGTATCATATCTAAGGTCAAGGAAAAGCCCAGGAGAAGACAAGCAATGAATCCCTTGTTATCAAAAATATGATCTACAAGTCAAGGTCAAGATGTCTTCCTCTACCTTCAAGGAGCGCGAGAAACTGGATGATGCATCTAACTTTGCTGCATGGAAAGCCAGATTGGAAATTATTGCTGACAGCAACGATGTGTTGGAATAGATTCAAGGAAGGATGCCTGAGCCTCTAGAATATGCCTCTGTCACCATCAAGAACAAATATAAGAAAGGTGAGTCCAAAGCAAAGAAAATCATAGCTGATGGTTTACAAGATAACTTGCTTATGTTGGGAATTTAATAAAATCTAAGGACATGTATGATACGATATCTGGCATGTATGAAGTGAAAAACCTAAATGAGATCATCACCTTTAAATACCAACTCAAGGAAGTGAAGATGAACAAAGGTGAAAATATTCAGTCTTACATTATAAGTATCTCTCGTCTTAGAGATTAACTGCAGAGGGCTGGAGAGAATGTACCTAACAAAGATCTGGTTGTCATGACTCTTAGAGGTATTCCTTCTATTTGGGAAAATTTTATCACTAATATCAGTAACAACAACATTCTTCTGTCATTTGATGAGATTTTTGGAAAGCTCACTCAAGAAGAATTAAGAATGGTAACAAGAGGGAGGATTCAGAAGCATGAAGAAAGAGAGCCTGCTGCATATGTCACCCACACAAAAAGGAAAAGGTAAAAGTAAGGCCCTTCAAGAAGACCTCCTCCTCAAAGCGTAAAAGGAAGGAATGATAGATCACTAGCCCATATTGTATGCTACAAATTTCACAAGAAAGGTCACTATGCTCATGATTTTCCTAAAAAGAGAAAGAGGCCACGATACAACACCAGAAGAAACTACAATGATAAAAGAAGAAGAGACAATCAAAGGTACAACCACGACATAAAATATGAAAGGAGAAGATATTCTTCAAGCGACCATGGAGAAGAACATCACTCTCAAAATAAGTCAAGGGCTCCCAGGTATGAAATCAATGTTGTGAATAAAATGGAATATATTCTCATTTCTCCACTTACTAGTTCTTCTCCACTGGATTCGTGGGATAGTTGGCTGGTTAACAACAAGGCCACTCATCACTTCTATGGATACAAAGAATTCCTCTCTAATCTGGTGGAGAGGGAGACAAAGCTGAAAATTATTCTTGGAGATAACTCCACTCATCCCGTAAAAGGATTTGGATCTGTCAAGTTTTAGTTGAAATCTAGGGAATCAATATTGCTGCATGATGTTATGATGTTCCAGGTCTAATGAAGAACTTTATTTCTATATCCGCATTATAATATAAATGGATGAGGGTTGCCTTCATCAATGGAAAGGTATTATCTTTGCCTGCTGATTCACTTTTGAAAGATGCATTCACATTAGGTCTAAGATTTGAGGGACTCTAAAAATTCACAGGATGGCCACTTCTAGCAATGGTTCTTAACACCAATCATCTCAGTGAATTATGGCACTACAGGCTGGCTAATATACACTATGATTCTCTTCTGAAATTGAAGATACTAGTATAAGGTATTCTCGATGTTCAAGCTCAACATGATGGAGTTTTCAAGGTTGCACAAGTGGCAAAAAAACAAGGGGAAAATTCACCTCTAGTAAGAACAAAAAAAATGACATCCTCTATATCATTCATTCAGAAATATTTGTTATGATGCTTGTGCACTTGGTTGGTAGTTATCTCTATTACATTACCTTCATTGACGATTTCTCAAGAAAGACATGGTTGTACTACCTCAAGCACAAGGATGAAGCCTTCGAAAGATTCTAGGAATTCAAAGCTTTGGTCGAAAATCAATCAAGAAAAATAATCAAAGTTTTCAGGTCTGACAACGAAGGAGAATACATGTCAAAAGGATTCATAGCATTCTGCAATAAGGAAGGGATAAAGAAGGAAAATATTGTACCTTACACACCTAAACATAATGCCTTAGCTGAAAGGAAGAACCAATCGATATTGGAAGTTGCTTGTGCTATGCTTCATGATTAGAAGGTACCAAAATTTTTGTGGGCTAAAGCCACACATTCTGCTGTATATGTTCAAAACTGTGTGCCTCATCAAGAAATTGAGAAAAAAGACTCCATAAGAAATTTTTACAGGCAACAAACCTAACATCAATCATCTTCGCATATTCGTATGTCCAATATTCTTTCATGTGTCGAAAGAGAAAAGAAATAAGTTGGAAGCCATAGGTAGAAAAGGTATGTTTATGGGTGACTGTGAAAACTATAACGCTTACATAATATACATTCCTGGTCAAAGGAAAATTGAAATTAGCAGGGATGTAACCTTTGATGAAAATGTTTCACTTAGTAAAGAAAGAGAACTTCTTTTGCCTCCCAAGGAAGATGATGATAACAAATACATTCTATATGGTCCTTCTATACCAAATTCTGAAGATATTGACACTCCCATGGAGCCTATGGATCTTCTAGATCCACCTCCTCGTGATCCTCCTACAAGAAAAAGATTTCTTTGGCTTCACGACACTCTACATGACAATGAAATAAGCATTCCCATTCGCCATTCATTCAAAGAAATGAAGGAACCTTGTAGCTATCAGGGATATGTAGCTGCTATGAGTACCTTGATTCAAGCCGAACCATCCTCATTTGAAGAAGTTGTCAAAGAACTATTTTGGAAGGATTTATGGCCAAGGAATACAAATCTATTGTGAAAAATGATGTATGGGATGTAGTGCCGAGACCGCATGGCAAGTCTGTTGTGACATTAGAATGATTATTTAAGATCAAGCGTGGAATTGATGGCAACATTGAGAAATACAAACAGATGTTCATAGTTGAGGTTTCTCTCAGAAAGAGGGAGAAGATTATGATGACATATTTCCTCATGTGGCTTGATATACAACTATCCATTTGACAGTTTCCCTTGCTACTAGTCAAGGATGGATCCTTCATAATATGGATGTAAAGACCACTTTTATCCAAGGTATTTTACAGGAAGAAGTGTATGTGGAACAACCAAAGGGATTTGAAGTAGAATATCACATAACACATGTTGGTAGGTTGAAGAAAGCATTGTACGGATTGAAGCAAGCTCCCCGAGCTTGGTATGATTGCATTGACATCTATCTAATGAGTCTGGGTTTCACAAGAAGAAATGTTGATCCCAACCTTTATTTTAAGTTTTTCCAAGCTTTTCCAATGATTTTGGTTCTATATGTTGACGATTTATTCCTAACAGGAAGTGAACTTCTGATGGTAGAATGTAAGAGGAATTTAGCCTCTGAATTCGAGATGAAATACCTTGGTCCCATGCACTACATTTTGGGCCTTGAGGTGTGGCAAATATCTAACAAGATCTTTCTCTCATAGGGAATGTATGTAGTGAAGTTGTTGGAAAGGTTTGGTATGACCGAGTGAAAATCCATGGCTACTCCTATGGAGATGAATTTCAAGAAGTTGTGTGTAAAAGAATCTAGACATGATATGCAAAATCCATCCAAGTACAGACAACTAATTGGGGCTCTGATGTTCCTCGTAAACACCTGTCCATATATGTGTTATGCAGTTAACACATTAAGAGTTCATGACTGAGCCCCTTCATGCGCATTGGATTGCAACCAAACATGTATTGAGATAATTACAGGGATCGATCACACTTGGTCTAAGATATTCTGTTGGAGATATCCAACTTCATGGATACACTAATGCTAGTTGGGCAGGTAATTTCACCGAAAAAATGAGTAAATCTAGATGTTGTTTCAGTCTTGGTTCTGCCATGATATACTGGATGAGAAGGAAACAAAACTCAGTAGCTTTGAGAACCACAAAAGAATAATACATTACTGCTAGCATGATTAGTTGTGAAGTTGTGGTTAAGGAAGCTCTTTGGTCAAGTCTTAGACACTACAATGATATAATGTGATAACGAGAGCAAGATCCATTTGGCAAAAAATCTTGTATTTCATGAAAATTCCAAGCATATCGAGATTCAATATCACTTCATTTGTGACATGGTACAAAGAGGAGTTGTTAGAATCCACCACATATTGAATGACGAGTAGATAACATATAAGGCTCACCAAGGAACTTCCGAAGACAAAGTTCTTGGTCTTCAGAGAACAACTTGGACTGATGGATGTAACCCCTCCTGATAAGGGGAAACAATGATCGAGGACACTGAGAAAGCTCTTCCTAACCCGCTTGAGCTCTAGGGGTGAGGAATTGAGATGAAGGGCTCTCGGGGTTGAGGGATCTCTGGACAATATGGCACTTGCCTATCTATTACCCAAGGTTGAGATGTTGCTCCCCTATCTTCATAGGGTCGGAGATGTTTCTCCCCTATCTGGTCTATGCAGAGTATACCCTAGTTGGCATCATACCCTCGAGCAAGGATTGATGGGAATACCACTCCTCATTTGGCCAATGAGTGAGAGTGTATTTTCGGTGTGCAACCCAAGTTGATTATGATGCAAGTGTTCTACCAATTGAATGATGAGATTCATTGATGGGAAGATTGGTAGGCAATGGGATTGGGTTGACATTTTCTCCCCTTTCATGATTTCGGGTTGAGATTTAGCTCCCCGATGAGGACCCAGGATCAGAGATCTGCTCCCCTGTGTGTTAGATTATATTGTTGCTAGGTACAGGTGGAAGCTATTGCCCCCCCGTTTCTTTTTCTACTAGATTCGAGAAAGTTTCAACAGATGGAGTTGAGCCGTGA
Source organism: Pinus albicaulis (assembly GCA_034641835.2). Taxonomy (NCBI): domain Eukaryota; kingdom Viridiplantae; phylum Streptophyta; class Pinopsida; order Pinales; family Pinaceae; genus Pinus; species Pinus albicaulis. The sequence goes on along the minus strand of CM076581.1, from coordinate 1,062,302,130 downwards.
TGATACCTTGATGTAAAGATCTACAAGCAAATACTACTAAGTGGAATTATTCCTAGTTGAGAGGGAGTATTAATTATTTCAACTAGTGTCAAATTCCACTCTGGAAAACTCATATGGTTAATATTATAATTTCATTAGATTCCTCTTTTTGAGAGGACCAAAATTGACCTATAGATCGCCCCAATCAGTTAAGAAGAAGTTAAATTATGAATTATTTTATTATTTTTATGGATCGACCTAAACTCATGCAGATTCAGTCAAAGTCCCAAGCGGTCCCTCACAAAGTTATAAATAAAAGCAGCACTAATTTCATTTGCACACATTCACTCATGATATCTTCATGCTATTTTGGTATTGGTTCATATTTTTTGTTTTTAGCTCACACATGTACATCAATATAAGCTCACACAAAGGATTGGTATAAAAAATAATGTCTCACATATGATTTGGGTGTTCTCGGCCATAACCACGAGAAGGTAGTGGCTGAGCTAAGCCAAAATCACGGGCATGATTTTTCAAGGTCACAATTGAGCTGGTAAATTTGCGGGCATACCATCTTCAGGGCGCCGCCATCTAGCTTTCGGTTAAGGGTGCTTCATCCGCGGGCACAAAACATTTAACTTGCGGTTAAGGGTGCTTCAACCGTGGACACAAAACATCTAGCTCGCAATTAAGGGTGCTTCAGCCGCAGGCTGAGAGTGTTAAGGTCGTGGTTAAGAGATTGCATATGCAGATCTAAATTGGATATCATTCAATTGATTGTGCAATGCCTTCGTCCTTCTGTCACACACTCACAATTGCTTCAGAATAGTCTATGACAACATCTTGGATTCAGATCTAGGACTTGGTAGCTGAGATCACTTGGTTTTGGTGATTCATTGGATCCATGCTTTTGATATTGTAGATCTGCAGATCTATACATTTGATCTATTTCTTTCCATTGCATATATGTATTGGGATCATTGTACTCTGTGCTGAAATTTTTTTATGACGATCTATTGAAGAAGAAGATTTGAAATGGTTTCCCCCACAGTGGGGTTTTCCTTGGTCTTGGACCAATCTGTTGTCTCTTATGGTTGCGTTGTTGCCTTCTTCGTCACTGCATGCATTGTTCTATCTCCAGTTACTATTTATGGTTATTTGTGCTGCTTATATTCAGATGCACTATTAATGAAAAGTAAATTGGGCTAAAGTAATTGATTCAACATAGAACGATATTGAAAAATTAACAAATATCAACTTTATATCTTTTATAATATTGAAAAAATATTTAAATTATAAAAATAAATAATTATAAATATATGTGTAATATATTTATTTTATTCCTACTCTATATTACAAAATTTCAATGTGAAGTTTTCATTTATTACATAATTTTGTTAAGTTAAAAACAAATGCTTAAACTACACACATATTTAACATTAATTATAAAATATTATTTATAAATTTCAAATTATTAAAATTATATATATATATATATATGTTTGGGTGAAACTATATTATCATCATGTCCAATATAGCACTCCGATCAAGGCGGGGAATTGAACCAATGACTTCACATCAACGAGTGCCTTAATTGAGAATCCAAGCACCATCTATCCAATACCCATTGAAAAAATAATAATATTCTTTTGTCAATGGGTCTTGGATAGATGGTGATTGGATGCTCTCTTAAGGCACTCCTTGATGTGAAGTCACTGGTTCAATTAATTAAAGAATTTTGTAGTGCATTTTATATAACACTATATAAATCCCTTCTTAAATGATAAATTACAAATTTCTAAGAGGGATCTGTACCTCTTTTTTAGTGCAAAACTTGAGGAAAGGTTTGCATATCTAGAAATTTGATTCCCTCGCACTCTTGGTCAATCTGGAGTTATGATGGATTTATGTCGATTTTGAGCAAAATACCAATAAAATTCTTTATCTATCAGATTTTCTATAAAACATATACACAATTTACATTGAAATTTTTATTTATGATCACATTCTCCACATTAAAATGTTACTACATGCTCCCTCATATTTGAAATTATAAAACATATACCAATAGGATATAGTCTCTCACTAACATGCCCCCCCATATTTAGAAGTAGGAAACATATATTAATAGAATATAATCTCTCTCTGTAATTATTTTTTTTATTAATATTTTTGTTACACCTCTCTCTATATATATTAAAATGTTGCATGTCAAATTCATATCAAGAATTGAAGGAATTACATATTGCTTTCATACATGTCAAATTCATAGTAAACATTGAAGAAATTACAAATATCTGTGATACCTTAATGGGAAAGAACTTATTAATGGAATAAGGTATCTCTCCCTATATATATATATATATGTGTGTGTGTGGGGCGGGGGGAGGGGGGGGGTTAATTTTTTTGTTAAGAAGAAGAAGTTGTTTTAACATCAACCTGGCTAAAGATAGCCTATGAGACAATAAAATATTTTAATATATATATTTTTTTGTAATATATGTGTGTATATATGTGTTAATTTTTTATTCATAACATCTACACTTATATATATATAGACTTAGAGGAACCCAACAATTTGCATGACACTTTGGGATTGAACCCGGGTCTCTCGAGTTTCAATGATTTCACATTTCTCAGATTACTAAATATGCATATTGAAATATTTTTTTTTATGATACATGTTGAAATTCTTAGTTATTAATATTTTTTAAATATTGTATATCATCTCTATATTAAGAATGGAATAAAATATAAGAAAAAAGTTAATTTAAACTATTTTATTTTTCTCTATATAAAGTTGATATAAAATTATATTATTTAAGATGGATATTAAAATATTTTATATATGATTGACATTGATTTTTTGTTATTAATATATTTTTGTTTTAAATATTACATGTCAATTGAACATTGAATCAACTACACATCATATAACACCAATAATATTTTTAATATGAATTTATCAATTCCATATTAAGTAGTGAAGGAATTACATATCTCCCTAATACTAAAAAGTAAATTAAATTTATTTATTTTCAATTACTATTTTTAACTTGTTAATGTAAGAATTATTTTAACCACACATCATATAACATCAATAATATTTTTAATATACATTTATCAACTCCATATTAAGTAGTGTAGGAATTACATATCTCCCTAATACTAAAAAGTAAATTAAATTTATTTATTTTCAATTACTATTTTTTTAACTTGTTAATGTAAGCATTATTTTATTATTTTTTAACTTAAAGTTAAGTGGCAACATCTTCCTCATATTGGGGTGTAGAGCACCTCTTGTTGCAAAAATGTTCACACTTTTTTTTTTTCCTTTTTTCACATGGGGTAAAAATTATATTGCATTTGAAACAAGAAATTACATGGTTATAGGGGAAACTTGACTAGATCCAAAAATACACCCTCCTAAGGGAGGCAGAAGATAAAAAGCTTCATAGTACTTCAAAACATACCATACATCTACTAAATATACAAGCCATAGAGACCATAAGAGAAAAACAAGGAAGTAGAAAACTGTGAAACCTTAGAAATAATAAGAGTAAAGAGACTAGGAAGAGGGATCCAAATTTGTTGTTGCAACCTCGGTCGACTCCTTGTTGCGGCCGGTTAGCTGCCAATAGTAGGAGGAATTCCTAAGTGCTTCTTGATGCATTCTAGTCACTGGTCTAGGTATGTCATGCACTCATGGAGATGCTCCATATAGAGGAGGTCCTCTCTATTCTCATGTCGATCGAGGATAATATTTTCCAATAGGAATTTCATATGCCATTATAGGCCCATCATGTGCATATACTATTTGAAATGACCATATGTGTACCTTGTGTTAGGCACTAAATAAGATAAATCTGACAATACCTTAGTGTCCGAGAGGAGGTTCCTTTGATTGGTTCTTTCCCTCTCGACATGAGAGAGTTCTTATTGAATGGGGGACGAGGTAAGATCCTAAAAACTAGCTGCTACTTCTGCTACTCTATGATGAGTTTGTGTGATCCCATTAATATCCCTTTCTTGATAGTATGTTGTGCCCTTGATGGCCCGATCTCGCTGGCATGGGATGGAAGTTGCACAAGGATGCGAAGAAGGAAGAGGAACAAGTAAGGCTGTGTTAGGAGAGAGATAGAGATAGATAAGCCTAAAGGTAGGGATGGCACGATAGAGCCACGACTGTGCCTCGAGATGTGGCATGTGCTTGCAGAATGGGGGGTGCCATAGTGGATGAGAGAGGTCCAGTAGATGGTAAGACCAGCAAAAAGGAACACCATAAAGAGTTAGGAGTTGCAAAGGGGGGAGAGAATCTCTCAGAAGTGCAAATGGTTGGTAGTTAACTGAGGTGGAAATAAGCCTGAGTTGTGAAGAATGACTATCCATACAAGAACACTAAGAAAATGATACTTAAGAGAAAACCAGGGGGAGAAGGTTTAACTTGCTTGAGGGATGAGCCACTCTACTATGATGGAGATTCACTGGTGAAGAGTGCGCTAGCCTGCTTCAGAACTATAGATAAGTGGTTGTGTAGAGAACCCCGTTATCGAACTTAGCAAAGTATTAGTGGAGATGGAGAAAGGAAGTTGTTGGCTTTGTGGAGAAAAGTGTGTTGACAACCTAGCTTTCCCTTTCTCTAATTCCCCTTGGGGAGCTAGAAACAAAGAGTCTTTGCAAGCACGAATCATATAATTATGCTAATGTAGGTTTTCCTTCTCTAATTGAATTATTGCATTGCGGTGAAAAATGAACCAACAATACCACGCGATGAGATTTTGTATTTACTCTTTTGCACTCATACTTCTTGACTAAGGTGGTCAAACTTGGCGGAGCCTTGAATTTCCATGACTATGGGAATTGAATGCCATTTCTAAGGGTGGCAGAGTGTTCTTACAAGACAAAGAACACATACAATCAAGCAAGGAGATTGCGAGCTAGGAAAGGCAAATATGACAAGAGTGCAGATGACAATAAAGGAGTTCAAAATGCATGGTGTTGAACTACGTGTGTAAGATGCTCCCCATGCCAATCTATTGAGGACATTAATTAGTTAGGGCGACATGCTATCATGTCTATCATGTCCCCCTACCGAATAGCCAGGTGAGATGACAACAACCCATCCCCACCCTCTTGCATGCGAAACACCCCATCCAGGGAAGTTTTTTCATACTTCATCAAAAATTCTCATGCAATTTAAAATCAAGTGAATAATAATTAAAATTAATCATTTTTTTAATTTAATCAATTATTTATAATTATTATTTTCATTTTCTTAAAAAAATATAAATAAATTTCATTTTTCATTTTTACATCGAAGGTGTTCATATGATGGGTTTGGTTGGGTAGATTTGACCAATAAGATCTGTGTATTTTCGTCCTCCTCATTCAAAATAATTGTCCTCCTCATTCCAAATAAAAATTGAGGTCGTCATGAAATTAGCTGGGAAGTGTGTTGCCATTTAAAGTTTTCTAAATCTCATATTTAATGAAAAAATAAAGATTCTAATCTCTAAATTTTGGGATATTTTGATTTTTCATTAGTTTTTAAATTAATTTATCATAAAATTAAGTCTTATTAGATTTTGAAAAATAAATCTATAAAAATATTAGAATACTAATTTATATTTTTTATATTTAAATGTTTAATATTAATTTATAATAAAAAATTTAATTACACCAAAGGTGTTGATCAATAAGATCTATGTATTTTCGTCCTCCTCACTCTAAATAAAAATTGACACTTGACACTTGGCACTATAACCGCCATGGAATTAGTTGGAAGGTGCGTTGTCATTTAAAGTTCTCTAAATCCCATACTAGATGAATGAACACTTGGCACTATAACCACCATGGAATTAGTTGGAAGGTGTGTTGTCATTTAAAGTTCTCTAAATCCCATACTAGATGAATAAGCCATAGTCTTAAAAACCCACAAAATAACCCATAAATTCAGGTAAGATTATGAAAAATTCTGAAGATTTTTGAAAATATGGATTACAGCTGTTAAACTTCAGTATTTTGGGTGTCCTGAGGGTTTTTGATGGTGCTGAATCCATTTCCACCATCAAAAATGCATTTCAAACACTCAAACTACCTAATTTTTTGATTTATTTTAACCGATTCCAGCAAAAAAAACTACCTCCTAGGCTATTTTGTGGCGTCGGTAGACAACTCCAAAAAATAAAGATTCTAATATCTAAATTTTGAGATATTTTGATTTTTCATTGGTTTTTAAATTAATTTATCATAAAATTAAGTTTTATTAGGTTTTTAAAAATAAACCTATAATACTAACTTATATTTTCTATATTTAAATGTTTTAATATTAATTTATAATAATTTTTTTTTATATTTAGTATACAAAATTTTAATATATATTATTAATATATAAGTATTTTTAACACTTGGCACAATCATGGAATTTATTAGGAAGCTTGATGTGTTCAAAGTTTTCTAAATCACAATCTAAATGAAGGAAGAAAGATTCTAATCTCTAAATCTTGAGATATTTTGATTTTTCATTGATTTCTAAGTTAATTGATTATACAATTAAGTTTTATTTGGTTTTAAAAAATAAATCAATACAAATATTAGAATAATATTTTGTTTAATTTTTATATTTAAATTTTTTAAATTCAATTTATAATAAAAAATTAGTATTTACTATACAAAATTTTAAATATATTATTAATATATAAGTATTTTTTATTCTTTTATTATCATTATACTATATTATGATGGAGCTTCAGATAGAGTTAATATATGAAAGTTTTAGCCAAAACCAATGTCATTGGTGTTGCTTTTACCCCAAAATGACAAATTGTGGGGACTTCTATGGTGATTTGAAGCATCCAAGGATTGATAGTTTTATTCACAAGCCTAACCCTAAGATCACAAACACGGATTTCACAGACACAACCTAGAAATTGGTTGGTGAATTCAAGTTTGTCTACTTCAGAAGATAACTCCTATTCGAATTTTTTTAATGTAATTGCATAGGTGAGATGTGCTACCCATTTGGCTTGACTTAATTTTTTTCTTCTAAAAGGACTTTTATATTATCATGGTTTCCATATTTACAAGGCTTAGAACCTAGAAGTTCAAAACTAAGAGTGTCACCTTACTCAAGTTCCACCTCCTATGTTTTTATTCCATTCCTCTTGCTTCAACACTGGACTGTATTGAAGGCTGGAAGAGTGTCTCTCTTTCCACCTCTAGAAGAGCGTCACTCTACTCAAGTTCCACCTCCTATGTTTTCAATTCCATTAGTCTTGCTTCGAGACTGGTATGTACCGAAGGCTGGAAGAGTGCCTCTCTTTCCACCTATAGAAGAGTGTCACTCTACTCAAGTTCCACCTCCTATGTTTTCATTCCCATTCCTCGACATTGGATTGCATCGAACTGAAAATGAAGTCTTTATGAAAACCAAAAATAACATCTTCAATCCTAATAACAACCTAATTCTGCTCATCAAATTCTACTCATCATTCATTAAAATCTAAGTGACTTTACATATCTGAGTGGCTTTAGATATCTGTGATCTACATATTCTTATAAATAATTATTTTTTCTCCACTCATAGAAACAATTAACAATGCTTGCTTTTGAGTGAGTGGCTTGATGATCTTCCCAAATCTTCTATTCTTTAGATGTACCTTTAGGGACAATTGCTAGTATAAACAATATTAAAAATTAATTTATATAATAAAATTTCTTTTCAAATATATGATGTCAATTTTAGTGAATTTTCTTATTTCCATTTCACTTCTAAAAAGTTTAAAAATACATTTAAAAATATATAAACATTTCAAAAATTTAATAAAAAAAACATAAATACCTATTTATAACAAAATTCATAAAATAAAATTATATATAATAATAATCTTACATTAAATTAATTTATAAAAATATAAATGTTGTTATTCTCTCTCGTCTCTTAAAAAAACACAAAATATATGATCTTTAATCATTAAACATATTTAATATATCTCACTGCCTAACCCCTATAATTATTAAATTATGTTTTTCATTAGAAAACTTGACCTTCAATTTGTACCACTTCCATATATTAACGAACTTATCTCTTTAAAAAAACACAAAATATATGATCTTTTATCATTAAACCCATTCAATATATCTCACTACCTAATCCCTATAATTATTAAATTATTTTTTTCATTATAAAACTCATTCTATTTTTTGCCACTTCGCTTTTCATATATTAACGAACTTCTTATATCATCAACACAGCTGGGCCAGCACTCCCAATTTAGGAGATTTAAAAAGATTAGTCATCAGCAAACAATGTATAAGCCTCGCCTACAAAATACAATGTTTGAACTCTTTTCAGCTCTTATACCTGAAAGCACCTAAGTTCTTCAACTGCAATAACTCCTATATGCTCTTTACCCGCACATATTGAGATGCAGTAAACTGCTCCCCACATACCAATGTTTCCAAACTGTAACTCTTGTGACTTAGAGCACCCAGTAACAATTAAACATCGTAGTTTTGTGAAGTGTGCCAAACCCTATGTGTTATTCAACTTTACACATTCAGACATGACCCTGACAAAAACTTTTCCCAAAACGTACCTTAGAGATGTCTGCAAACATGAACCTATAATATCTTTATCCAAAGAGACCGTGGAGTCTGCAAGGTTGTTAAGGTACTTTTTCCAAAACGTACCTTAGAGATGTCGGCAAACATAAACCTACATCAACTTTTTCCAAAGAGACCGTGGAGTCTGCAAGGTTGTTAAGGTTTGCTCAGATAACATGGGATTGGTGCAGTGTACAAGCCTGACAACTTTTTCCAAAGATGCCTTAGAGTCTGCACGGTAGTTAAGGTTTGCTCGAGAACATGGAGTTGGTGCGGTGTACTAGCCTAAAAACGTTCTCCAAAGATGCCTTAGAGTCTAAGGGGCGTAGTGTATAAAGCTTTGACATTTAAATGTTAGTGATTGCTCTAAGTTCGAAGAACTGTTGTTGACAAAGTGTTTCAACGCCTAAATGTGAGTGGTTGCTCTAAGTTAGAAGAGCTTCTAAGTAAGGAAACATTGATATCTTCGAAGGTGGGACTTCAACGCCTAAATGTGAGTGGTTGCTCTGAGTTAGAAGAGCTTCTAAATATGGAAACATTGATATCTTCAAAGGTGTTGTGGACAGAGGAATGTGTGAAGCTAAAGAGCATACAAGGGTTGGAGCAGTGGATAAAGCTTTGACATCTAAATGTTATGGTTGTTTTGGGTTAGAAGAGCTGCAATCATCTAAATATTTCCATACTTGGGCAGCTCTTCTTACTGGGAGCAATCTCTGTCCAATCTTTGTCAACTGCTCCAACACTGTTATGCTCTTCAGTTTCACACAAACGTCTCTCCATAACTCCTACAAAGATACCAATGTTGTCATACTTGGCAAGGCTTCTAAGTCAGATCAACCACTATCATTTAAATGTGGAAGCTTTGTCCAATGCACTAATCCTCGTAACATCTTCAGGTTCACACAACCGTTAACAGGTAACTCCGCCAAAATACCGATGTTTCCATACCTGACAGTGCTTCTAAGGCATTCGAAGCGTGGTCAGCTGGTCCAATCCCCGTATTCAGCTGCACACGCCCTGTCCAAACGTAGCGGCAAGTGAAGAGGTACCTTTTAAAACGGAATTGTGTACGTTTTAAAACGGAATTGTGTTTAGTGTGATTTTTTGGAATTTCAGGTGTTCTTTGAATCGGGTGAAAAAATTTGAGGTAAAATTTTGATTTTTGTTATTTCAACTGATTTTTTGACTCTCGAAAACATTAGAGTACTTAGATTGTGCAAAGTTAGCCATTAAACTTATTTTTTCCTGTAAAAAACAACCATAAAAACCTTAAAAAAATCAAACTAAAAACTACTCGTTTTAAAACAAAATTATTACACGAGTTTCGTACACGAGTTTCCATAATAAGAAAGATATTTCTATGTGGGCCATTATTCTCATCTAAATACTTTCGAGTTTGTTGGACACATTGTGCTGCGAAAATAAAAGCGATCAAATATACTAACATTAACAGTACAGATTTCTAATTCTCTGTGATTGATCTTGCTACAATATTTCTAATGCGCTCCGGGACACTTGAAGAACCTTCAAATTTTTCAATGTAATCTAGGAACCTTTGAATTCTTCAATGGAAGAGTCTTTCGCAAACAAATCTTCCGTCTTTTCGCAAAATCAGAGTTCTCATTCACACCAGGCAAGATATGCGGATCTTTTTCCAGGGAGGTTTATGTTCCTCGAACAACAATCACATCTGAGATGGGTAACTTCAGTGCCATAACCCAATAGAACATATGTATTTTATCAGCTGAGATTCTGCAACTCATGCGCATTGTTAACGCCCAGAACTGCAGTATGAAACGTCCAGATATATCCCACAATTTTCAATATGCATAACACCACCGAGTCTGAGAGGTGCTCAAAGTACTCTTTCTCCAGTTCCTTCGTCGCCGCAACAGCCGCCGCTATCTCCTTTGCTGCCCGGCCGATGCATCAATATCCTAGAAAACCCCTAGACACACATATCTAGATCTCTAATAGATTCATTAAATCCACAAGTCTCAAGCGCATTGGGCCTTGTCCAACCAATCATCATTGTAAAAGTACTCCTCTCTCAATGTTCAATCACCTTACACACGTTCGTACTCTTCCTTTTTACACATCCACGTGACCACCAAGATACCTTCGCTCATATTATTCCAATTACTTTATCAATTCACTAGGGCTAAAAATAAATAAAAATCAATAGATTTCTAGAAATTCTAGGATGCATATTGTGAGTCACCAATCAAGAAACATCGAAGGGTTCATTCGATCCTTAGCCAGAATGAGGTTATTTAAGTATTTAAAATGGAGTTGTCTACCAAGGTCGCGTTTTGGCTCGGACGGCATAAATCCGCCAGAATCCGGTGAACTAAATTTGCAAAAATCAGGTAGTTGCAGTGCTTGGAATCTATTTTTGAGAGTGGAAATGGATTCAGCACTATCAAAAACCCCTGGGGCACTTAAAATACTAATGTTTAACAACTATGAACAAGTTTCTGGGCAAATCTTTGCCAGATTTTCTGAAAATCGTTCCCGAATTTTGGATCAAAACGCGACCTCTTTAGACTACGGCATTTAAAATGGTTTCTTCATATTAGATATTATTATTAAATACTAAATACCATGGGTTATTTTATTTTATTTACTTTTATCACCGAGAACAAATTTACTCATCACTCAACAATTATAATCACGATTGCGTCAAAAACACAAAATTCTATATATATCTTTTTCCTCATATTTATTGAGTTGATTACGACTTTTATTTTTGATAACATGGTAGGGGAGATATTATTACACACCAATTAATTTTGCGTTAAACGTTTTATATTAAATGATGTAATACTAAAAATATAAATACAAAAATGATGATGTTTTATGTTTTTAGTGAGACAATTTTAGTCATATAATTATTTATTTGAAAAAATATCTTAATCACACATTAATTTAGGAAGTCATTTAGTTAGAGAGAATATCTCTCAAACCAACTAGATCTAACAACTTCTAAAGACTAAATCTAATAACTTCTAAAGACTAGGAGTAGATTATCTACGTAGAGAACCAATAATCAAAACAACCAAATATGATCACAAACAAGCCAAGTAGGATTTATAAACTCCAACATTCCCTATCAATGACCACTTGTCTTAATTTTCATCTATTAAGGTCTTCAATGTCTTCTCCTTTTCAATAAATGCTTCACTACAAATTGAATAACCTTCAGATCAACAAAATATACCTATGGTCCAACATGGTACTTTCGCTTCATACCTCAATCATTCACACATCACCATGTTGGAAATACTGAGAGGGGGTGAATCAATTTTTCTTTTCAATTTTTATGTTTACCAGTTAAGATTCTACACAATTATAATCAGAAAAATAAGTAATATGGATTTTATTATAACAAGTGAGGATACAAATCCTCTTTTACAAAAATTTGAGCACCAACCCTCTAATCTACTAGGCTCCAACTTGGAATTTTGTGAGGCTCCATCCTCTAGGGCTCCAACCCTATTCTTCTCAAGGCTCGAACCTTATCTTTAGAGGCTCCAACCCCTAGGGCACCAACCCTTCAATGGAATAAATAAATGAATTACATTAATTGTTGTATAGGTTTGTATCAAGCTCCAATTTGTTCATTGAATGTTCTTCAAAAGTTTCACTTTTCCAAAGCTATGTTCCAAGTGTCCTCTATTCAAGGTTTCCATATGTTTCCAATATGTGACTTTCCTTGGCTACCAATGCTTGACTACAGCTACAATCTTCCACAAGACTGCTCCACGATTTCCAAAATGCTTTATCTTCAAAAACACTTCACAATTCAATGGTATAATTACTGTCCAAGACCTCTTAGGCACTGATCAAGATTAAGTATCTAATATAGTTCAGGTCCAAGCTAGCTTCATTGTTTGACTTACTAACCATAGCAGTACCCAGGTATTAAACATCAATTGTTGAGAGTTCTTTGATGATTTGTACCTTTATTCTGGGCTTGTTATTGAATTTCAAAAGTTAGTGATCTACCCGAGCCTCTACACCAACTGATCTAAATTTTGTAGGTGGATTTTGAGGAATCTGAGCCTTAATTCATGCTTTAAAACACCTTAGATTGACCTAAGGGTATGACAACTCCTACAAACTTGAGTTGTTCTACAAGACCGAAAGTATGGTCTTATTTTCATAGTTTTACTTGCTGCAATAGGTTTGATCCACAAAAACGATATACAGGTCTGAGCCACATAATTTATGCACCAAGTCCTAGGGTATAGAAGGTCTGAGCCACATAAAGTATGCACCAGGTCTGAGGGTATTACAACAGGTCTGAGACACTGAATGTATATATAGGTTCGAGCCACTGAATGTATGCACCAGGTCTGAGGGTAACCAAGCCATTGTCTTTTAAATCTTCCACAGGGATTGTAGATAGGTAATGTGGCTTAACAACAGTGTTATATCTTCCTTAGGTTCAAAGAATAATACCAAAAAATATCTTGAAGCTTTCTTATTATAGTTCGCGAGATGTGAACTTGTCTTCATTATTCTGTATTTTCTTGACCGAATTGGCGACTTAAATGAACATACATCTCCTATATTTATAATAATTTTGGGTTAGAAATGAAGGGATGTGTCTTATGGAAGGAGGTCGACTTAGTGTAGCTGATCATAAGTAGGTTAGGATAAAAAAAAAAATCTGACCTTAAAAAATCAATTTCTCTTTGACTATTGGGAGTTAGGAGGCAAGTGACAGCTCATTAGAAAACGGGAAAAGTCCTCTATAAGATAGTCAAGGAGTCATTGTAAAATTATGTCTAGAAGAGGTCAAAAAATAATTTTCTTTATGATTGTTTGGAGTTTTTTCTGTGTATAAGGTTATTGGGACATAATGAGGCCATTAGGGCTTTAAGTGAGTTCTCCAACCATCATACAAGTGTGTCATATATGGTTTCCATTGTCATGTCTCTAACCATGTCATCATATGGTCTCCATGTCATCATATGGTATCCATATCATCATATGGTCTCCAAGTGTGTAACCTTCAAGAGTCGTTGTATTTTCATCAATGACAATTATTGACCAACAATCTCCCCATTTGTCATTGATGGAAATCTTCTTTTGTCCAACATTTTATCCCCCTTTGACATCAATGCAAAATGGGGTGTCCAAGTACTCCCCCTATCAAGCTGCTTATTATCATGCTACTGCCACTGTCATGGTGCTTCTACCCCTATCGATGTGTTCTCTTAATGTGATGGAAGAGAAATGACCCCAATTTTTTGGCGAAGATATTCAAATGCTTCTCGTGGTAGGGGTTTTGTAAAGATATACACAATGTTTTACTTTGTATTAACGTATTACAACATGATATTATGTTCAACAACTTTCTCACAGAGAAAGTGGTATTTGATTGGAGTATGTTTTGTCTTCGAGTGCATTACCAGATTCTTTGAAAGACTGATGGCACTAGTGTTGTCACAATAGATGATGATTGATGATTAGTATCTATGTTGAACTATTTCAATGCTTCCTTCATCCATATTATTTGCATACAACAATCTGCAACATCTATATATTCGGCTTCAGCTATGGAGAGGGATATAGGAGATTATTTTTTTACTAAGCCAAGATACTAGACAATCTCCCATGAAGAATGCACTTCCGTTGGTACTTTTTCAATCATCTACGCTTCCAGCCCAATCAACATCGATGTAATCTGTTACGGTAAGAGTTGTGATTTTGGGATACCATAGGAAAAAATTAGGAGTACCTTTCAAGTATCTGAGAATTCTCTTCACATCCAAAAAAAGGGATTTCTTAGAAGCTGATTGAAATCTTGCCACCATTCCTACTGCTTGCATAATATTGGGTCTTGAAGTAGTTAAGTATAGAAGAGCTCCAATTATTTACTTGTAAAGAGTTGCATCTACCGATTGGGATTCATCATCTTTTCTCAATTTGAAATTTGTTGTCATCCGTGTGCTCATAGGAGCACATTCTTCCATCCCATATATCTTAAGCGTGTTTTTAAGATATTTTGCTTGGGATATGAACATAACTGCATTGGTTTGAGTTAGTTGTAGACTAAGGAAGTAAGATAACTCACCAATCATAAACAATTCAAACTCCTTAGACATATTTTGAGAAAATTCTAAACTCATCTTACCATTGTTGCTGACAAAAATCAAACTATCAACATATACAAGAGTGACTAGCAATTTGTCTTTGTCCATCTTCATATAGAGATTGCTTCCTGCCACCCACTTTTTGAATCCTTGTTGTTGTAGATAATGATCCAATATTGCGTAACAAGCTCTAGGAGCTTGTTTCAATCCATATAACTCCTTTTTCAACTTGCATACAAAGTATTTTCCTTATACTAGGTCAAACCCTTCTGGTTGCTCTATGTAAGCTTCTTCCTTTAGGTCACCATTTAGAAATTTTAATTTCATGTCTATTTGATAAACTTTGAATTCTTTTGAACAAGAAAATACCAAAAACATTCTTATGGCTTCCAAATGAGCTATTGGGGCAAATTTTTCTACAAAGTCAATTCCTTCACTTTGTGAATACCCTTTACAAACAAACCTTGCCTTATTTTTGGTGATTTTTCCATCTTCATTCATTCTTTTTTGAACCCCCACTTGGTTCCAATTATATTTTTATCTTTTGGACAAGGTACAAGTTCCCATGTTTCATTTTTTTTTTCTTCGATTTGAGTCATTTCTTCCTCCATAACTTCCACCCAATGAGGGTCCTTACTAGCTTGGGCAAAGTTCTCTAGTTCTACCATGGATAGTAAGGGAACATGATCTTTTCTTGGTGTACTTGTCATCCTTCTTTGGGTTTGTATTCCATCATCTACATTGCCAATAATTTGTTCTTCTAGATGGTTTTTTTGGAGGAATTTTACCTTTGATGGAATTTGGGATGGTTCCTTTTGATTTCATTGATCTTTTTCTTCCTTTACTAATTCTTCTTCGACTTCTTCAAAAATAGAATCTTCTTCATGGAATTCAATTTATTTTTTCTGGAAGTGCTTCATTAATCTTTACATCAAATTTTTCTACTATCTTTCACAGTCGATTATTGTAGCATTTGTAAGCTTTTATTCTTGTAGAATATTTAAGAAAAATTCCTTCATCACCATGAGAATCAAACTTGCCTGGTGAGTCACTATTGATATTCATAAAGCATTTTCTTCCAAAGATTCTAAAGTGTTTCACTGTAGCAAGTCTTCCTTTCCATAATTCATACAGATTTTTGTCATTATTTGGTATTAGTTGAGCTCTATTCAAGGTATATATTGATGTCCCGACTGATTCTCTCCAAAATTTAGCCTACAAATCAACTGCTAGTAACATTGTTCTTGCCATTTCTTTTAAAATTATGTTTCTTCTTTCTACAACTCCATTTTGTTTAGGAGTTCTAGCAACAAAGAGCTCTCTCTTGATTCCATGTACTTTGCAAAAATCATCAAAATCCTTTGAAGTGAATTCTCGTCCTCTGTCTGTTCTAAGACATTTAATTTTTTAGTCTTTTTAATTTTCTATAAGGGCTTTGAAATTCTTAAAACATTCAAATGATTTGGATTTGAATTTTATAAATAATACCCACATCATTATAGTATAGTCATCCACAAATAGAGAAAAGTACCTTTCACCTTGTAGAGCTGGTGTTCTGGTTGCTCCACATAAATATGCATGTATGATCTCTAAAGGTTTTTATGTTGAGAACTCCTTAGCCTTGATGCAAGTTCTAGTTTGTTTTTCGTGTTGAAAAGGGCCAAACAAAACTTGATCTGGATTTAAATTTTTTGGAATGTCCCTTACTGCATTTATTTTGCTGATATTAACCAGGTTATCAAAGTTTATATGTCCCCATTGTTTGTACCATAACCAACTTTCATCTACTCGACTCATATAACATTCATATTCTTGAATTTTACTCAAAATGTATACATTATTAGGTGTTCTTACTCATTTTCCCACAATTTCTCCTGAAGAGAATTTTCTTATCTCACAGTATTTAGTATTGAAGATAACATTATGTCCTTGGTCAAAATTCTGGCTAATACTTAGAAGATTCTATTTGAGCCTTTCCACCAACAATGCATTTTATGTCTTTCCATTCCATTAACAAGAGAAATAGCTCCTTTCCCTACAATTTTAGCAGACCCATTTCCAAAGGATACATTTCCATCCTTTTTGTTTATTGAGATAGAATTATTTTGGTCACCTGTCAATGTTGGAATCATCATTGTTATACTTATGATTTTCCCCTTTCTTTAATGACTTTGAAGCCTTGAATACAGCTTCCTTGGAGTTTGGGATTCCTTTTCTCATTCCATATGCAATGAGAATCCCATGAAGTTCATCCATATTTAGAGTATCCAAGTCCTTTATTTCTTCTATGGCACTTACTTTGGAGTCAAATCATTTTGGAAGTGATCTCAAGACTTTTTTGACAACTTTGCTTTCTTCAATGTTTTCTCCTAGACCTTTGAGTGAGTTGACAACTTCATCCACTCAGAGGAAAAGGGCTGCAATATATTATTTTTCATTCATCTTAAGACTCTCAATTTTTCTTTTATGAGTTTGGAGTTTCGCCTTCTTGACTTTGAAGTTTCCATCATAGATAGCAATAAGCGTGTCCCACATTTCCTTAGCAGAATCACAGTTCATCACTTTTGTGAATTATAAATAAGAAATTCCTCTTGTTATGGAATTTAGTGTATGGCATTTTCTATATAAAATTTCCTCCCATATTGATCTGTTGGAGGAGTAGATGGAACTTTATATCCATCCAAAATTCATTGACATACTTCAAGTCCAAGAAACATTAAATAGAATCTCATCCTTCGCTTCCAAAAATCAAAATTTGTTCCATCAAACTAGGGGATATTTCTTATTTCCTAATTCTTCATTGTAACCTAAGAATATTTCTTCTAGTTGTTAGGTTGATTATGAAGAAGTTGACTCTTAAACCAATTGTTGGAAATACTAAGAGGGGGGTGAATCAGTATTTATTTTTAATTTTTATGTTTACGAGTTAAGATTCTACACAATTATAATTAGAAAAATAAGTAATAATGATTTTACTATAAACAAGTGAGGACACCAATCCTCTTTTACAAAAAATTGAGTACAATGTTGTTTGAGGGCACTAACACTCCAATCTACTAGGCTCCAACCTGTTGCCAAGCTACAACTTGGAATTTTGTGAGGCTCCAACATCTAGGGCTCCAACCCTATTCTTCTCAAGGCTCCAACCTTTTTTTTAGAGGCTCCAACCCATAGGGCACCAACCCTTCAATGAAATAAATAAATGACTTACATTAATTGTTGTATAGGTTTGTATCAAGATCCAATTTGTTGACCAATTTTTCTTCAAAATTTTCACTTTTCCAAAGCTATGTTCCAAGTGTCCTTTAGGTTTCTAGATGTTTCTAATATGTGACTTTCCTTGGCTACCAATGCTTGACTGCAGCCACAATCTTCCATAGGAATGCTCCACGATTTCCAAAATGCTTTATCTTAGAAAAAACTTCATGGTTAAATGGTATAATTACTGTCCAAGTCCTCTTAGGCATTCATCAAGATTAATTATTAGATATAGTTCAGGTCCAAGTTAGCTTCACTGTTTGACTTACTAACCATAGAAGTACCCAGGTCTGATACATCAATTGTTGAGATTTATTTGATGATCTGTACCTTGAGTATGAGCTTGTTATTGAGCTTCAAAAGTTAGTGATTTACCCGAGCATATACACCAAAAGATCTGAAGTCTGTAGGTGTATTTTGAGGAATCTGAGCCTTAATTCATGCTTGAAAAAACGTCAGAATGATATGATGGTATGACAACTTCGAAAACCTTGAGCAACTCTACAGGAATGAAAGTATGGTGGCTTATTGTCATAGGTTTACTTGCTGCAATAGGTCTGATCCACATAAACTATATACAGGTTTGAGATACATAATTTATGCACCAGGTCCAAGGGTATATAAGGTCTGAGCCACATAATGTATGCACCAGGTCCGAGGTATTATAGTAGATTCAAGACATTGAATTTATATACAAATCTAAGCCACTGAATGTATGCAACATGTCCGAGGGTAACCACACCATTTTCTTTTAACTCTTCCATGGGGGTTTCAAATAGATAATGTGGTTTAATGACAGTGTTATCTCTTCCTTAGGTTCGAATAATAAGCACAAACAATATCCTGAAGACTTTTTATTATAGTTCATGAGATGTGAACTTGGCTTCACTCTTTTGTATTTTCTTGACCGAATTGGTGAGTTTAATGAACAAAAAACTCCTATATATACGAATTTTGGGCTAGAAATGAAGGGACACGTCTTATGGAAGGAGGCCGACTTAGTGTAGTTGATCATAGGTCGATTAGGATAAAAAATAAAATATATGACCTTAAAAAATCAATTCCTCTTTGACTATTAGGAGTTAGGAGGCAAGTGAGGGCTCATTATAAAGGGGAAAAAGTCCTCTATAAGATAGTCAAGGAGTCATTGTAAAATTATGTCTAGAAGATGTCAAAAAATAATTTTCTTTATCATTGTTTGGAATTTTATTTATGACTATTTAGAGTTTTCTCTATGTATAAGGTTATTGGGACATAATGAGGCCATTAGGGCTTTAAGTGAGGTCTTCAACCATCATACAAGCACGTGTCATATATGGTCTCCAATTTCATATCTCCAACCTGTCATCATATGGTCTCCATGTCATCATATTGTCATTCGTGTCATCATATGGTGTCCAAGTGTGTAACCTTCAAGAGTGCTTGTATTTTCATCAATGACAATTATTGACCAAAACACCAAACTTTTGATGTCCATATAAATGAACAACCATTCATTGGAATGCATGGGTAGTTAGTTGTTGCAACGTCAATTTACAAGGATGTTCCTTCATCACAGTTCAGTCAACATCTTGATGGACTCCCCTTGAATATAAAACTTCATCTCTTAAAGTCGACAACCAATAATATGATTAACTCATAGAGCATTAGACTAACACATGGCCCACTCCTCCAAGTGTTAAAGAATTCCCTAATAGAGGCTACTTAACTAAACTAGACAAGTTATTAAGTCATTAGGAATACATGATAAATGGGTATGCACACCTATCCAGGTCTTACATCACATTGATTTGGTTACATTCAATTTAAATTCCCATTTAAAGATTTCTATCTCTTATAAAAACAGTTCCTTTCCATCATCCAAAAACTTCAGGGACCATTAAAATTTTTAGGGAACTTATTTTCCATGGATTCACTACATTTATATCTCAATTTGAAAACATAGTACTATTATTTTACCTTCTTTTTATCTCTTCATTCCTGCATGTCCAGTCTCTCTATCTATTATGCAACCAGATCACAAAAGAGAAGAAAATATAGATCAACGACTTGAAAATTAGCCTCTTTGAGGGGGAAACCTCCTTTATATCACATAAATGATCAATTCTTGGATGATACAAATGAAAAGACATCCTTGGTATATATAAAAGTCTAAGGGGTCACAATATAATCAGAGTCTACATAAAAATAATAATGTAAGGGCACAACAATAACAATAGTGGAATTCTATGGGGTACAACAATAACAATAAGGGGGCTACACTAATGATAAAGATAAGGGGGCTACACTAACAATAATAATAAGGGGGATACACTAGTATTATTGGGGCCTAGCATGCCCCTCTCCTTCAAAAAAAGTATTGTCCTCAACGTTTGAGTAGTTATGGGTGCTTTTGTATAAAATTCTCATCCTCCCATGTGGAATCTTCAGTGGGCAAGTTCTTCTACTTAATGAGATATAATGAAATTGATCGATTCCGTAGCTATCATGTTATTGTTTCTATGGCTGCTTCCGGCTCTAATATTTTTTTTACTTCTTCATCAAGTTTTGACAATATTGTTTGAATTGAGAGCTTGCCACTGATAACTTTATTTAAACATGAAACATGAAAAACTAGGTGTACTCGAGAAGATGCAGGAAAATAAATTTTGTATGCCATAGTACTAATATTTTGCAACACTTTGTAAGGACCATAGTACATGGATCATAATTTATTATCCTTCTTACCTTGCTTGAGGGACATTTTCTTGTATGGTTGTATTCGTAAAAATACCCAGTCGCCTACATCAAAACTTCTTTCATTGCGATGTTGATCATTCCATATGATCGACAACAAATAATTCTTCAGTGACTTGGAGGAGGACCTCTAGATGCACATCAAGATGGGAGATGATGGAAGGTATAGCGTTAATAACATCGGTACAGTTAAGTTTTGGAGGGAGTCTGATTCTCCTCTCACATTAAAATATGTCACGTATGTTTCGGGTTTGAAGAAGAATCTAGTTATAGTTTCTATGTTGGAATACCATGGCTACGATGTGATATTTAACAAAGGAAAATATTTACTTCGACACATATCCATGGTAAAAGTGAATCGAATCGAGGTTCAGGTAAATAATCTTTAAAAATTGGATGTAGAAGGCTATGATTCTTTGAGCACAAAAGCAGAGAAGGTGCGAAGTCGAAAAATCGGTGAATTATGACACAAACGACTTGTCCATTTTCACCATGGAGCTTTAAATATCATGCACCAGATTTCTACAAGACTTCCTAAGGGTGCACTAGGGCAGAGAGATACATGCAAAGGGTGTACATTGGGGAAGTACACCAAAGCCACCTTTCATGATATGGACAATCGAGCGCAAGTGATCCTTGAAAGAGTTCACTCAGATGTCTGTGGACCATTATTGACAACCTCCAGGGAAAAGCACAAGTATTATGTGATATTTGTTGATGATTTATCACATAAGTGCTGGATATTATTCATGTAGAAGAAAGACCAGAAATTCTCAAAATTTTGTGAGTTTAAAGCACTTGTTGAGAATGACACATGAAGGAAAGTGAAGGCTCTTAGGAGCGATAACGGTGGATAAAATGTGTTGAATTAGTTCAATAAATTATATGCATCAGAAGGAATTTGACGGGAGTTAATAGCATCCCATAACCCATAGTAGAATGGGGTTGCAGAAATAAATAATATAAGTATTTTCGTATCTGCACGACGGATGCTACATGATCAGGGCCTGCAATTTTAGCTTGTGAGGCTATCTGGAAGAGGAAGATCCCTTTTTGGATTATTTAGTCAGAAGATGGATCCTATAGTGATTTACTGTGACAATAGGAGTTGTATCAAACTATTTGAGAATCCAGTTTTTCATGATCGGTCCAAGCATTTTGACGTCTGGTGCCACCATCTATGAGATTGTGTGTAGAGGCAGATTATGATGCTAGAGTACATTCCTACAGAGGAAAAATATGCAAATATGTTGACTAAGGCATTTCCAAGAGGAAAATTTGAGCTCCATAGAGGTAAGATCGGAGTATCTAATAATCCCTTTCTTGCTGAGAGGGAGTGTTGAAAATGACACTAAGAAAATTTCTAATTTAATTTTCCCTTGAATTAAATTAGAAGAAAATTGTAATTCCACATCACATGACAACTTGTACGAGTTAAATAAGTTAGTTTGACTTAGCTGGTTCAGTTAATTCACATTGAGGGTCTAACTTGAGTCATGTAGAGTGGTTCCTACTTTATAGGAGCCCTGGTTGAGTTTATTTTGAGTTGTAAATAATTAATTCAATTTATCTAAGTTAAATTCGGTTAAACTAGTTCCAACTAATGGAGGAACTAGTAGGAGGTCTAGCAGTGGAGAGAAACTTTAGTGTTCACCCAGTGAACTGATGATTCAACCATAAATACCTAATGCATGTGTGATCTGAGAGTTACCCATTTGAGATTGGAGTTCAAGGGCAATCTACTATCAATTGAATAGTTATCCGAATTTTATAAGTGGTGCATGTAGTCAGAAGAAGGCCTATGATGTATTGTGTATTTGTGGAAGAGGAATTTCCCTAAATAATAGGGGATAATTCCCAAGGAAATAATGCAAGGAAATAGGGACTTGGACAAGCCAAAATTTGGTTAAGTACTAGCTTAGACTTGTCTTGGAAGCAATGAGATAGATAGATATAGTGCACAGGTTTCTTGGGCTTGAGAAAAGCATTGTAATCTTCTCATATTTTTTGACTGATGAAATATAAAAATATGAGGGGTTTTTAGCTGTGGATTTCCCTTGGAAATAATTGTGTAGTGTGTTTATTGAATTATTCTCTTGTATGCTTCATGATTTCATGATCGTTTAATTGTTTCTACAGTTGCTAGAGTAGATTCTACTCTATTGTCTTAGTAAATTAAAATTAGGAGTTTGAATCTACAAAGAATTTTTACAAAAAAATTGGCAAATTTCAACACATATATTAACTAGCATGATAATACTAATAATAACATCATCATCTTTAATCAAATCAACTAAAATTTAAATGTGTGATTACCAAATAAAAATACTTCATGAATATCATTATTCTAAGGTAAATTTGTTGATTTTCCATGACCTTGGGTCTAGGTTAGAGTCTTAAATCACTTACACTACCAAGCCAAGAATCTCAACCATAAACTACTTTTCACAATAGAAATATAAAGCAATAAATCACACATATACAAATATAAACAGTTTTTATAAAAATTGTACAGTAATGTACAATCACCAATCTTCGTTATATTAAACCAAATATGAATAATAAAACAATTTGTGGTATACAAGATACAATGAAAAACTTGGTTGCAACTCCTTTGGCGTATCTTGTCCTGGCAGTCTTTCACACCCTAGCTGCTCACTAGTAGTGCCTTATTCCATCAAGGCCACTACACATCAAGACTCCAGGAGTGCTGACACTTAACAATATTGCAAGTCCATCTGTAGAGTGTACACAAGCTGATCCAATCTTCTCATTGGGAAGGCCTAATTCCTGAGCTCCAAATACTAGGCTAGCAAAAAAATTAGCCCATTAAAGTGTTGCACTCCAGCACCAAACTTCACCCAAACTTTAGTTGCTCTTTGTCTCGTCAAGATAAAATTTCTAGGGCTACTTTTAGTAGGCAACACACTGCCCTCCACTAGATCAATGGTACCCAATACTACCTTGTTGATTATGCTCCTAGGAAGTCACTTCACTTCCATTAAATTTCCTCCACTCGACACCAATAGGCTGCTACAATCATGATCCAATTCTGGTCAACAATTTGACCCAACAAACCTCCAATTTTTTTTTTTTGTCCTACTATTTACACTGCTTCTCCTGCAATTTTGGTTAGGGCACAAAATGCAACCCTTAACCCTCGACATAGTAAAAAAAAAGGCACTTATATGGTTTCGGTCCACCTTGGAGAGACTCCCCTTATGCCACATTGTCCCTTATAGACCATGTCCACCTTATCACTTCCCTTGAATATCCTCCAAATGCTTGCTATGGCCTGCGGCCTAGCACAACAGCTAGCAATAGTTGCGGCCGGCTCCAAAAATGTGACCAAATAGCTCCCTCACAACCCTGTTTTTTCCCTCAGCTCTTCAGCCTTGTATCCCAACAATCTGGTCCTTGAACATCCCTTACTCCGACATATTTTAACCATAAAACATTCCCTCAACCCAATCTTCACTCTTGCCTAGAACTCAACCTCCAAATTTCAAACTTATCCACGTTGTCCTTGACCCTTTCTAGTTGTGACTAGGTATCCGAATTTCAGAGCTCTCTTGGAGGATATGTTGCTCACAAAATGAATGCCTAAACCACATCATATCACCCTTCTTTTCTAGCCTAAAGAGGGGCTTCAACTAATTTATGAAGATACCCATCCATTGGAGTAATTTACATCAAGCCTACATGACTTGACAACCAATAATTAATTTTCAACTTCAAAAATTCATTTCTCTTTAAAGAAAACTCATAATCAGATGATTCTCATTGTGCTAGAATCGTCTCACTGAGAAATATCATCCTCATCCATCACCTAGCACAAATACATAATGGTTTTTTCCCATACATCGATGGGTGAAAAAACCCACACTTGGGTTCCAAGCCCACAAGCTGCCCTTATGGTGCTTTTCTCTCCAAATCCTGAAACCTAGGGCTTGGAGTACCTCCCAAGCTACACAAATCAACACTCCCTCTTAGCCAAGGAGGTACCTCCAAAACTAGGAGGCAACTCATCATCGTCATCAGTACTCGCAACACTTTCCCAACTCCTGGTGCTCACAATCACATCAATCCTTTTACGGTGTACTATGCCCTTCTTGGAAGTGTCATTGTCACTGGAAGAATCCTGCTTCTTATTATTTTCCTATATCACTTTTCATTCCTTCCATGATTCGTGCTTGGTATATGTGGAAGCACCCTTGCTCCCCATATATCACACACTCTTCTTGGGCTGGAGAGTCTCCCTTTGAACCTGCAAGCTCCCACTAGAACTCGACTTCCTCTGAGCCTCTAGAACCTCGACCTTCTCAGAAAAGTGTACCTTATTCTTGGGAAACTGTACCTTCTCCTCTGAAGCTTGCACCTACACCTGCACCTACTTCTCTAGAACCTGCACCTATCCCTGCTTCTTTCCATGATCCTTAGGCTTGCCTGTCAACCTATAAAGACCATGCTATATAACTCCAAGTACAATCCCATCGGACTTAGAGCCTCTAGGCCTGAGTCTTTCCTTCCCATTATGGAATAAGACATCAAACCCCTTTTTCTCCATCATCAAGACATAAATCACACTATATCTGAGTCCTGGTATAAAAAATACATCCTGGACCCACATCATACGTCTTATCTCCATCCTGAATGGCACCATACCCGATCCTCAGATCTCCAATTGATTCTTGTTTCCCAACACCATGTGCAAATTCGAGTCCCATTCAGTTAGGGTCTCAAAAACCTCTTGTGACCCTGTCATATGCTTTGTCGCACCACTTTCCACATACCATCCATCCTCTCTAATAGTACCCAGTGACAAATGAGCATTCATAGAAAATTCCTCCTATTCCAATCTCCTTGATAGATCATTTATCTCTGCTGAAGTGGCAACACTGGTGACCTACTTTACTTTTCTCTTCTCATCATCTCCTTTCTTCATCGTACATCTCGACGAAAAACAACACATCTCGTCATAATTTAAACACTTGACTTTACTCAAGTCCTTCTTTGGCTTACCCTTCACTCGTGTTGCAAGTTCCACATCCTCATCTACCTTCCTCGATGGATGAAGATCGTCATCTTTCAACTCTTCATGAATGAAGTCGTCCCACAACCTATTCCAATCTAGCAATTTATCCCTAGCATCGATTCCTTTGATGAAGGGCTTCCATTCCTCGGTGAACCATTTCAAGGAAATCCTTACCATATCTCCATCTGAAATTTTGACACCGACAACAACAATCTCATCTCGAACCTGAGACAACCTCGTAAGATACAAATTCACTTCTTCGCCCTTTATCATCTTAGTGGACTTCAACTTATCCTCCAATACCAGTACCCGGTTCTCGTTCTTGTTCTAGAACAAATTATAAAGAGCCATCCACATCCCATGTGCATTTTTCTTCCTAGAAAAATGAGGTATTAAGGAATCCTTCACGCCATCAAGGATGATCAACCTCGCCTTCATATCCAAATCTTCCCATATTTCCAGCTCCTTAAGGTCAGTTGGTTTCTTGATCTCTTTCTCGGCGAAATCCCAGATCCTGTTGACCTGCAAGACCAACTTGATCCTTTACTTCCAAGGAGTATATTGGAAAACCCTTACAACTTGTCCTCATACCAAAGACTTGCCTGCAACTTCAAAATTGTAGTGACTCCTTCACTCACAATGTGACCAAATCCCTCTCACATTGTATTTGGTTGTGCAACTCTGATTTACTGACTTCCAAAGTGGCTCATACACACTCTAATACCATGTTTAATTTCAACAACCTTGGGTATAGGTTAGAGTCTTAAATGAATAACGCTACCAAACCAAGAATATCAACCAAAAACCACTTTTCACAACAGAAATATGAAGCAGTAAATCACACATGCACAAATATACATAGTTTTTAAACAAATTGTACAATAATGTGCAATAAAAAATATTTTTTATATTAAACCAAATATGAATAATACAACAATGGTATACAATATACAATGAAAAACTGACTGGCTGTTCCTGTGATTCCCCGTCCCGCACATTGGAGGGCTCATTCCGTGACCTGTGAGCAGCGACATAACCTGGAAACACTTTCATGGCATTCCCCTAGACATGGACTTTCATTCCCCTGAAGACATCTCCTTGTGAAAAACCCTAAAAATAGCTTTTTCATCCTTGGTGCGACTAGCCAGTGTTATACCCGCGCCAATGGGGGAAATCCTTGAAAGGCGCGCCAATTGGCGTATCCTCAAAGTCGCACTCGCACAGGGCTTAATAAATAGTGTTTTTAAAAATAAATGGAGGAAGATTGACTCCAACCAACTCCTAAAGCTTGGTCTCTAAATTGAGTTGAGAGGTTGGCTCCGAGATCTCCATGTAGAGGAAGTAGTTTTCCACCTCTCATGGAAGCTTCCTTGAGGATAGGGCCAATCCCAAATTGTAGGAATCCCAACTCCCTTTCCACCATGCATATAAGCTGTTGATTTCCCTTTGCAAGCTAATCTCCAAGAGCCTTCATAGCCTAAATAATGCTGCAAGAGCTTTGATAGTCCTCATAGTGCCAAATCCATAGCAAGGAGATTGACGATCGAAGAGAGAGGCTTGTCCCCATTCCCGACAAGCTTTACCGAGACGTATTCCATTGACGACCCACCGAAGGAAGGTTCAGCATCAGAGCTAGGTTGTATTTTCCTTTGTATGAATTAATGATAAGCGACTATTGGTTGTGGTTCCACTCGTATTGTTCATTATGATCATGTGTTATGTCCTCTCTGACTGATACATAATTTCATATATCAGGTTTTACGCTTGCGTTTGTCGTGTTTCTTGTGTGTGCAGGTGTTCGATCGCCGCAAGTGAGAGGATTGTGATCTGTTGGAGCAAGGAAACGGGAGTGTCATCTTCTCTACAAACGACAGTGTTGGATTTGAGGTAGGCCTTCTTCATAATTTGATCTATTGCAATTAGGAACTTGCACCTTAGCGTGATACGATTGTTGCTAGACCTGATCTAGGCTAGTAGGGATTGCCTCTGACCGTAGAGGGGATTTACCTCTACAACAAATTGGCGACTCGGCTGGGGAGTTAGCTTGTTGTTTGCTTTATAAACTACAAACGGAGCCTAAAGTTAGCCAGATAGCCTTCGAAACGCTCTTGCTCTACATTAGCGAAAGTAGATCAATGTTTCTTTAGTCAATCTCCGGTCTAGTTTATGAACTGAACACTTGGAGTATTGTCTTGTCTTTCGGTCGATTCTTGACTTTGCTTTCTTGATCAGCTCTTTTGGTTGGCTCTTTCTGTGTGTTTGGATTGTGTTTAGCTTCAACATCACTAGTCTGTTTCTTGGATTGCTCTTTTTTATTTTTGCATAGAAAACTTGACTGGCGCTTAATAGCCTGACAGTCGCACCAATTGGTGCTAGTTGTCAGTTTACTACCCGCGCCAATCCTGTTATGGCGCTAGTTTCAGCATGACAGTCGCGCCAATGCTGTAAGGTGCTAGGGTTTGCTTGGTTCTGAGCTTTCTAAGCTTGATATGTGATTTTGGTTTCATTTTTTCGACTGCTTGAGTGTTTTGGAGCCTTGTTTGACTCACTGTGACCTTCTTCCTTTGGTTGTTTGCCTGTTTCTATCGATTTTACATTTTAGCCCTAGGGCATCTAGGTGCTATTGTGCATCGAGCCTCCCTTGGGAGTTTGTGGTTTCTGTCTGTTCAGTCAACTTTGTGATTGCTTCTCTCCATTCGTTTGGTTGTTGTCTATCATTTTATTGTGTTATTTGAGTGATTGGCTCCTTCTTCATTCGAATTCCGCCTTGTCTCGTTTTGGGCCTAGATTACATGGTTCATTTAAGTCTTTAGGTGTCTTTTGATTTGAGGGACTTTTTGTCAATTTGAGGTCTGTTTGTGTGTTTGCATTAAGTGAAATTTGATTGTTTTTTTCTCTTTTTCCATCACTTCTCAAATTGCTTGTCTCATTAGTTTTCATTTTGTTTAGTGCATTTTGCTCTTAAACATTGAAAATACAAAAAAAAATCTCTTTTGCTTTGGATTAGTTAGTGTGAATTAAATCTTTTCGGTGTTATTAGTGATTAGTAACTTTGAAAGAAAAGCTTTTATTTTCCATTAGCTACATTAGAGATATCATTGGTTGTTGTCTGATCATTTTGTTATTGTGTGAAAAGCTCTTAACTCTCTCGTAATTAGCTTTCATCGAATGAAATGATATACTGTGGCATGTAGTGTGCATTTAGGCGATTTTGAGACATAACACTCGCTAGGGCCTGAAAACTGAAACATAATTGAAGATAAACATTAAAATTCATTCAATTTACACTAAGGCAGCATTGAAACATTAACAAAATATTTAGAGGTCTAGGCTAGAGACGTGTTCCGGCGTCTTTAAACCTAGTAGTTGTCGTTTGCCTCTTGGCTTTAGATAGCACTAGTACGGACTTGTGCTCCCCGTACCGTCGCGTATATAAAGGGAGACCCCGCTAGGTTTCTATCCTTTATCCATAAGAAGCCGAGTCTGCCACCCTATACCCGTGATACACAGGACACAGCATTCGGGGAGATTGTCTGCACGTATGTTAAGTCCTTGGTTGATTTCTCTTTCATTTTGAAACCAAGGTGTATATTGCAGTTCACGGTTATTTGGTACACCCTTTGCCTAGCATTCCTGAGCAGTCATTTTGATCTTATCTGACTCCTTAAATTTGAAAAGATCACCAAGCACTTGTCCTTTCACGCTTGCTTCAAAACTGAAAGAGATAGAGTCATCTTTCATCCGTTTCTCGACTCTTAAAACATGAAACGGTGAAGTTTCTAAGTTTCAATGTCGTAAAATAAATCACTCGCGATCACACGCCCTGTTAGATTTTGCTTGTTGGCCGTTTGATTGTGTGCCTTGAGTCTTTTTCAGCCCGTGTGTTGTGTTTGATTTTTTCCTTTGGTCATCATTGTCACAGTGGCAGAACCTTCAGTTTCGTCTACTGGTAGTCCATATACAGACGATTCATCAAAGGTCTCGCAATCCTCTGCTAAGTTACAGCTGCCCATCGTTTATGAGTTTCCCGATGGGGGACCGGTTCTGTCTGAGCTTCCCTTTGGAGGACCAGTTGAGTTCAATTGGCCCTTTTCCGACCCTTGGTCTGGATTTGGAGTAGGGGAACATTTCCCTCCTCTTACATCGGGTTCGCCTTTTTTAGCTGCTGTTATTCCTCCTAGTCCTCGCCGTCTGTTACGAGATCTAGCGGCAGGTTCAAATATGAGTGAATCCAGCCATTCTCCTAGCGAGGAAATCCCCACGTCTGGTGAAGATTACCAGCTATTCCCAGAAGTAACCCGGAAGTTATTCCCAGAAGACAACGCCGAATCATCTGTTATGTCTTCGCCTGGTCCCTCACTACCAGCAGGGTATAGATCCTTAGGTCAGATTATCGCCACCGCTGCCTCTATGGGGTTATCAGCTCCTTCTACAAGGTCGGTGATTCCTTCACTGGGGATGTCTCCTAGGACACCTATTACGTCATCCCCTCAGGTCACTTCTGTACCCGTCAGGCCCATTGTCTGTGTGGCCGCATCTACACCTGCTGTTACCATTCAGTCCATAAGGACCACATCGCTTCTCGAAGACGACTATATAGCTTCTGCTATGCCGGAGAACATCTCTCCTGAGGAGTATTGATTGTCCCTACAACAATCGAACCCCGAGGTCGGACAATCCTCTCAAGATCCCAACCGCTCGTATTTTTTGCATTATGCACAGGATGGTACACCCGTGTACGTTTTTCCATATCAGTACGATGAGTACGGGAATCCTTTACGTTTACCCGCTCCTGAGGCTCAACTTCATGCTCAGGGTTTACCGTATAACCAGGCTGGGCAGTCTTATAACCCGCAAGGACAACCTTTTCAAGGCCAAACTTCGGGCCAGCCTGGCTATCCTTATGACCCGCAAGGTTACCTTGCGGGCCAGCAGGGGCCATTATACGGTCCGCAAGGACAGTATTATAACCCTTCAAGTCAACTCGTGCAGCGTCTTCCTGGAGTCCAACCGGGGCAACCTCAAGGACTCACAGGTCAACTGGGGTACCAACCCGGGCCGGTATACGGTTCTGGGGGGCAAGTCCAACCTTCCCAACCCATGCAACCTCAGTATCCTGTTGCTCCAAATGTTGCACATCAACCAGGACCATCTTATGGTCCTGCTGCAGGTCAAACTGGTTACCAGCCACCACCCGGCTCCATTCCTCCACCAGGCCAACCGGTCCATCCGGCATAACCCGGTGTTCCTCCACCAGGCCAATCGGCCCATCCGACACAACCTGGTGTTCCACAACAGCCAGGTCAACCTGTACAACCGGCACAACCTGTTTATCCGGGTCAACCTGTTCACCCAGGGCAGCCCGTTCAGCCAGGTCAACCTGTTCAACTAGGCCAACCTGCACACTTTGTCAACCCTGCCCAACAGCCGATTTACTCAGTGCTGCAACCGAATCAACCGGTGCACCCTAATTATCAGGCTCAACAAGGTCCCACCTATCAGCAGCCCGCTCAACCTCAGGGCGGTTACTACCCTCACGGTCAATCTTGACCGACTTATAATCCACCCCAAGGTTCCCATTATTACACTCAACATCCCAACTACACCTATACTCAGAAGCCAAATCCACAGACTGCTCAAACGGGGCCGACATACAATCAGGGTCCATACTCTGGCTATCAAGCCCCGTACACTGGCTATCAGCAACCAAATCAGACTGGTTATACGCCCTATACCCCCTACGGTCAGAATCCTGCCGGATAGAACCCATGGGGGCAAGGATATTCTCAACCAGCGTGGAGTACAGGTACCGGTCCTTATCGAGGGCCTGGCATGCCGTTCAATCTGCAATTGCCGTTCTTGGCTACCTTGGAATTACCAGACGTTTCTAAATTAACCAATGATCCAATTCTTCACAATCCTTATTGGCCTCCGGTTCCGACCAAGGTACCCGGTGACTGCCCAAAGTTTGAAGGTAAAGCTGGTGAAGACCCCCAAGCTCATGTAATGACCTACCATTTGTGGTGTTCGTCTAATTCTTGGGTCAATGATTAAATTCGTCTACGTCTCTTCCAACGCACTCTTATCGGTGCTGCCGCTAAGTGGTATATTGAACTACCCCGTGGCATCTTTCAAGATTTCAATACTTTAGCAATGGCTTTTCTGACTCACTTTCAGTTACCGGTTCGCTATGAAGCCGGGACGCATCTCCTGACTTCCTTGAAGCAGGATAAAGCCACCCACATATCCGATCATATTCATGAGTGGCGACGTCGTCGTAGGCTGATCAAGTTTGATATACCTGATCAACTACTAACTCATTGGTTCACCACATCCTTCGTTAACAAAATCGCGCAAGATATTGCTATGGGGGCATGCGTGACTGAAGAACAAGCCATTGCGCATGCCCATTATCTCGATTTGGTATACTCTCAGTCCGGCATGCTTTATGATATTTTGACTGATGCTCCACGCTCGGGAACCTCTAAAGCTCCACATACCCCAGCGATGGATGGTGTTATTGGTTCAGTGTCTCAAAATTCTCGAAAATCTTCGAATGGGAAGCATAAGTCCAATTCGTCCAATAATTCTACTCTTCCCGCCCCTGTAGATTCTTGCAAAAATGCGGAGGTTAACGCCGTTCAGAGTAATCCTACGGAAAAAGCCTCTAAAGGGAAAAAGAAGGGCAAAGGAAAATCCAAACCCAACGCCCCAAAGTCAGAGTCTTCTAAGCCTCAAACTGAAGACGGTTCCCAACGTAAATCGAAGTACCCCTACCTTATTTGTGAGGGAGATCATTATACCAAAGATTGTCCTAGATGATCTGAAATTATTCAACTTCTCAAAGGCTCTAAAGGGACTCCAGTAGTTCTTAAAGAACCGTTCTCGTCTCAGCAGACCCAGATGGTTGAACAGCCGTCACCATCTGCACTATTTGGGTCCGAGGTCTTTATGATGAATGGTTCTGCACCTGTCTCAATCACTATGCGTTCGAAGGATTATACTGGATCACGTCAGGAAGCTGGAAAGGAAGTTGTGGATGGTCCACCTGTCTCCGGTTCTTTGGAAATTGAGAAGCCTACTACTGAACCTGTTATGAGGCCACCTTCTAAAGGTGTTCTACGAAGGTCTTCCTACAATCCAAATTCCCGTGCCGCTCAGCACTACAGTATTTTTTATGATTTGGCACAGGTGCCTTCTACTATGTCTACATTGGAAGTCCTTCAAAGTTTCCCTTCAAAACGGAAAGCTTTGTTGTCTGCAATCGGTGGAATTGATCCCGCCGATTCTAGTCTTCTCACCTTCGACTTATAAAACTTTACCCCCAGACTTCCGCATCAAATTGATCTCGTTATTCAATTTGGGATCAATGGTCTTAACATCCATAGGGCCGTCGTAGATGAAGGTGCTTCTACCTGTTTCATGTCATCCGCTTGCTGGAAGGCCATTGGCTCTCTGGCTCTCTCATCGTCTTCCAATGCCTTAGAGGCATTCGATGGTCAGGAATCCAAACCCCTAGGTGTTCTTGAGAGTTTTCCGATTACGTTACAGGGGAAGACAGTCAACGTAGAAGTATAAGTGGTTGACGCTAAGCTTAACTACAATCTACTTCTCGGCCGCAGTTGGACTCACGCCATGCTATGCGTACCGTCCACCCTCTTCCGACTTCTTAATTTTCCTCACGAGGGCAAGATTTCTACTATGGATCAGTTGTATTTCTTCACCTCCACCTCTGAGAACAACGTTCCTTATGTGGATCAGATCCCCAATCCCCCTGATAGTGTAGGACCCGGTCTCTTAAAGGACCTTGTCCTCATGGGTATTTTTCCCGCGCCACCACCACACATCGTTCAAGTTAATATGATCTCTAGGTTTGACAACCCATGGATCATCCCTTTGCCTGAATAGGTGACTGATTTTGGAGAATCGATGCCCCTAACTCCAGTAGAGATTAATTACTGTGAAATCGTCGTCGCATTCGATCCTCCTCCTTCTCAACATGCTCCTTCGAGCATGGCTTTAGATATCTATTCTCAATCCCCCTGGCTCGGCGAGGCTGACTTGCCTGATCCTCTTAAAGAGATTTTTCCTTCTGACGAAGCCATTGTTGAAACAATGTCTCTTGAGGAACTACCTTGGAGCGATGGACATCATCGTCCCTCTTTCATGCCTAGCTTGGGGGCAATGTCAGATTGTCTAGAGCGTTTTGCATCTCAGGTTCCTACTCCACCTCTCAAGACGCCTATATTGACACATGAGGTCCTTTCAGAAGGAATCCTGAGCAACATTACATAAACCACTCCGATCGACATCTCCATCAAACCGGGGATAGTTGAGAACATACATGTGGGAGTAACTTGTTCTCCTGATGAGATACGAGTTTATACTGATATTTTTCGTGAATTCAGAGACGTGTTCCCTTGGTCCTATGAGGAAATGCCTGGGATTGATCCCAAAATAGTAGTGCACAAGATTCCAACCTACCCTGATGCGAAAATTGTGCGCCAATGCCTATGCCCAATGCATCCTCGCAAAGCCACTGCCATTAAAGTAGAAGTTGAAAAACTTCTGAACGCGGGCTTCATCTACCCGATCCCCCTCACAGAATGGGTCTCAAACATTTTCCCTGTAGATAAGAAACATGGTACTATAAGAGTCTACATTGATTACCGTGATATTAATCGGGCCTGTCCTAAGGACAACTACCCCACTCTCTTCATAGATCAAATCATTGACGAATGTGCTGGGAGTGAGATTTATTCCCTGATGGATGGCTTTTCTAAGTATAATCAGATAAATATTTTGCCTGCCGATCAACACAAGACTGCATTCATCTATCCGTGGGGTACCTTTGCTTATAAAAATCTCCCGTTCAGCTTGAAGAACAGTGGAGCTACTTTCCAGCGTGCTATGCCTTACGCATTCCATGACATACACCATATCGTTCAGCCTTATCTAGACGATTTTCCAGCTCACTCAGCTCGGCAAGAGGACCATCCCGAACACCTCCGCCAGATTTTCCTTCGCTGTCGACACTATAATATCCAGCTTAACCCTCATAAATGCGTCTTTTGCATGGATTCTGGCCATATTTTGGGGTTCATAGTCTCCAAGGACGGAATTTTCCTCGACCCTCTAAAAGTCGAGGCTATTGTCAATCTCCCATCACCCTCCTCGTTATATCAATTGCAGAGTCTGCAGGGAAAAGCTAATTTCCTTCGACGCTTCATCCTAAACTACGCGGAAGTTTCCAAAGGTTTCATGCATCTTTTAAAGAAAAACGTTACCTTTCGTTGGGCTAAGATTGCTCAACGATCCTTTGAGAAGCTAAAGACATTACTTGTTGATGCTCCGTTACTTCGTCCGCCAAACTATCACCGTGATTTCACTCTATATTTGGCCGTTAAGTTTAGCACCATAGCTATGGTTATGGTGCAGAATTACGATGATGGAAATGAACACATTTTTTATTATCTATCACGGAATGTTCTCGACACAAAAATGCGTTACGCTCACGTCGATAAATTGGCGTTAGCCGTAGTACATGTTGTGCAGCGATTTCGCCACTACATCCTGTTGCATACCATAACCGTGGTTTCGGACTGCAACCCCATGACATACATTCTATCTCGACAATTACTGGGGGGAAAATACTCCAAATGGATCATTATCCTTCAGGAGTTCGACTTAGAGTTTACCATGGCTAAGTTGACCAAATAATTGGTTTTTGCGGATCTCATTTGCTCCCTCCCGACAGACTCCACCCCATCCCATTCCGAGGATAATATCCCGGACAAAACACTCTTCCTTATCAGCACTCGTGACCCATGGTACGGTGACATTACTGTCTATCTTCAAACATCAACGTTCCAGTCGGAGTTGACCAAAGATGCCCGACGTCGGATTCAGCATTAGTCTCAACCCTACTGCATTGTAGGAGGTACGTTATATCGGGTTGGAGTAGATTCGGTGCTCTGCGGGTGCTTAACCCTGGAAGAGGCTGAAAGAGTCTTGAATGACTGTCACAGTGGCGCCTGTGGTGGTCACATGTCCAGATATGCCACTGCCCAGAAGATTCTGCGTGCAAGTTACTTTTGGCCATCGATATTCAAAGACTGTATTGTTGCAGTCCGAAAATGTCATGCGTGCTAGGTTTTTCAGCGCAAGATGCGCGCGCCACCTCTCCCTCTGCATCCCATCATTAATTTTGGCCCTTTTTCGAAATTGGGCATAGATTTCATGACATGTAACCCTCATTCGGTCGGGGGGCATGCATATATAATCGTCGCTGTCGACTACTTCACTAAGTGGGCCGAAGCGATGCCTACACTAGCCACCAACGGTAAGACAGCTACCCAGTTTATTTTCAACCACATTATTGCACATTTCGGGGTCCCTCAGGCCATTGTTACCGATCATGGTACTCATTTCCGAGATTACATGATGGCCAAGCTGACATCAAGATTGGGCTTACGACACGATAGCTCAGCGCCATATTACCCCCAGGAAAATGGCCAGGTTGAGGCTGTGAACAAATTTTTGGTCACTATGCTTCAACTAACAATTGGTATTCATAAGTCCAATTGGCATCTCCAATTGTTCTCAGCTCTATGGGCCTATCGGACGTCAACAAAGAGTACGACCAAATTCACACCTTTTCAATTGGTGTATGGTTTGAAAGCGACTCTTCTAGTTGAGTGAAAAATTCCTTCTTTAAAGTTGGCTGTGGAACTTTTTCCTGACACTTCTCCTGAAGAAGAGCGTCTCTTGTATTTGGAACAGTTGGATGAAACCCGCCACTTGGCTGCTTTAGTCATTGAAGCATAGAAGAAGCGGGTCAAAGCCCATTTTGATCAATCTGTATCTCCACGTTCCTTTGTCGAAGGGGACCTTATCCTCCTATATGACCAAGCGCACGACAAAATTGGAGCGGGAAAGTTCCAACCGATGTGGCATGGGCCCTACATTGTAAAACGAGTATTGAAAAATGGGGCTTATGAGCTCATTGATTATGAAGGAGTTCCGTTGGTGCAGCCTAGAAATGGGCTGTACCTTAAAAAATACTACGCTTGAAGTTACTTTTGGTGTGGTGAGTGTACATAGGTGTGTATATTCATTTGTGTGCATGTGTGGTGTGGTGTGTGATGTAAGCATCTTTCTGTTGATCGGGTCTTCCTGATTGTGTAGATGTCTATTACTCTGTTTGTGGGTTTTGCAGATGGTGCCTCCCGCAGTACCAGGAATCTATCCTTGGCAGCTTGGGTAATCTATAATCCTGCTGGTGAATTGGTTAACCTACAAGGTGTGTGTCTGGGTCCTGCTACAAATAATATCGCGGAATATAGTGCCATATTGGAATTATTAATCGAGGCTGTGGACCTCGGCATTCGTGAATTACTTGTGTATCTAGACTCACAACTTGTAGTATTACAGCTTAATGGTCATTATTCAGTAAGAAATCCATCCATTTTACGTATGTATCTACGTATTCATTTACTGGAGAGAAACTTTGATTATATTACATATCAACACATACCCAGACATATGAATACGTTAACATATGTAGTCACTAATATGGTTTTAGATAGACATTTGCGCAACTCATAAACAAAAACATCATCATATGTGAAAAGATCCATCCAAAAATAGGTATATATATGTGTGTGTGTGTGTGTGTGTGTGTGTCGAAATGTTTACATAGTGTGCATCACATAAAATCAAAAAATATACATGTTCATCTTAATACAGCCGGAGACGACATGTCTCTAAAAAAATATGCATATCAAAGCCCTAGATGTCTAATCTGCATGGTGCTCGTGGTAACAAGTCACCGCACGTACTAAGCGTCTCAGTAGTCGGTGGAGGTGACTAGGCACCCCCACAATGTGTCGTTGGTATGCTAGTGGAACATCTGCTAGCCATGCATAGTCCGAGAACCCCCGGGCAATGCCCTCCAAGTTCTGGATCAGTTCGCCACCCTCAGCCTGAGGGTCATGAACGACATGGGTTCTCCGCGCAATGGGCGACATGCCCACGGGCCTCTCTGGGCCGACATCTGCATACACATAAAACTATTGTTAGAATGGACATGTATTACCAAAAAAATCATAAATACATAAAATAAAAAAGAGTATCATACCCAACTCCTCATCCCAATCCTCCCCCTCCGGGAGCGGAAGATCGGGATCTCCGGTGAAATCGGTCCTAGTGTAGGGCCAAACCTTGATCACGATCAGCTGTCGCCGTAACCACCCAAAGAACTCAGGTCTCCAGGACATCTGTTGACCTCCTCCTGACCTGGGCATAAGTGTTTCCCAGCGAGCCATCCTTGGCTCTCTTGGTACTGGCGCAACAACGATGGCCCCTTGGCCCTGGAAAATAGGTATTCGTTCTAGGATGAACAACACCAAAATGGAACCATAGCCAAACTGCTTTAGTTTGACTTGCTTGCATCTTGTCAGTTGCCTCTTGATATTGATTGTCACTGCAGTAGCCCAATCGAACAATGTGGGGTTCATACACTTGGAGGCTAGTATGAGTTGGGATTTGGTCACTTCATGCGGTGCCTGTGACCCTACAGCCCGCGTAATGGTGTGTAGCACTACTCTGAGTGCTAGATCAAGGACATTGTGGATGTCCACTTTCCTGCTTCACGATCCGGTTCATGCCCCTGGGCACACCCTCACCATTAGTTGTTCCATCTTTTCCCCAGAAGGTCTGTTGCCTGTCAAAATGGGTATTGGTCCTCTGCGCGACAACCCGGTGATGAAATATACGTCGGAAACCTCAAGTTCCAACACTTGGTCCCGAAGTTTAAATACTTCCTCATTTTCGTCCCATATGCTGACCAAGTATTGTAGTAGCTTAGGTTGAGCTCGTAAACATGGAGTAAGAAAGAATTTTTTGAGTCCACAGTTGCTTAGTGCATTCATACAGGTTTCATTTTCCATAGCCATTTCATCTTCCTCCCCATGTTCCCTCTCCTTCCATTAGATAACCATTTTCCTTGTATATCTGCATCAACACAATAAAAAATGCTTTGTTAGATCTCTGGTGCATTTGAAAATCCACATGGGTAGCTCACGTTTTGAAAAATTTAAGCATAAAATTGAGTTGCGCCATTGGCGCGACCCCTTTGTGAAGGAATGTCCATTGGCGCGGGTCCATGCCTGATACCCGTGCCAATGGAGCGATCCCTAAAATTTTAAAAGGGGCCCTCCAAAAGTCTAATGCACAATGAAAATTCATAAAAAATGGATTAAAGCGGAGCTCAAGGGAACACCTTTTACTTGAAACAAACGAGGAGCTGAATGACGTCCCGGATCAGTCGCAATCACCGCTGCAAGTTTGCACACAAATAGACCATTGTTGCTCTCCAAGTAAGGTAAAAAGTAAAAGTAATTTTGTTTTACCATTTGAAGCCTATTTATAACTTTTTAAGTCAAAAATTAGATTTTAAATGTCATTTTTCTCAGTATTTTAATATATTTTGTCGAAAATGGATTTTACACTTGCTTTTATGAGCAGCGACAGGTTTTTATGCGACTTGGACAGTGAAACGAGTTGTATTTTATACTTTTTCGGACTCGGTAAAAACACGAAAAATTCATTTTGGAGTCATCTTTCAGCTCTTTTCTGACTCTCTAAACATGAAAAGATTGCCGAGTCCCTTGTCGTTTCGATCTCGTTAAAGTGGAAATGAAACCACATCTACCCAGTATACGTTTACCCCTTTTTCGGGCTGGGATAGATTATTTATGAAAAAGGAATACCCTAGCCTATCACGACTAGGAGGTTTTCTCAGATATTGTTTTCTACCTTTTCGGGTCTGAGGAACTATTTACGAAAAGGGACCGTTGGAGTTTACTTTTCCGCTATCTTTTCAAACTCTCTAAACATGAAAAGACACCGAGTTCTTCCTTTGTCAGACTCGTTAAACCCCGATGACATCGGATTCAGTCATAATGACGCTATTGGAGTTCCTCCTTCCTTGGGCTTCTTAAATGTACTAGGATGGACTTATATAACAAGCATATGTTATCCTCTTCAAGCTTGTGTAAAAAATAAAGAGGTACTCACCAGAAATGGTGGGAAAAATGGAACCAACATCATTGTCGTGTCAGCAGTATGTCGCTCTTGAACATGGCAGTTGTCTGCATTCGTGTCGGGTTGGGGACATCTCATCTCATTTTTTCACTTGCCTCCGTGGGTTTGGGTGATCCCTTTTGACCTCTCATCTGCTCTTTTCCTCGTCATCATGACCTCTGATCTTTTGATGTCAAATACTGCCAAATCGACTGTCATGTCGTTTATATGTTCAAGAGAAGTTGACCTCTGCAAGTTTCAACCTTCCTCTAATTCTCATATGATCCTGATTCACAAAGACATCATGTTCCTTTGTCTTGCGTCGATGATGTGGGAAACACTATGGCCCACCTTCGATCAAGGTCACTTCCTGTTGACTTCAGCTCATTATCCAGGAAGCTGATCTAGAGACTCCCTTCTGGTACCTTGGAGCTTGCATGCATCAATGGCAGGTTCTTCGGGTTCGACGTGAGGTTTTCGTCATTGGCCTCCGATCGAGTGATTCTACGGGTGTTCGACGCCAGCTCATTGATTCGCACGCCGTAGATTGTACCTGTAGTACCTTGAGGACCATTTTCATTAATGGTGGTACCTCTCGCGTCTGTTAACAGCTTCCATCATTGGCTGGTAATCAGATGATGTTTTGCATGTTTGACTTCAACTCACTCATTCACATGGTTGAACTTGTACTTTGTTCGGGTCGAGATGGAGCGCAAGACCCTAGATTTTGTCTATTAGAATCCAGGCTGCGATTTTTTGGATTATTATGATTAGCTACATGACTCATTCATTGGATGGCTGCGACCATACCTGAGTCTATTTTTCGATCCTCACTAGATGGATGCGTCCATACCTTGGATCTGGATTATTGTGTACTCTATTATGGATGGCTGCGCCCATACCACGTATATATCATGTATTTGAGATATCATTTGTACTTCTCTACACGGCGGTGTTTTTAGTTGGACACATTCTCGTAAATCATTTCACCCCTCTCTCTCTCTTTCGGGCCTCATGCTTTAGGGGGCATCTGTTACACAACAATTTGTCACCGTCCCTGCAATTCCCCGTCCCGCACATTGGAGGGATCTTTCCATGACCTGTGAGAAATGACATAACTTGAAAACACTTTCATGGCATTCCCCTGAACATGTACTTTCAGTTCCTTGAAGACAACTCTTTGTGAAAAACCCTAAAAATAGCCTTTTTTGCATTGGAGCGGGTACACAGTTTAGCCCTCGTGCCGAGGGGGAAAATCCTCTAAAGAGGGCGCGCCAATTGGCGCTTTGTCTTAGAGCCGCACCCGTGCCAGGCTTAATAAAGGGTGTTGTTTAAAAATAAATGGCGGAAGATTGACTCCAACCAATTCCTAAACTGGTCTCTAAATTGAGTTGGGAGGTTGGCTTCGAATCTCCATGTAGAGGAAGTAGTTTTCCACTTCTCATGGAAGCTTCCTTGAGGATAGGTCCAATCCCGTAATTGTAGGGATCCCAACTCCCCTTCCACCATCTATATAAGCTTGCCATTTCCCTTTGCAAGCTAATCTCCAAGAGCCTTCAAAGCCAAAATAATGCTGCAAGAGCTTTGATAGTCCTCATAGTGCCAAATCCATAGCAAGGAGATTGACGATCGAAGAGAGAGGCTTGTCTCCATTCCCGACAAGCTTTACCAAGATGTATTCCGCTGACAACCCGCCGAAGGAAGATTTAGCGTCAAAGCCAGGTTGTATTTTCCTTTGTTGAATTAATGATAAGCGGCCATTGGTTATGGTTCCACTCGTATTGTTCATTATGATCATGAGTTGTGTCTTTTCTGACTGATACATAATTGCATATATATCAGGTTTTACGCTTGTGTTTTTCGTGTTTCTCGTGTGTGCAGGCGTTCGATCGCAGTAAGCGAGAGGATTGTGATCTGCTGGAGCGAGGAAACATGAGCATCATCTCCTCTACAAACAACATCGTTGGAATTGAGGTAGGTCTTCTTCGAGATTTGGTTTATTGCAATTAGGAACCTGCACCATAGCGTGTTTTGATTGTTGCTAGACCCAGTCTGGGCTAGTAGGGATCGCCTCTGTCCACAGAGGGGATTTACCTCTACAACAATAGGACACCTTTCAACATTTGGGCTTGAACTGTCACATTTTCCTTTATGAAGTACGTATCAAAAATTAGGTTAATATGATATCATATAATACGGTCAGCTCTTTTATCTCCATATGTGTGAGTGTCAACATTTTCTAACATCTCATCATC
This sequence comes from Pinus albicaulis, assembly GCA_034641835.2. Taxonomy (NCBI): domain Eukaryota; kingdom Viridiplantae; phylum Streptophyta; class Pinopsida; order Pinales; family Pinaceae; genus Pinus; species Pinus albicaulis. The sequence continues at coordinate 1,062,260,071 of CM076581.1, read as the reverse complement.
AACATTAATTTCATCTGTACATATTCGAAGGAATAGTACATAATAAGTTTACATATTCAATATATAACTAAATTAATAAATATGTATAATTTCAATATCACGTGCATGTGTTCAACATATATATATATATATATATATATATATATATATACTTTGTGATTCAATTTCTTCACTTGAATTTCTTTCAACATTTTCACCATCTTCAATCATTGGTTCAATATCTCTTTCACTTTCTCTTTCAAAATTTTGTATCTCATCATCAATGTTTTGAGGAATATCTCTGTCTGTTTACATTGCAAAATATTTTTCAAATTAGTTCATCAAATAAAAATTAAGTTTCACATTTTACACTACGAAAATTTTAAATATATCAGATTCATAATATTTACATTTACATACTTGCTTCAAGTTCTAGTTGAGGTTGATTTTCCCCTTAAATATTTGAGAGTCCTTCTATATATCTTTTGTGAGATTGTCTCGTCTCTTCTCTTCGTTCCTCAGGGTGTTTTTTTGGGTCATATTTTCTCATACAATTCCTTCGATTTCCCATGATAATAGAGTATGAAGTTCAAAAATTTTCCTTCAAAAATTTAGACAAAAACTCAATTAAAAAAAACATCACAAAATATTTAATTTAAAAAAAAAAAACTCATTTTAAAAATTTTGTAAAAAATACATAACTCAATCTAAAACACTTACTTTAAAAAATCCGAGAAAAAAATGTCTTATAAAAATGAAACGAAGCTCAAAATATTTCCTTCCAAGTCCTACAAAAAAATTTCATTTAAAAAGTTAGACAAAAATTCATTTTAAATATTCATTATAAAAGATTTACTTCAACCCAAAACACGTACTCTAAAAAAATGTCACTTCAAAAAATGCCTTCAAAAAATGTCCATTGAAAATTAATTCCAACTTCTTAAAAAATGCCACATTAAAAAATACTTCAAAAAGGCCTCTAAAAAAATATCACTTTAAAAAATACTTCCAAAAAATGTCCAAAAAATGTCCTTTGAATATTAAGCCTAAAAAGAGTAATTTCAAAATTAAGCCTAAAAAGAGTCCTTTGAAAATTAAGTCCAAATCTATACCTTCAAAAACAATGAAAATTAAGCCCAAATCCATACCTTCAAAAAATGAAGCCCAAAAAACATCAAAAAAATGTATCACATACCTCCAAGAAATGTCCTTTGAATGTACCTCCAAGAAAAGTCTTTAAACTCAAAACAATCCTTTGCAAAAATGTCCTTTGAATGTACCTCCAAGAAAATTCCTTAAACCAAAAAAAAATCTTTCCAAAATTAGACAAAGACCATTGTAAAATCAGACCAAATGTGCGAAAACATGCGAAAATAATGAATGTTTTCATGGTAATTTCTATTGCCGCGAAATGTTTTTTGGGAGGGGCTTCATGGTATTTTCCAGCCAATGGAAAATTGGGTAAAAGTTCAGCCAAACTTTTATAAAAAATT